>CM032640.1:25435557-25760658 GCA_019097785.1 Fraxinus excelsior | reverse complement strand
CACTGCTGGAATACGGATCTGACATGGAATTGTTGCATAATGCTTTGCAATCCTAAGTTAAGAGAGATAAAATTAATAAAAAGTTCTTGCCACGTACTTGACTTGGTACTAAATTCATAAATGGTTTATCAATTATCAGTGTGAATAGAATGTATTGTGTTCTCTGCTTTCGATTTTCTTTTGCATATAAAGGGTACTATATAACTCAATTTTGTTTCTGATTTTCCAATGTTTAATAACTAAACATCTTATTCCAGAGTACTCTTCAATTTTTCTTTCCAAAATCAGTGTATCATTTAGATTTTATATGTTTTAAAATGTCTGTCTCTTTTACATTTCTATATTCTCACTCACAAAAGCATCTTCAGATGCGGAGAAATGGATACAAAGTTAATGTCAGAAACATCTTTTGCACTTGTTTTTAGCTGCCTAATTTAATTTTGATATTTTTCCAAACATTGTGCAATTTGAAAGATAAGTTTGCATTTGAGGTGTTCAGTATAGTCATAACTCACAAGTCATTGAACCAGGCCTTTGAGTTTACACATTGGACTCTGATATCTTGTACAATATGCTTTCAGATACAGCATCCTCGGTCACGTCTACACAGATTTGATCTAGTGATCACACCTCGTCATGATTATTACCCATTGACGCCTGAGGCACAGAGACAGGTCCCTTGGTTTCTCAGAAGATGGGTAACACCTCGCAAGCCTCCTGACAAGCATGTGGTATGATCTTCCTTGATTTGATTAAAATATTCTCTAATGGAGAAATTTTGGTGGTTATGTGCTTTCTTTGATTTTAACGTGGATAGACTTTGCCAATCTAAACACTTTTACTTTAGGTCCTTACCGTGGGAGCCATTCACCAGGCTGATTCTGTTGCGTTGAGAAGTGCAGCTTCTTCTTGGCATGATGAGTTGGTGCTGTTACCAAAACCGTTGCTGGTGGTCAGTGTTGGAGGGCCTACAAGTAAGTTATGCACTTAATCTTGCGAAGATCTGTTTTCCCTCCACATGTTAAAGATGTTGACTTTTAAAAAATAAAATTATGCTATTGCCCACCAATGGATTTTGACAAGTAGAGGTCTCTCCACTCTTGTAGAGCTCCATGTGATGTTTTTATTAATGATTTTTTTCAAAAGTTGGAATTTTCCCCACTTTAATCACAATTCATTGTTTTTTGGCCCACCATTGCCCAATTTCCAAATTACCTGGGCACTAGGTCCAATATCGAGTTGGGTCTTCACTTAGCCACGTTATTCTTTGGTGGTTTACGCACCTAGTCTCAAGTTTTGATATCGAACTAACCCATTGGTGCAAATAGTTTATTGGAGAGAATTGAGTGATTTAGGCCCTAGAGCTAGAAAAACTGATTTTGACCCTCAATCTCGGAATCCAGTCTTCTCTGCACTAGAATAGAGAAAGAGATGAGAAAGATATGGGCCATATGGCCAAAATGTTCATGTTTTACCATGAAAACCGACCATTAACTATGAGTACCTATTTTTAAATAGCAACCTGACGCAAAAATAAATAATGAAAGCAAGCCCACAACTTTGAATTAGGGATTTTGTAGCAGATAATCAATATATGTAGGATGGCTGATAAGATGTTTCTGTTAAAGTATAAAATTATCATGGGTAAAGTTTTCATTTAACCTCGTGCTGTCGCACATCAATGGAATGGTTGAGATTTTAATACATAGTGTTATTGCTTCTCTCACTCTGTTAGAACCACCGACACTGGCTCACCCACCGTAAATTCAGTAATGTGATACTATATGTAAACCAATGCTTTTCTATGCGACAATTATGATTTTCTTTTTATCAATTAAAACTGATGAGTGATAACATAATGACTTTTCTTGGTCGGGTCACGTTGGTTCATTCATGCTCTCCTCACTCACCTTATGTATTAGTCACACAAAAATCAATGCAGTCAACTTTGCTCACATCCTTTCTCATAGGTCGTTGCAAATATGGTGCGGAGCTTGCAAAGCAACTAGCAGCCTCCTTGCTGAATGTTCTTCCGACTTGTGGGAGCCTCAGACTATCATTTTCTCGTCGAACACCCAAAACTGTATGTATTGCTTCTCACAGTCCCATTTGGCAATTTATATAACTGTAAATGCTCATTTGCGCTGTAACAAGCAGGTTTCTGATATCCTTGTGAGTGAACTTGGCAAGCATCCTAAAGTCTACATCTGGAATGGTGAAGGTACTCATTTCTCCTTCTAATTGTTTTTATATATATTATTACTTGAGAAGTAATGTTCAGGCCTGCTGGGTTGCCACTGATGTTTCATAAAATGTTCAGCCAAGGACTTGTGACACATGGTAGGATACTTAGCACTTAGCAGTCGATCAAAACTTTAATCTCTCCAAACGTTGAAAAAACTTGTTTCGAAAATTTCTGATTTTACACATCCTAACAATGTTGCATCAGTTCATCACCTTGTTCCCGATTCTATGAATCATATGATATGAATCTTTGTGACTCTTTTCAGATCCAAATCCGCACATGGGACATCTGGCTTGGGGTGATGCTTTTGTAATCACAGCTGATTCAGTAAGTATGTTGAGTGAGGCTTGCAGCACAGGGTATGTAACAATTATGTCTATGATTGCAAAAACTATCATTTTTTAAAATTAAAATTTACAGTTAAATATTCTGTTTCCGTCTTTAAGTTTTTGAATTGCAGGAAGCCCGTTTATGTATTTGGGGCCGAGCTGTGTACATGGAAGTTTGCAGATTTCCTCAAATCCCTGAAGTATAGAGGAGCAGTTCGACCATTCACTGGTAAAGAAAATGTGAGTTGATTTTGCCTTGTTTTGCTATTATTCGTGGACGTCAATTTAGGAAGACAATTTTTTCTCTCTCTCTCTCTCAAAGATTAGGAGCTTTCTATACATTCGAGATAATGAAACTAAGAGAAGCCTAATCTGAACTCAAACAGTTCCACTCGGCACTCACCACTTTTTAGTTTCTTGTTTCTGCTCAGGATTGAGGTTCAGTCATCTTGTTCTTATTCAAAGAATACTTGTGACCTTACTTAAGACCACTCCTTTTACTTGCAAATATTGTGTCTTCAAGTGAAGATGTGACTTGTCTTCATTTATCATAGATGACCAGTAAGCGAAATCTTATGGCTGAAAATTTGACAAAAAGTCAAATTCTACTAGATTAACAAATATACATATCATGACAGTAGCACATAATGCAAATTTCACATTATCATAATTTAAAACTTGATTTCCAGATTGCTGAGAGTTGGAATTATTCTCCACTAAATGATACTAAGGAAGCAGCCGATGAAGTCATGAAGGCGCTCGCAGAACGTGGGTGGAGATTGCAATGATAATGAGCTTTCACTTGACAAACGTTTGGTATGCAGGACACCACACGATAGGTCGATACAGAGATAAATATTTCACGTGTATCTTCTTTAGTCCGGTCGAGGATACCAACTATGGCCATAGTGGATCCAAATGGAATTTTGTTTCTTGAAATACATATGGTGTACCTTAGGCTAACAATAAAATAATCTTGATTTTGAAATCAAGGTGATTTGACCATTTGACGATTGATTGTGAAATAATACTTGGTTATTAATTACTGCTTGGATGATTAAATGTTGAATGGTGCAAGAAAGATGAACAAATGAAATATTTGCGGCTAAGCAAGTCCTTAAATAAATAAAAACAAATGATCAACCAGATTGAACAGAACCAACGTGGGAATGAAGCGCCATAGTTTATTGTACAAGATGCATGCTGCAAATAAAATATATATGGAGACACCAAATATGTTAGTTCTTGGTGGATTAGAAGGTATATATTGACTAATCATCCTAATTATTTAATTTCTTGATATTCTTAATCCACCATTACTTTAATTTAAGTCAAAATATACTATACCTGCCCCAGTTTCTGTGGTATATTATGTCCTGGAGATTCAAATAAGAAGTTAAGCAACAACTCTTCTTGCTCCATTATCTCTAAAAACCAAATCTTCTCACTAATCACTATATAAAGATCCATCTCACCCCCTCTATTGGCATTCTCATTAAAAGCCCTGAGCTATACTAGCAGCAATTAAAGAAAAAAGAAACAACTCTCTCTCTCTCTCTCTCTCTCAAAAAGATATGGCGAAAAATGAGTCGACTACTATTGATGTTGTGGAGACTAGTAAAGAAAGGAAAGGAAAGGCACCCCTTTTGGGGGTGGAGCATGCAAGAGGAGGATATAAGAGAGGCATTAGCATATTCGACTTGATCCTTCGAATAAGTGCCTTTGCATCGGCTTTAGGAGCAACGGTTGCAATGGGAACGACTGAACAAACCCTTCCCTTCTTCACTCAATTCTTCCAGTTCCAAGCAAGCTACGATGATCTCCCAACTTTCTCGTAAGTGCCCTTAGGCTAGAATTTTGTTATGGTATTGAACTACCTCATTTAAAAATTTAATTTGTCGAAGAGCCACAAACTTATTTTCTTAAACTCAAACATCTGATACTAAGTTGAACTATTTCGTCTAAAAGTTTAAGCTGTTAACAAGTAAACTCACTTATTTATCCGAATTATGTCACATGCAACTATTGCACATACTTTGCAGTTTCTTTGTGATCGCCATGGCAATTGTCACAAGCTACCTTATTCTCTCCATTCCCTTCTCCATCGTGTGCATTGCACGACCTCTTGCAACAGGCGCAAGGCTAATACTGATTATCTTTGATACTGTAAGCTTCTTCTAACATATAATAACAATTACAAAAATTAATCACATCGAGTTATCATTAAAATCTTTTGGTTGTTCATTTGTTGTAGGTGATTGTTACTTTGACTACTTCTGCAGCAAGTTCATCCGTAGCCATTGTATATTTGGCTCAGAATGGGAATTCAAGTGCGAACTGGCTTGCAATATGTCAACAATTCGGTGATTTCTGCCAAAAGGTTAGCGGTGCAGTGGTGGCATCCTTCATCACAATGGTTCTCCTCATCTTTATGGTGGTGCTGTCAGACATTGCTCTCAGAAAACACTAATTTACAAGATTGTTGTTATGTGTTGATATATATTTTCACCTTTTCTTTTTCTGTTATTTTCTGGTTCATAATTTCCATGGTTGTTTCGTGTTTTGTGGATTGGATTCTTTATGTAAAATTAACAAATGTATATCACATTTGTACGTTGCTAAATTTCATATAGATTCAATATGCTACAAAGCCATACATACATAAAAGTTGAGGATGTAGATGCCAAGATTCAAATTTTAGGAACCTATATGCACAAAATTCATAGGTCAAGAGCCATAGCTGCAATTTCCCCCTAATCATCACCAAATTTTGTTTTTATTATACTAGTGGAGATCGTGCGTTGCACGATTACCGTTATAATTTTAGAAAGGATTTTTGTTAAAATGACAAATTATTTCATAGATGTAAAATAGAATGAAAGGAAACTTTACCAAGGTGTTACTTTTTAGACCTTTCATCGATTGAGGAAAGAAGGTGCATAATCTGAGATTTCAAGATTCCACCCCGATTGAATTTTCAACTGATATACGACATTCAAGAGGTACAAAAACACATAAAGACAAAGGAGAACAAAATCGAGTTAACGGAAGGAAATATATATTAGGGCTTAGATCAGTGCCCAAGCACTGGCCAAGACGCCAATAGTAACGAACAAAAATGACCAAATAATAATAAACTTATAATCACCACCATACCTAGGATTTATTGCAAAAAATTAGAGAATGGCGAGAGGAAAAAAATAGAAAAAAGAGGAGGAAGAAGTGTAGGGTTGTGTTGGAAAAGCAGAGTAAGTCAATAGGGTGGTTGTGTGTGAAATGAAGTGTTAGACCTAGATACCAAGGTAAACAAGGCAAGAGATTCAACGAAACTTGGAACCAAAAAATCGAAATTAATAGCTAATAATTGTGCATATTAAAAATTTCCTTGAATCAAACTTACAACTCAACAAATTCAAAACTAAACTATAATTTTCTATTAAATACAAACAGATAAAGATACATCAAACGAAAGGAACAGATGAGAGGGTTGGAGAGACATGCTTCCACATCAAGAATTAATATCATGACATTAAATCGGAAAGGTACAAAATAAAGAGAATTCAGCCATACATCACTTCATTTTATTTATTTACAAAATATGAAGATAAAACCCCAGTTCATTTTATTTATTTACGAAAGGAACATATGAGAGGGTTGGAGAGACATGCTTCCACATCAAGAATTAATATCATGACATTAAATCGAAAAGGTACAAAATAAAGAGAATTCAGCCATACATCACTTCATTTTATTTATTTACAAAATATGAAGATAAACCCCCAGTTCATGACAGAAATCTAGCCTTACAAACTAAGATGAAATTGATCACATATTCCAATACTTCTATATGGTACCATACATCAAAATCCATTGAGTCCAAGAACAAATATTTTCTTCTTCAAAAAGTTTGCTGCTGGGTTTAATTCACAAATGATTTCTATCTTCATCAAAAAATCAAAACCAACTTGATTTCTAGTTTGAACTGGTGGAAGGCACAGTTACTTTTGAGTTGGATCCACAAAGATACCAGGGGCGTCTTCAACAATTTCTTAAACAGTAGGTTTGTTGGATGCTATCATCTTTTGTTTCTTTAATTGCTCAATACTTTCTTTTTCAAACACCAAGTTTCTTCTAGCGGGTACATTGGTGTGAGATGAGACATTCTTCCTCCTTGGTTCATATGGAGACATCATTGGAGATGCCTTTGTAGGCCCACAATTGCTATCCACAATGTATACAACATCAAACATTGGTTGGTTCATTTTGGGATCCAATGTTCCATATTTTATATAGATGAAATGGTCTTCAGTTACATTATTCGAATCCCGACCATTGATGATATTTTCAAACTGTATGAAAATAAATGAAGAGACTATCAATATGTTTCAGTAGGAAACATTAGCAAATGTAATATTATAAGGAATACTTTACCGTTATACAATCCTTCATCAAAGTGTCAACTGGAATATGCAGGAATTTTTCAGCTAATTCACCAAATAATGATGCAAAAATAGATCCGGTATTATCAACAATATGAACATTGCATCTTGCTCTGGCAGAAAAATGCAGAATAAGTGTCATTGACATTTTAAATGTACAATTAATTAGATTATATACATAATAATTATTGCATTAAATTTGGTATTAGAAAATGAGTTATTACCTTGGAATTGCTTTTGCATGCATGTATTTGCAATAATTGCAAGAATACATTTCATTCAACTGAGCAAATGACATCCAGCCACAAGTGTCACAAGCCATATACCAAAGTGATTGAGGTCCTGCCTTCAATTCCAACTGACCTTTTATCCAGAATGGTTTGCGCTATGAAATGTAAATAAACATGTGGTAGATAATTGAAGAGATTGTAAAGATAATAAGTAATGGTTTTAGTTTTACTTGTAGATATATAATATACCGTCAATGAGTATTCTGAAATATCTTTGATGTTAATGATTTTGTTATCTGGAGGTGGTAAAAGACTGGACGTGTTTGGCAAATCATAAGTTTGCATGATCATTTCTGTCAGTATGTCTTTGTTTCTTTGAACCCTTGTATAGTATCAAAATGAAGATAAAAAATAAAGGGAAAATGCAAAATGAAGTTAGTTTTTTTAGTGGAAAACAACATATGGAAAATGTATGAAGTGTGAACTCACCATTCTCTAATTTCAGCAAGTTTTTCAAATTTAGGATTAATGAGGATGGAACTGTTTGCCTTAGTAGATAATGACATCCCTGTTAAGAATGAAGCAAGCTTATACTGAAGTTAGATTTTTAAAACAGCAGAGCTTATAAAAATGATGATTAAATTGAGACATTGTTTACCTTTGAATGATGTGACTTTCAAATGGTTACCAACAATCATTGGTTTTTTCATAAGGCAGTCACTAATTTCAAGGCCTTCATGGTCGATGAAGTTGTCCCATATAGTGAGAATAATTGCTTGCAATCTGCAAATAGAGATATTAGATTTCATGTTAGTGAACATAATAGATAAACTATTGTATTGTATGCGAAGATTTATATTCATCTATACATAACTTCCATTGACAAGGACAATGTCTTGGACAACTGCATCTGCATTCTTGTTGCTTGGAATCTTTCGTTTTGGCCTAATATCAATAGCAATACCAACATATGCTGCATAGGGAATTTGAAAAAGGCTGATGCAAGAAGTAGTAGCTTCCAAATATAATGTATAGCAAAATTCTGGAAAATGACTAAACTAATAGTAACTATTACCTATTTCGATATCAGCATCTATGTAGTTTTGAAGTTCATCAAATGGTGTAAACTGAAAGCATGACTCTACAAGAGGACTATGGTCTTCATTTGATTCTTCAATTTGAGTTGAACCACTAATTGTCCATTGTGTATGTCCACATGTTGACCTGAAGCGATCATCCGTGTTTTTGACATATGCGTTGGAAATTAAGTAAGTCTTTGATGGCACTAAGGTGTTTTCAAGAGCTTTGATATTCTGAGCAAATATGGTTGCTTGGACTTTGTTTTCCTATGTTAAATGATAGGACATTAAACATTAATACACACACATTTTTTTTCCTGACATTAAACATTAATATACAAATATATAGATGTGCAAAGAGTCTAAAAACATTACCGCAGTATCCATTAACCAAAGGTGCTGATATGTTCCATTTCCCTTCTGTGATGTTCTTGAAATTGTTTTTTCTACAACCACCACTTTACATGTCCATCCTAGTTCTCTTGGAGCAATATCAGGAATCAGTTTCAGTTTGAACGCCATTTCTATTGCAGGAGGACAACTATATTTGAAAGAAGCATCCAATCTTGATTATTAATAATGTAAAAGAAAAGCAAGCTAATGAAAATAAAGGAAGCACCATTCACCTTACCTTGTATTCGTGGTCTTTCTTCACTTTTCTGGTGTATATATTGTAGGTAATAATATGTGTCTATATAAAGATATAAGGCATGCATGTATGCAGAGATAAGGTGGCAGAGTTGGTAGGTAGACAGAGAAATGGTATGGTGAAGTGGTATGGTGAATATAAAATTCAGATTGACTGTAGACACAGACCATACTGTCCTTTTGTTCACAGTAAATAAAGTATACTGTGATGATTTATATATTTACTTTTACAATACACACTCAGAATAATCATAATGAAAGTACAACAAGTGAGGAAATATTATTGTTAAAACCAGCAAGAGGTAAGTTATTAAATTAACAATAACTTGTATCTATGTCAAAGCAAATCTGTAGTAACTCGAAAATTACCAACAACCCATGTTTGTTACACGGTCAGTGACATGGTGGAGACAAGACACGGGAACGACACGGAGAAACACAGAGACATGACGCGGCGCGACACAAAGACACAACACGAAGACACGACATGACACGGAGACTCACAGAGACATGACACAGACACGTAAGCATATTTTTCAAGAATTAGAAGCGGAAATTTCAAATCTACCTTTGATCAGTTTCGTCGTCACGCCGAGCTAAAAACATATAAAATCCGGAACTGCTTTTCAACTGTCATTCACAATCAACAAGAATAGGCACATCACAATTAATGTTTTATCCATCACCATAATAAACTAAGCTTGCTCGGCGTTATAACAAATTATACCCAAGAATATTATGAATAGAAATATGAGAAAACTTGAGTACATTATAACAAAGTGCACCAAAAAACTATACAATTAAATCATATTTACCAAGATTTGGAGAATACGAATGACCTTGTTGAGATCAAGAGGCTTTAAAGTCTCCTATGCTTGCTCCAACCTCTCTTTTTCTCTCGACAAAATGTCACTGGATTATCATTTGTTTCTCGATCAAGTTCTTTAAGCTTTCTGTCAACCCCCTTCTTCTCAAGTTTTATTTCAGCCTCAATAGAGGGATTCCCCATGAAGTTCTTAAACCCCTTTACCTGTTAGACAGAAGAAGTAAAAAGTTAAAAAGTTATGTACTTCGAGAATATAAAACAATAATTGTTATGAATCAATAAAGCCATGCACATCAATCCTACATTGCCAGACTCGGGGAACAACTCATACACAGTATGAGCAAAATGAAATACTATATGCAATTCTTAAAACAAGGGAAAAGAACACACAATATAAATCAACCTCAGATTTGAAAAACATGATAAATGGCAAGTCTCATAGTACAACTTCTCAATCAGACCTCAATCTAAACAAAATCCAACTCAAAAGTGAAAATTAAGAATTTGTTAACAAAGTAAGCTGAATATGCAAAATCTCTATCACAAGAACGATAACCCTATATACCGTGAATAGCTGTCAGTTTTACCCAAAGATCCTAGATCCTACAAGTCACGCAACGATGGAAAATCCTCAAATTACAGTAATTTTAGATGTAGAGGAAGAGATAGAAATAGAGGTGGTAACTTCAATGGTGGTGATAGACCTTTATGTTATCTAGTAACTTCAGATATGATAAGTGCTGTACATGAGCACACCAAGTTAGAGAAATAGCTATAATCCTTCACCAACTGCTTTTGTGGCATCTCCTAATACTATGAGTGATCCAGCTTGATTTGTAGATACATGATCCAGTAACCATGTTGCTACTGAAAGGGGAAACATTACTCCAGTCAATGAGTACATCAGTAAAGAGAAAATTATGGTTGGAAATGGGAATAAGTGTTACACATTTCACATATTGGTATCACTCACTTTTCTACCTTAACTAATAAATCACTTGTGTTAAATAAACTGCTACATGTACCTGAAATCAAGAAAAATCTCATTAGTGTCTCACAATTGAATTTGGCAATCATGTCTATATGGAATTTCACTCTAATTGTTATTTTGCTAAGGAAAAGCAAACAAGGCGGGTGATGCTGCAAGGGAAGCTTAAGGAAAGGTTGTATCAATTGAATTCTTCCCACCAAAACACAAAGTATCACCTTCAGAAGTTAGCTCCTTCAAATAAATTATATTGTGTTTTCTCTTCGTCGTTCCTTGTTTAGAGTCTAGTCAAGAGTCTTTAAATTCCAAAGTTGATGTATGGCATAAGAGACTTGGACACCCATCCAGACAAGTGCTATCCCAAGTACTAAAAACTTGTAATCAAAAGGTGAAAGACAATAAAATCAAATCATTTTGTGACGCCTGTGTTGCCATTCTCTTTATTCACTTCATATAACAACGCTCATTTAGAACTTATATATACAGATGTGTAGGGAAAAGCACCTATTCAATCAACATCAGGCTTTAGATGTTACATAACCTTCCTAGATGATTTCAACAAGTTCACCTAAATATATCTCATGTGATAAAAATCAGTAGCACTGAATTTCATTCAATTCAAAAAATTAATTGAAAATAAATTTGAAAGTAAGATAAAACTCTGCAATCTAACTGGGGAGGAGAGTACAGAACCTTCACAAAACCTTTAGCACAAGTTGGAGTCGAATTCAGACATCCTTGCCCTCATACTTCAACTCAAAATGGTAAAATAGAGAGAAAGCACAAACATATAACTGATACAGGACTGACCATCTTAGCTCAAGCCAAATTACCTCTGAAATACTGGAGGGAATCATTCCAAACTGCCACATACCTCATAAATAGGATGCCTAAACCTATACTCAAAATGCAATCCCCAACAACCACTTAGAAGAACGAACCCAACAAGAAGAAACCAAACTCATGGTGTAGATGTAGCAGGCTCGAAATTGACGGAGCAATCTTAGAGAAAGATTAAAAATGGAACATTAATTAAAAAAAAAAACTTCCAACAAACTCTTGAATCGACCAAAGAGAACCACACATATTTGAAAGTCCTACCTAAGATCTTGTTCTTTCTAAATTGAGGTAACACATGGGATCCCAACAACAATATAAACTCACTAATAAGTCTAATATGAGAGAAAAATATTTTGATACCATAAATATTAGTATTTTTCCTCCGCTAAGACAGAAGAAGAAACACGAGGGTCAGGTAACTTGGTCATTAGCCGTTCGGACATCTTTTCTACACATATCAGTCCCAGCTACAAGCTATTCTAGATTGAGAATCTTGCTCAATTAATTAATCTAGTCATTGTTTCAATATATTGGCGCGAAAAGGAAACAAAAAATACAAAACAAAAATTAATCAACATAAAATGTGTGTGAAATTGTACAATGACTAACCTCAGACAAGACGAAGAAGACATCAGAGAGTATGAAGAAATCTGAAACATATCAATTTAAGCATGAAGAACCCACAATGTATTTTTTTTAAATAACAACGCAAACATCTCAAATCGAGCGAGAAAAATAAATTTAGATGCTCACAAGTAGGTCAGGTGATCAACTGCTTCACTTGTGGTTTCTATTGATTTGAGTTACAATCAGTTTTCTTCTAGTAATATACCAGCAAATATAGGGGAATCCAAGACACTAAACAATCTTCGGTTGCAGGAAAAAAGTTATTTAGTTTAGTACATATTCATTAGGCTCTTATGATTTAATCACTGAAATAACATGGATCGCAATTCTTTAATGGGCCAAATTCTTACCTCTCTTGGGTCTATACCAGAATTCTCAGTCACTTGTCAAGGATTAAACTCTATGTTTCAATACCAGCAAGTGTGTCCTTACTCGGGCTAAATTTGGAACTCCAAATAAGCTTTTGAATTTCAATAAATAACGTTTGAAAAGCTGTTATTATACCGAAAAACCCACCAGCAAAATTTTTTTTTTTTTAAAAAATGTAAACGTGTAAACTCGATAATATAAATATGAACCCAAAAAATATTAATCCATAAAAATACCAAAAAGCAAGCTAATCACGAATCCCATAATGGGCGTCAGATGCACTAAACGCCAATGATCTGTCAAAAAAATATTTTGTTTTTGTAACTACATTTATCGACATGCATTAATCCTTTTCATCAAATTACCTAAAACAAAATTACCAATAAACCGAACAAATCTTTAAACAAAAAGAAAAGGAAAAAAGTATAAACCTGAAACTGAAAATTGAAGCTACAGAGGCGAGTTGGGGTAAGTTGTTGGTCTTTGTCTCTATCATCCCTTACGTTCTCTTTATATCACTTAGAAGATCGGTATGAACTTGAAACAGTTCAAAAGATTTTTGACAAATCATTACTCGAAAATATTTTTTTTGAATCATAATCAGCATGTCAGATGATATGATAAAACCACTAACCGGCTTTTTCTTCTTTTACAGACAAGCAAATAATGTTTCAAGACCATAAGAAACTGCAGAATTCAGTAAACATACACATCATGATAACACAATTGTCGGCCTGTAAAAAAGCTACATAACAAAATTGTCATTGATCTAATCTAATTAAAATAAGATACTATGAAATTAAAGAGTACTTAGTTCAAAATCAAATATAAGAAGTAAAAAGACAAAATTAATAAGATGATATACCTTAGTAATCATGCAGAAGAAACTGCAGATAGAACTTCTTTATATACAACATTCTTTGTACAAGTGTAATGGCTCTGCCTATCTTCGTCTGGTTTCATAAGAACTTTAACACATTTACTACTTTTTGCTCTTGATAATGCCACATAAAGTTGTCCATGTGAAAATACGGGCTCAGGCAAATATAATCCAACAAAATCAAGAGTTTGACCTTGGGCTTTATTTATAGTCATGGCAAAGCATACACGAACTGGGAATTGAGTTCTTTTGAATCGAATTGGACTCATATCATTTTCAAAAGGCACAAATGGTATACGGGGTAGAAAAACTCTCTTGTTTTTATATTGTCCAACAGCAATTTTAGCATCGATTATGTTTCGATCAAATCTTTTACAAAGAAGCCTAGTTCCGTTGCACAAACCTTCTAATGGATTTATATTCCTCAATAAAATAATAGGGCAATTTGTTTTCAAAACTAATTCATGCGGTGGAACACCATTAGGAGTTAAAGTATTGAAAAAATCTTCATCAAATGATTGTGCATTAATATTGATTGCTTCATCAAAACTATAGTATTTAATAGAATCACCGGGAACTGTTCTATTAACATCGCATTTATAAAATCAACATTCTCATTTTTTGGACTTAATATGATTCTATTAATCATAGTCTCACTATTATCTGGATAAGTATTTAATTTAGGGAATACAACATCTATCAACTTTCTTATGGAAGTGGTCTCATTATCATCTGTAATAATCATTTCACCTGGGAATTTAATCATATTGCACAAATGTAAAGGTTCAATCCCATTTCCAATTCGTAGTAAATATTCAGCAAAAGGCAAATCTATTTTAGCTCTCATATTTTGAACTAATTTGATTTTTTTTATAAATGGCCATAAGTATGAATTCACAAGTGTTGCATCAATAATATCCTCTTTTTGTCCCTTAGGAACAACATGTAATATTTAACGGAAGTCGCCTCCTAGAACCACTACTTTCCCTCCGAATGGAACTTTAATTTCTGTTATATCTTGTAGCATCTCATTTAAGGATTCAATAACTGTTTTATTTAGCATAGGAGCTTTATCCCATATTATTAATTGTGTCATTCTTAGTAATTCAGCTAAAGATGATTGTTTACTAATTGAAGTAGTTGATTTACTGTTAACCTGAAGTGGAAGTTTAAATCTTGAGTGAGCAGTTCTACCTCCAGGAAGTAATCCTGCTACCACTCCAGAAGAAGCAGTAGCCAAAGCTACCATTCCTTTAGATCTTACCGCTGCAAGTAAAGAGAGATACAAAACGGTTTTTCCTGTTCCTCCAGGACCATCAATAAAGTATACGCCATTGATTTTCTTGAAGACATCATTTAGAATTATATCATATGTTTTTCTTTGTTCTAAATTTAACTTTGTTTCACTTAACATATCTTCTTCTGAAACTATTATCTCTAATTCGTCTACAATAGTTTTCGCAAGATGATTGTTTTCTTCGAAGGAAATATGATGTTCAACAATTCCATAAGCATTCAAATTCCTACCCGAAAGTTGTAATATGTCATTCAAATCACTTAACACTTGTAATTCGGCTACTTTTGTATTTAAACCTTTGTTCACATAATCTTCTATCATATATTGCTTAAAATGATTCCATAATTTTTGGGGATCATGCGGATCACACAATGTTAAAATTGTAGCAAACAATTGACGCAATGTTGATGGCATTTGATATTGTGAAGCTTCTTGTAAACACATTTCACAATCAGTATCCCCATTAAGCAAACCTATCCAAATATTTTAGACATCATGAACTAAGCAAACCTGGTAAGGATATTGAATCTCATCAAGGATCTCAACACTAACAAATCTATCAACCAATTCAGGAGATACAATCTTACATTCATTTTTTAGAATTAGCAAAAAATGCACATGTGGGAGCCCTCTTTTTTGAACTTCTATAACATATATATGTGCGGCAACCTGTATCAACAACGTCTTCATTTCCGCAAACAAAATTTTCTTCATTTTTTTTGCTTTTTTTTCCTTATTTATTCGCTGAATACCTTGGGGCCAACCTGTTTCACCATAAGGAAATAAAAGTGGGTATTGCAATGGGTCATAACATCCGTAATAATATTGTATTCTATTGTGATTTCCATCTTTACAATGAACTATAATATCACGCATATTAACCTCATCATCATGATCAACCCAAATAGCAGCAACTTGTGAAACAGTGGGTGCATTAAATGTTCTTTGATCAATACTTGGATTACATCGAAGACGAATAGAACGATTTTCTAAATCAGGAATATTTCCCAAAATTCTAAAAAATGTTGTGTACGGATTATTCTCTAAAATTTTCATCAATTTTAACAATAAGAGGTTCAACTAACCATTCAGAAAGATTTAATCTATTTTGCACTTCATTATCGGTATCGAAAAAGTAAAGTTGCAAATGAGAAGGACGATTGTCTTTTGGAATAATTTCATTTATGAAATGGTATATCTGCCCCTGAATTCTGAATGTATAAATACCATTATAGTTTGTGCATAATGTTTTATCATAATTCACACCAAATGATGTCATAGAGAAATTACAATTATAGCTTCGCACCATTTTTCTAAAGTTTAAAGATTCTTCAGAATTTGAAGTAAACAACGTATATAATTCTAGAGGCACTTCATTTGTTTTCAGAAGAATTTGCCCATTTAAGCAACAAAATCCCTTTGTTTCTCTAAAAAATTTTAAAGCACCACAAAATTGACAAATGGTAGCTTCAGGTAGCACATAAGATTCGGAGAAAAGATTACCATCATAATGTCGCTCATTTGAAGACCCTAATAACGAAAATAAAAAAAAAAAGTAAATACTTAATAGTGTAATATACATGAATATTACATTTTCTTAAACCAATTGTACAATGACAAATTAAAAACACAAATAGCAAAAAAAAAAAAACATTGTAGAATGATTCTCACCAATTTCTTTTCCGGTATTTACTCTTTTTTCTTTCCATTGTACATCATGTGTATTTTCTGTTACAGTAGTAATCTTTCGAGCTCGCTTAATACTCGATTCAGCTACAACCGAATCCTCTGAACCTATATTTTAAATGGAAAGAACGAAAAAAAAACTTAATTCACAATAATTTAATTTATAATTGACATAACTAAATCTGCAATATTAAATAAAATGAAAAAGCTATAAATGAATCAAGAGAATCAATAAAATATAGATATGGAAACCAACCAGAGGAAACGGTTGGAATAGAGGGAATTTCCCTATTCCATAAAAATGCCTGACTTCGCCTTGATGAACGACCAGATTGCCCACATTTATGCGAATGCTTTTTTCCTTCCATAAAGGCGTTGAAACTATTCTATAAAAATAACACGGTAAGTTCCTTTAAAAAAATGTACTTAAAATAATGCCAAAATTTAGCCACATAAATGAGAATAAGAGTGCACTTCAGAAATTATTTTTGAAATCTAAACAAATACAAATGTGACAAATGACTTCCAATTTCGGCATTCCTCACAATCTACAAGTTCGTTGATCACTATTTCCATTCATCATCTAGAAAGTTGTAATATGAGATAGGCCCTTTTGAATTATTAATCTGTAACAAGTTCAGAACTTTATTGTTTGTATTCTAACTGTCTTCACAAAAGTGCTATTGAATATTAAGCTGCACCAAGCACATAGTGAATACCAATGAAACGCTAGATAGTCTGCTTAGTAAGACAATGAATGAAAACCAAAAAATATGCTACTTGAAGGTTGGCATGCACCTCAGCACATTCTAACACGAACAGGCATACACTTAACCTTTGCAGTTTCATGATTTCACACAGTCGAAACAGGATAAGAAGTTCTTATTTGTTGAAATAGAATATCAATTTCCAAAAATTCTAAAAAAGATAACAATATTCAAGCAAAAGACGAAATGTATTCACTATTCACATCTGCTCCAGGCTCCCTTGATATGTCATTACTTAGAGATCAGACACGGTGAAGGAGATTTATAGTGTCATCCCCAACAAAAGTCTGATGCAATTTTTCTAACATCAATTATTCCAATCATCAACTATATTTCTTATATTTTTTCATTTTCCTGATTTCAAAATTTGCTTCCTTTTATATGTCAAAAACTCCATTTTTTTTAGTTTTGAAAACAAAGACATAGGAAGTATACATGATAGAAATTTAGTGAAAAGAACAATAATAAAAATTATTTCTGAACATTTTACCACCGTGACCAAAACCACATCGTCATTCCATCACATTTCTCACTTAACCACCATCCCATTTAGCCAGTAATTGAGTTTATATACCTTACCTCTTGTCTTGGGCAAAATTTAGAAGTCTCAAATCAATTAACCAATATCATCACTCTCTTTCCAACCATCTTTTATGTGTAAAAATCATGTCCGTATGTAATATTCAGTAAACCTCTACGATTTTCAGTGAGATTTTTCATATTACAAGGAAGCTTCCCTACAGTACATTTTTGCCTTTTCATTTTTACTTACTCTCATGGGAAGGAAAATGACAATCCTACAGCAAAAAACGATGGGAAAAATAGTTAGGTCCATTAAACAATAAACAGCAACCCTGCAAGTAATTAAAATTTCTACTTACAATAAAGTGAAAAAATATATTAACATTAGTAGCAATCAACACATTTCATGTCAATCTAAACGATAAAATTTGAACGCATAGGAAAAATCCCTTCACTCAATATTAAAAACAAGAAACTGGAAACAACCATACGTCAAAAATAGAAATGAAAAATAACATTAAAAGTGGAAGAAAATGAAACCTGGCAAAGTTCAGAAAGGGCACTTTCCCGGTTATCAGCGTCCTGGAGATCGTTGAGGAGCTTCCACGCCAATTGAATTCTGCAGTCTTCACACTCCGCGGCGGCGGCAGGAGAAACCGCTTGGGGTACAGAGATAGCAGGTGGAAACAGTCTCACGGCTGTATCAGAGCTCCAATCTCCAACAGTCTGCACCCTTCGTCACTGCTGTCTAGAGCTCCAATCTCCAACAGAAACCACTAATAGTAGGGAATAAAGAAAAACAAAACCTCTACGATTTTATACCGTCGTATTGCACCTTAAACGGAGGAGATTTGCGAAATCTGTTAGGGCTTCAAAAGAAAATGAAAGGTCGTGAGAAATACCGCAAACAGAGAAAACGAAGCATGGGAAAAAACTCTTGAAATGGACCAAATGTGTGAAATCTGTTAGGGTTTCAAAAGAAACTCAGAGATCACGAGAAAAGAGAGAGAGAGAGAGAGAGAGAGATGCATCTAGATCCAGAGAAAATGAAGGGAAAGAAAGCAAAAAAACCTGTTGAAATGGAGGAATCGGTGGACTTCTAAATGTTTCAAAAGGGGAGACGAAATCGCTAGGTAGAGGGGGAGAGAAGTCGAATGAGAGAGAAGCATAGAGAGAAAGCAGGACAAAAGGCAGGAGCACAAGTTCCTGGAGCGCGCGCGAGTGCCGAGCGCTTCCTCTAAAGCCACTCTACCCGCCCGGCCCGCCTCTCACGACTGACCAACCAAACCACACACACAGCTTCCGACAAACCGATAGCCTGAAAATTGGCCAAACGCTTTAGTAACAGTAAAATTCAATTCTCCTCTTTATATATTGGTAGAGATATATATTATATATATATATATAATATATATAAATCATATATATTTATATAATATATATATATACACACACACACACACACACACACACACACACACACACACACACACACACACACACAAACATTATCTAAATTTTTATTAAAATATACATTTTTCAAAACAATTTAAATTTTTAGAATAATAAGAACAAAATTTTATTTGTTGAGAAAATAAGAACCTAAAGAAAAATATATATAAACACGTTTTGTAAACAATTTTTTAAATATACTTTTTTTAGAACATTTTTATTTTTTACAATTTAAAAAAAAAAGATAAATCATCCTCCTTTATCCAGGCTTGGAACCGGCTACTTCAATTTCGAGTAGACGGAGTTAAAAATTGTACACGAACAACTTGTTACTTGTACAATTTTTTTAAAAAAATTATAAAGGTATGAAAATAAAATATTGTGATTAATGTGGTGAAATTAAATATCACTTACTTGGTTACATGCAAGTGTGGCATATTTATCTTAAATTTAATAATTAACGTCTTCTTAGTCTTTCACGCACATTAACGCTTTCAAAATATCTTCTTTTAGTCGACTCCTGATTTTAGAGAGAACTTTCTTCCCTACACTAAAAGCATATTTCGAAACTATAGTGCTAATCGGATGTGTTAGTAGATCTTTTGCCATTGCAGAAACTGCTGGTCATCGACGTTTGTTATTTCGTCAGAATTTAATGATATATTCTGAACTTTTACTAGTTGCTTTGTTAATAGGCAAATATTGATTAAAGTAACCAATTAATTCATATGGCAACACATTTGGATTTTGACTACGACTGGAAGTTTGAGTACATGCAATGAAAGTCAAACTACTACTACTACTACTACTACTACTACTAGAGGAACCACATACATATGCAATTGCATCAAATCTAAACGAGTGCATATTTTCAAATAAATTCAAAATTTCAGCGTCGTCATCTGTTATATTAGTAGGAAGAGTGTGTGAAGGTACACGATTAATATGTGCACCCATTCGTGAAGCATATAATTTATACATTTCACGAAATGTCATTTCCAAATTTGTATAAGTAACGGGTGTATTAAAAGTTAAAGCATTTGTCATTTGATCAATTATAAATTTAGTATCCGATAAATTATATCGAGGGTCCATGACACGTGCTAAAGAAAATAACATAAGTAATTCTTCTCAAGACCGTTTGGGGTTGATTAAACTGTTGTAGGGAGACATTGAGATATATGTGGATTTCATGTGTGCTAATTTTGTGTGGATTGTCTTAGGCTAATAAGATGAAAATTAGGTTGAAATCTTAAGTTGGAGGTCGATTTTTGAAAATGAGTGTTTATAAAGGGCATTGCACGAAAAAAATGAAAATGAAAAAAAAATATGCAGTGTTATTTTATTGTAAAACTTCTCTTTGTAGCTTTAATGAATCGAGTGATTAAGTCTGTAAGGGTCTCTGAAAATCTGGTGCCCTATGGTCATCTGACTTGAGAGTCATCGGCTGAAAGTTCGTTACAAGAGTCATTTAGAAAGTTTAATAGAGAGGAGTGTGCTCTAAAAAAAAGGCTAGATGACTTGAGGAAGCTCTGGACACTCATTTGAGAAAATTGGACTCTTGATGAGGGATTGTTAGTTTAATTGATTCTTAGAGGTTGAAGCTATCTAGAATAAGGAGAATCCGCATTTATTAACTTTGTTAAACTGCAATTAGCAAAAATCGAACCAAACTAGAGAGGGTGAGGATTAGTATTATATCACAAAGTCAACCTTAGATTGCACATTGGGAAAAGAGTGAAAATAGTAAAGTTTGGGGGTGTGTATCTTACGAGTGAATAAAGAAACTATATGGTCATAGAGGGTTGGTAATTGAATCAATTTATGACGTTATGATGCTTGACAAGAATCTTTACACACACACACCGATTTTACATTGAATAGGTATAGATTGATTTAACATTGTGATTTTGAAATAGTTTATAGTTTCAACTCTGAAAGTTCAATCCCGAGGGTAAAAACAGATTATCCAACCAAGTTAATTTGAATTTTCTTTTTATTTTTATTTTGTGTAGTTAAACTTTACTTTGTTTGAGAACAAACAAGTGATCAAGTTTGGAGGTGTTTGATAAGTGTATTTTATACATTTATTTGTGCCGTTAAACTGAAGCACTTGTCATTACTTTAAATGATTTGAAACTTAATTTTGTATATATTTTGTTTTCTATGTACATCTCGATGCAAAATCATGGATTTGAAGAAAATGGGTTGAAAATTGGCTAAAGTGAACATAATCCAAAGTTTGGGGACTAAATCTCAAAGTGTTAATAGATGATTCGAACCTAGTATCGATTATTGGAGAGAGTTTGGAGTCAATTACACGAAATTGGAAGATGAATGGTTAAAAAAATACAAAGAAAGAACCAAAATAAATAAAGAATGCAATTCGGGGACCAAAGTGCAACAATTGAAAGATTTTTATGTCTGCGTGCGCGCACATGCATAATCTCTTGCGCACGCACGGGCTTAATTTTTATTTACCGAGAGTGAAACACTTGAACGGTGTGCGGACAAGGGAATACACGGCGTGCGCGCACAGGCCAATTATTGTCCTGAACGGCCCAATTTTCTGATTTTATCCAAATTCTTATAAAAACCAAATTTAACCTATTTTCTAAGGGAGGTGAACGGCGTGAACAACTCAGAACATATCAAATCCAAATTTTCACCACAAGGAAGAGTTGAACACAAGATTCAAAGGTGATTATTACAAGAGATTGAATATTAAAAAGCCGGATTGAAGAGTTACAAAGAAGAAATTGAGTTTTCACTTTCCATTATTATTTGTCATTCCGGATGATGTTTTTCCAAATCTTTTTGTGTGGTTTCTAGAACATTATGCTAGGCTAGTTATTTCTTGTATTGGATAGATGATGACACTATTTGATTTCTAGTTTTTAATTCAAGACTTGTGATTTTTATTTTGATTCTTGTGTTGTGATTCTATATACATGCTTTTTCATATTATTTTAATGTTTGCGCACCATTAGGGCAATAAGTTGCTGATTCGTAGTGTTGGAAAACTCACGATAGGTAGAACACTGTATGTGG
The DNA here is from genome assembly GCA_019097785.1 of Fraxinus excelsior. Taxonomy (NCBI): domain Eukaryota; kingdom Viridiplantae; phylum Streptophyta; class Magnoliopsida; order Lamiales; family Oleaceae; genus Fraxinus; species Fraxinus excelsior. Next base: position 25,738,383 of record CM032640.1, on the reverse strand, counting down.
AACACGTGATGAATAAATATTAGAAATAATATTTGTGAAGTGTGCGATCTTATGTGATAATCCTATATTTTAATGCATATTCATCATATGAATGCGGGTTAGGAATATGATCGTGTCTTGATCAATATAGGTTTATTATATCTTGGAAAAGAATAATAAATAAAAGGGAAATTATCGGTCGTCACGAATGCAATGATTGAAGTAATTATCACAAGTTGAGAATTGAATGCTAGAGTCACTTAGTGGAATCGAAAATCCAATACACTCTTTCACATTTGATTTAAAAACCGTAATTTTATTGTTTTCGTAGTTTTAGAGCATAGTTAAATAAAAATCTATCATATCTTGTTATTGTTTCGAATTTAGACATATCGATTGCACTAGAATTAATCATTATTCCCTGTGGGATGATAACTTATTCATCACAATTATTACTTGTACAACGAAACCATACGCTTGCGGGATTATAATGCAACAAGTTTTTGAATTTTGCCTGCTTCTTCCCATTTCTCTTCCCGCTTGCGTCGAGAATTTTTTATGTCGGTTCTTCATCTTGTTCCAAATCAATTGGAACACTAACTCCAACATCAATTTTCTCGCACTAGAAAACAAGACACCGTGTGGCTTTAACGAACACAATTCTCGTCCATACGAGAAAACGTTAAGTCAACATTTTGATGCTCACAAAATAATTCAACCTCACTAGGTTAATTTAGGATATTTTTGAGTAGATTTTTTGGAAGTAAAGACAATACGGAGAACAAGCATTTTTGGGAAATTTTCTTTTTGTATAAAAATAACTCAACTCCAATGAATTAAATTACAATGAGACTACATCTCTATTTATAGGCAAAGTACTAGGAAAATATCTTGGAATCAATGGCTAAGATAAATCTTCATCCAAGGATACTCATTGGATTCAACTTGCCTTAAATCGCCTTAGACCAAAGAGAAGTCAAGTTGGAATTGACTTCATGCAAGTGGAATGTCTCTACAAAAATCACATGCTAGACATGTCCCTTTCATAGTCATCAATTTAGCTTTTACTTCTTCTTGTGACATTTGATCTTGCAAGTGGCTTTAGTAGCCAATTTGTACAAAACGTCCCCAAAATATCCAGCTTGTAGCCCATGGTATTTTATCCTAGAAAACTACCTTGGTATGCTGGAAAAACTGCCCATGTCACCCATGTCATGTCCATGTCAGCTTATGTCATGCAGCCTGCAGCCTGTGTGATGATGTGATGCTTGCGTCCTGCCATGATTGCAGTCCGTATCTGGCCATATCCTGACTGCATCCTGTGTGCTGCCTGCACCTGCCTGCGATGTCTGCTTGCGTTGCTATAGGCATGCACACCTGATTTTTCCAGCCGCAACCTGAACATGGTGCTGCAACCAGGTGGGACGTAAGTCACTCCCTCACCGAATTTAGCGACGCCCTTGTCGCCGTGTAACATTTAAGCTTGGATTCAAATTGCCATAAGTCCCCAATGTGCTCCCAAGTAGCTTCGGATTAGGGCCGCTTCTTCCATTTGACTAAGTATTGGGTGCAAGGTGAGGCACCTGTCTGTCTCACCACTTTATCTGCCAAGATGGATTCAACATCTTCCTCAAAATATTTTGTAACAATGGGAGGCGCCCTCTGTGATTTGTTTCTTTCTTGATCTTCCATATCTGGTTTATATGGCTTCAACATACTCACACGAAAAATTGGGTGAATTTTCAAAGTGTGTTGGAGATCTAGCCGATAGGAAACTTTTACTACTTTTGCTATAACGGGAAACGAACCCGCGTACTTTCTAACCAGGCCTTTGTGAACCGTCCGGTATGATTAGAATTGTCGAGGCCGAATTTTCACAAGTACTTGATCTCCAATAATAAATTCCAAGGGCCTCCGTTTCAGACCAATCCCACCCTTGGGATTTCTTTAGCAAGTCCGTCAATGGGGCCGCCCTAGCTGAGTAGCTTTTAATGAAACGTCGGTAATAATTTACCAACCCAAGGAAAGATCGAAATTCTGTCACCTTAGTGGGGTGTTCCCATTCCTTGATTGGTCCGAAAAAAGTGAAAAAGCCTTTGATGAGTTAAAGCGGCGGTCATGAAAGAGCCGGTACTAGCATTACCTGATTTCAACAAAGACTTTAAAGTACAAACCGATGCATCGGACTTTGCAATTGGAGGTGTGCTTATGCAAGAAGGTCATCCAATTGCCTTCGAAAAATCGCAAGTTGAATGACGCAGAGCGACGCTACATGGTGCAAGAAAAAAAGATGACGGCCATTGTACATTGCTTACGGGTATGGCGTCATTATCTTTTGAGTTCTCATTTTGTTATAAAAACAGATAACGTGGTTACCAGTTTCTTTCAAACACAAAAAAAGTTAAGTCCAAAGTAAGCCCATTGGCAAGATTCTTGGCGGAGTTTGATTATGTAATAGAGTATAAACTCGGGAAAGCAAATGTTGTAGCGGATGCCCTTTGCCGGAAGGCGGAACTTGCAGCCATTAGCAAAGCCACAAGCACTTTGTTGGAACAAATTAGACAAGGGATGGAACACGATCATGTGGCAAGGATGTTGATGCAGTCCGCCCGAGAAGGTAAGACACCACTAGGCAACAGGTATTTGTGCCTAAGTGGAATAACCTACGGCGTAACGTGATTCGGGAATGTCACGACACCAAATGGGCGGGACATTCGGGAATAGAACGGGCATGGGCTCTCGAGTCGAGCGGCTCGTGGCTCGTTAAAAAAGAGCCCACGAGCCGGCTAGTGGGCTGCTAGCGGAGCAGCTCGTTACTGTTACGAGTCGAGCGGGCTCGTTTTTTTACAAGCCCGAGCAACTCGTGGGCATGAACAGTATGAGCCGAGCCAACGAGCCGCTCGATTCAATTGCCACCTCTACTTGGACATGTACCAAATTTCATCTCATAATATGCCAACATTATAAGAATAAAAGAAACAACGCAATGATCTAATATCCATTTTATTCACAATCCAATGAGAAATGAGTTTTAAACTAAACTGTAACATAAATACCAATCTTTCAACCACAAATTTTATCACAAAAAAAAATAAAAAGTATTCACACTTTTGTCAATCTCCTTAAGCACCAGTTTGCCCTCATTTTTTAATACTTAGTTTTCTTCATATTCATTTCTACCATAATTTTTAGGGAAAATTGTAGCCACGGTACAAAACCTTTCACTTTTTTTGCAGACTTTGTCCAAATCTTTCATTTGTGTTAAACAATTCGCATCCAAAGTCCAAATTGACAGAAATCGTTAGTTTGACAGTTAGTTGACCAATAATTAAATGTTTGACCAATTGTTGACCAATTTTTAAAGGGTAAATGTGTAATTTTCCCCTTTTCATATGAAAAAAATTAAAATAAAAGAATTAAGTTAAAAAAACCATTGCTACTATTCATCATCTTCCCCCCACCAACACCCGAATCATATTCTTCTTATGTACTTGAACAAAATATTCCTGCTAGCAACAGAGGCGCAGAAAAGCAAGCTAAGAGTAGCACTTTTCATGAACTGAACCCTAGATCTTGTCTGCATCGGAACCATCTTGAGCCAGGCAATCGCGATGTAGCTTAGCAATGAACACGCTGTCATGTGGCACATGGTTAAGAAAAAAATCGATCATAAAATTGGAAAAACAGCCTGATGAGTTTGTTGCAAATATTTTTTCCATTTTACCTCAAAAATAAAATTGAAAAATAGAACTACAAACTTATGAGGCGAGGTTATGAAGAATTACAAATTGGTCTATTAGGGTTGGGAAATGGAGGATGGGATTAGAAGACAAAGAGGGATCTGAGGGGCATTTGAGGTTGAAATGTGGGATTTGATTCGATTCGATTCAATTGCCATTAATCAGTGCATGAATAGAAAAGAACAACTGGAGATTTTTGGTGATATGGGATTTATATAAATAGACGAATTGTGCGAAGATATTGAGTGATATACAGAGAAGAAAACTGTGAGAATTTGGATAAATGAGAATGTGTGGAAATTGGAGGTGAGGACGGCCCCATGAAGGGGTGGGGGAAGAAGATGAACAGTATCATGATTTTTTTTAATTTAATTCTTTTTTAAAAAAAAATTCATATGAAAAAAGGGAAAATTACATATTTACCCTTTAAAAATTGATCAACCATTTGTGATACATTAATTATTGATCAACTAACGGTCAAACTAACGATTTTTGTCAATTTGGACTTTGAGTGCGAATTGTTTAAATGTTTGGTATCGTGGGTGGTACAAATGAAAGGTTTGGGCAAAATCTGCAAAAAAGTGAAAAGTTTGGTACCATAGCTTCAAATTTCCCTAATTTTTATAAGATCCACAACTTTTTTCAACTTTTTGATTACATATTTCATTAAATTTTAATTCTTTTTTCCCTAGCTACATATAAGAGTGATCAAGAGCTTATTGGAATCAGAGATTTTTCAATTATATGGTAGGAGAGCTCTTTTCTACTAAAATTTTAATTTTTAGTTAAACCAAATAGGACTAATCCACTGTTTGTTTTCCATCAAATCAAAATAATTTTTTTAAAACTCATTTTCAACTACACATTCATACGATAAAATATTTGAACATAAACTCAATATACATATTAACCAGAAATCCTCCCAAAAAAAATCAATATGCCAAAACTCGTTTATATATATATATATATATATCAAACCTATGAGTAGATTGAACCTCCATTTAATAGGAGGAATCGAACTTCGACAATCGAATACAATTGAGACAGATCAGAAGAAATACCACAGAGAAGATCTTCAAGCAAGATCTTGTACCAAGTAGGTGATGTGATAATTCACTGAATAAGTGGCTTTACTCAATAAACAAGTCAAGTTCAATCCCATTAAACAAGCCTAAACTGTTATAGGTCTAACCTCTATTTAATACAAGGAACTAAACTTCGACAATCGAACCCATGCAATTGAGGTAGATCAGTAGAAGTGCCACAAAGAAGATTTTCATGTAAGATTTTTTACCAAGTAGGTGATGTGATAATTCACTCAATAAACGACTTTACTCAATAGACAAGTCAAGTCTAATCTTATTAAGCAGGCCTAAAATTGCTGAAATGTCATAACATTAAATGCAATACGTCCTATGATTGACTAATTGATACATATGATAACAAGACCTAGCCACAGGGATGAAGTCACGTATATCTTCATCCAATGGCCCTTGTTCGTCAACTTTTACTATAAAAGCTAACATTTAGTGTCATTCAAAGATCATGCAAGTTTAGACTCATATTATAACTTTGCGCTCTCAACTTATTTCATTCACTCACAGTTATGAACCCCTTTTATACATATGGTGGATCATGTCTCTAGCACGTCTCATATCCAAATATATATTCTACAAAAAATGACTTGATCGTCGAAGTACCTGTGACGGTCTCTCCCACCATCGGAGATTGGTCGTATGCTCTAATGGTTTGTACAAGTATGCATGACTAAAACTTAAGTGGACGTTGAAGGAGTTGTGATCTGTTGATCACATCACCCTTACAAAAATTGAGGTCAACATATTCAACACCACTTTTTTCTTAAAAGAATGTTATTAACTTTCTCAAGCTATACATAGCCCCTGTTTGGTGGTCATTTTTTAAGAAAAATATTGTTTTAAATAGCGATTTTTTAGAGAATGTGTGATTAAAAGGAGAAAAAAATTTTGGGGTTATGTGTAAAATATTTTATTGTGCGAATGTGTAGTTGACAATGAGTATGTAGAATTTTTTTTTTGAAAGAATAAAAGACAAACATGGACATAATTGCATGTTTGTTCAAAAAATAGATTTTGGGTGACTCTTGATGAATAGCATGCTGCGGTAAATTTATATTGAAGTAACACAAAATGTTGGCAATGCAATATTTTTTGCTATAAATTCACCACAATTTAAAATAATTTTTCATAACAGGAATGATGATTGAACGGGCTCAAAGGCCAAAGAAAAAAAAAGATTGACTTGGCAACACTTGTATGTGTGTGTGCCTTTTTTTTTTTCTCAAACGGTTCAATCATGCATCGATATGTGTCTCCCTTGTTTTTTATCCTGTTATGTAGCATGATTGATAAAAGAACAAAAATACGTTCCTATTGACTTGACAAAAAAATCAATTTCTCTCTACCACAATTTCTCCCAAACAGGCGCTAAATGACCATTCTAGAAACCAAAAGAGCACTATGATATTTCTAATGGCTCCCCACCCAATAAACCAATAGTTGAGCCAACCAAAAATCTGGCTTGTGAGTTGTGAGCAAACCAAAATCCTTCTGGCTTGTTAGTAAGAAATAAAATCTATCGTGTGAACAGTACATAACATCACTCTCTTTGACTTTTAGGTCATGTTTGATGTGCATTATTTTCCATGAAACTAGGAAAATATTTTCCTTTTCCCACCTAATTGCATGTTTGATGAGCCAAATTTGGAAGGGAAAATGTTTTCTTGCTTCAAGGCCACGCGCCTGACTTTCCTCAAAATTGGGGAAAAATAATTTCCACCAATTTTGTGGAAATTGATTTTCCAGTTGACCGCGAATATTATTATTATTACTATTTTTGGAACTTTTTGGCAATGTTAACAAATTTCATAACCAATTGCAAAAAAAAAAAAAAAAAAAAATCACTTTAATGGACAATATCTATGTAAAACGAAGTCAAACGAACATTAAACTTTGATGAAAAAATAGTGTTCAAGCAATTTTTTTTTATTTTTTACTTTTTGGCAATGTTAACAAATTTCATCATCAATTGTAAAAAAAAAAATCATTTTCATGGACAATATCTATGTAAAATAAAGACAAACGTGGACAAAAAGATCCAAAATTTTAAAAAATTTCTGAGTAAAAAATTATACCAATCAAATACATTTAATTATAATTCTCTGTAAAACATTTTCTAGGAAAAAATTTTCCCTATAAAATATTTTCTTTCCACCCATTTTTTACCATTGCAATCAAACGGACCCTTAGTTAGATAGATTTCAAATTGAGTTATTTACAACTGATTTAACTTAAAAAGTTATGAATTCGAGTGTTTTAAGACACATTATTTTTCAAAAGTCGGGGTTGCACGTGCATAAACAAATCCTAGAGAAAAAAGTATTTATAGTAAAGATGTAAGAAAGCGCATCATAGTTGTTGACGTAGAATATAATGATTTATAATTTGATTGTTTCATAATGAAGTTTCATGACTTAATTGCAACTATAGTGAATATTCAATAGCATCTAGTGTTATTAGTTTACTGATCAAGATGGAAACATTAAGCATTTCGTTAGCTTCAACATACATGTTAACGAATTTTAGTAGACACGCTAACATAATTTGCGAGATGCTATACATTGTGTCACGGGCTGTAGTTTTGCTTAAGTCCCATGTTGTAAATAGTTTATTTAATTCGTAAAATAGTTAGAAGATAGAAAAGAAAAAGTATGATTCTAGAGCCAAATGATGTCTACTCCCATCATTTGAGTTTTTGTTCCGAAATCTATTATAGGGGGTATTGGTCTTTCAAACATTTTCAAGCTTACTAGTGTTTTCCCTCTGCACTAGCCATTGTAATTTTCTGCTTTCGTCTATTGTAATTTTCAGCTTTCTAGCCATCAATGAAGATGTTATTTCCATTGTGTTCAATTTCATGTTGCAAACTTTCTTAAAATTGTAATCAAATTTACTCTCATCTCGACGCGACCGAGAAAAGGCGGAAGGTAGTCTAGCGGAGCAGACTACTGCTGTATGGCGTCCCTTTCTGTGCTAAGAAGAAAGGTAACCCGTGAAAGTTGGTATCAGAGCTGCGGCTCGAGATCTCGTTAAGAAAGCTATGAAAATTGACCCAAATTCCTCGAACACCACGGAAGTGGTAGATGTTCAAAAGAGGAACACCCGACAGCGTTTTTAGCCCCTTGAGGTGACAAACACTAGGTTGTGTTTTGCCATGGAAACCTCGGGGATAAGGCCGAGGCGGTACAGACTGAAAATCGAGAATTACGCATCCAACTGGATGAATGTCAAGAGGCATGCGTAGCTATGACTGATACTGTTGCTATCATACTTGAGTTGCAGGATGAGATGGGAGCGTTGAGAACTCAGTTACTAGTTCTTCAACGCGCGATTGGCAACGGACAGGCTATCGCACATGAGCCAGTGCATAGACTCAGAATTCCAGAACCATGTACCTACGAAGGTGCACGCGATGCTAAAGAAGTTGAGAACGTTTTGTTCGATATGGAACAATACTTTCTTGCGGCTTCGATCAAGGACGAAACAAGAAAGGTTACAACAACTACTATGTATCTAGGTGGAGATGCAAAGCTATGGTGGCGAACAAAGTACGTGGATATTCAGGCCAACAGGGTCCGAATTGATTCTTGGGATCTTCTCAAGGAAGCTATTAGATCTCAGTTTTTCCCAGAGAATGTGGAATACGAGGCACGTCAGGCCTTACGAGAACTGAAACACACAAGCTCTGTCAGGGAGTATGTGAAGGTCTTTTCAGGGCATATGGTGAATATCAGAGATATGTCAGAGAAGGATAAGTTATTCACCTTCTTAGAAGGGTTAAAACCATGGATGCGCATGGAACTTCAGAGACATAAGGTCACTGATTTGAGCGCGGCTATGGAAGCTGTCGAATGTGCAAGTGACTATCAACCTGAATCGAGAGAGGTTTGACTTTCGAGAAATAGTCAGTCTGTTGGAGGTAGAAATAGACCTAGCTCGAACTCAAATGGGGGAGAGCGTTACTCTCAAAATCGGGAAGGAGCCTATCACGGCACCCGTTAGAGTAACCTTCAAGGGAACTATCAAAGTAACCGTCAGGAAACTATAACGATAGCAGCAGTGACGACTGGAATAAAGGAAAAATAAAGGAAGGCGAGTCTGGTGCCTCTCCTAAGTTGATGTGCTATCTATGTGAAGGACCACATAGGGTAGCGGAGTGTCCTCAGAAATGAATGGTTAATGCATATTGTCAACTAGTCGGTGGTGGATCGAGTTCAAAGCAAGATGCCCCACAAGATAGTTATCATAGCGAAACTAGCTCCGACGAGGGTGAGGATGTAGTTGGGGCATTCTCGCATTGGTGAAATACACTAGCGCACCGAGTTACTAAAAAGGGCGTTGGTCCCTCGAAAGAGCCAAAGATGGAAGAATTGAAGGCTTGCACTTCTAAGGCGAAAGACCTAATGTACATTGATGTGAAGATCAATGGAAGGCCAATTAGGGCTATGGTAGATACGGGTGCTACCCACAACTACCTCACAAGTTCCGAAGTGGATCGACTCGGACTTGTTTTGGAGAAGAGTGATGGAAAGCTCAAAGCCATCAACTCCAATGCTCAACCAATAGCTGGAGTAGCGAAATCTGTGTTGCTGAAAGTGGGCCATTTTGAGGGAAGGACAAACTTGTCTGCGGTTCAGATGGATGACTTCAAGCTTATTTTGGGATTGGAATTTCTTCGAGATACTAAGACATCAGTGTTGCCGTATCTCAATTCACTAATGATGATGGAGAGCAAACCGTGTTACATCCCTACGCAAGCTGGAAAGAGAGGCGAGAAGAGTATTTCGGCCATGCAATCTAGCAAGGGGTTCAAGAGAAATGAACCTTCGTTTTTGTGCACTTTTCGCTCAGAGGAGATCGAAGAGGCAACAGATCCTATTCGAAAGCTTGACAAAAGGCATATGAAGGAACTTGATGAAAGCATACCGGATGAGTTACCAAAGAAATTGCCACTAAGGAAGGCAATAGATTGTGAGGTTGAACTTGTTCTGGGTGCCAAACCTCCCCCCAAGGCACCATACCGTGTGGCTCAACAGGAGCTTGAAGAGCTTCGGAAGCAAGAGGGAGAAATGTTGGGAAGTGGGACTATTGTGGAGCGCACTTCCGCACTTTTACAACATACGAACCACTGGCCTCAAAGGCAGAACAACATTGCAGGTTATGAGAAAACTTGCCTTGTTCGTCAACAAGATGTGGCAGATCATCAGAAAGAGGTAGGCTTACTGGAGCCCCTTTCCATCCTGAATGGATCAGTTGAGACTGGATCGGCGAACTACACTAATAGATTGCCAAGAGTTAGAGACTTTTGCACTATCATCATCGGGATGGACCGTTCATCTAAAGATTCAACTTTCAACACAGCGCCCAAGTATGTATCAGCCGAAGAGACAGCTCAACTCTTCTTCAAGCATATTGTCAAATATTGGGGATCGCCTATCGTCAATGATCGAGATTCTCGATTTATTGGCATACGTTGGACCGAGTTGCTCAAACTTCTTGGTTCAACATTGAGCACGAATTCTAGCATTCACCGAAGATCAGACGGATAGACAGAGCAGTTCAACTGAGAGATTATTTTCAGCACTTTACCTCTGCCTCGCATGAAATTCGGGTGAAACTTACGGATATGGCTTGGATGCGTCTCAATGTTCAAACGAGCTCTTCTCCTAATAAGAGTCATTTTGAAATTTCTACTATCCAGCAACCGTTACTCCCTCATACTGCAGATATTGATCAGAAACAGTACAAAAAGTCTACAAATCTGAAGCAGCCTGCGTTCAAATTGAAGAAATCAGTAAAGAAGGTCGCTAAACAGATTTTTGGCCACCGAACTACTCGAACTTCTATGAAATATTTTCAAGAGTACTTGGTCAAATGGAACGGATGCAACAGCGAGAAGAATACACAATGTCTCCGAAGACGTCGCCAAAGCAAATGGGGGAGAATGTCACGGGCTGCAGCTTTGTTTAAGCCCGGTGTTATAAATAGTTTATTTAATTCGTAAAATAGTTAGAAAATAGAAAATAAAAAGTATGATTCTAGAGCCAAATGATGTCTACTCCCGTCATTTGGGTTTTTGTTCCGAAATCTATTATAGGGGGTATTGGTCTTTCAAATATTTTCAAGTTTACTAGTGTTTTCCCCTTGCACTAGCCATTGTAATTTCCTACTTTCGTCTATTGTAATTTTCAACTTTCTAGCAATCAATGAAGATGTTATTTCCATTGTATTCAATTTCATGTTGCAAGCTTTCTTAAAATTGTAATCAAATTTACTTTCATCCCGACGCGACTGAGAAAAGGCGGAAGGTAGTCTAGCGGAGCAGTCTACTGCCGCACGGCGTCCCTTTCTGTGTTAAGAAGAAAGGTAACCCGTGAAACATTGGCTCACAAATTGTATGGACCAAAATGTAGGTTAAAGACCACATTGTTTCTTTTAAAACGTTTAGAACTTATTTGCTAATTGAATAATACGTCAGGGAACAATAGAACAATTTTATCCAACTTGCCACGTATGTGTGATTTCTACATACTGTAATTCTCAGCCGCCGATCTAAAGTAGCTAAGATCTTGTCCGTGTATCTGCCACAAGTTTCAGTGTCTAGGTTTTAAGCTGCTTGTTGCCGCTTCTGTTAAACTCTCTCTCTCTCTCTCAAACCGAGCATTCAACTGTCGTTTCGATTAAACTGTAGAGGGAGAAAGGGAGAGTAGACTTCGCTCAGATTTGGATCACAAAAGTATGTCGGCACCTGAAGCTCCTGTTCGCTATGTCGGAATCGATCGGAATTCCGCCGCCTTCCGCCTCATGAAACAGATGGTAAAACTCCGTTCTCGCCTATACTGATTTATATTTATTTTCATAGTATTTATAGTTACGATTTTATAGCTGAGTTTGTTTAGTTTAAAGTCATTTGCATATAAGCTGCGCTTGAAGACGCTGAATTGGGCATTTATGATCTAAATTCGGTAAAAATAAAAATAAAAATTGAAAAAATCATTACTAGTTCTAATGTCAGGCTCCAATTTGAAGGATGCATGTTGTGACATGGATTTACTGAAATTCCTTGAGAAATTGAATGCATTTTCGTACTTAATCATGGTAACTGTGAAGAGCATAGCAAACATTTTCTATCTGGGGTAAATTATCTGCATTTTTTTAAGCAAGCTGGATTATTATGCTCTTTTATGTTGCAAACATTTTTACTATTGCTCTACAACTTTTCTGAAAAATTTAGAAGTACAGTGTAATATCTATATGTTCTGGTTGAATATGTCGCCTTTGTGTTTTTGTGCAAGTGGATGAAACTTGGTCATTTGAATGTAAATGACAGGGATGGGAAGAAGGAGAAGGGCTTGGGAAGGAAAAGCAAGGGATCAAAGGATACGTGAGGGTGGAGAACAAGCAAGACACTTTAGGTTTTGTTTAAAATTTACTGGCTTCGCATATATTTGAACTTCAAAGGTTTTGTTTAAAATTTACTGGCTTCACATATATTTGAACTTCAAATATATGTGAATTGCAATGTGTTTTGCATCTAATTTTTGCTCCTCTTTTTAATTATACACAATTGAGCAATGATTCTGATATTTAGAAGAGGTTTTTACGAATATGTTTATTTGGAGCCTATTCTAGGTATAGGCACGGAGAAGCCAAATGCTTGGGCCTTTGACACCACACAGTTTGATAGCATCCTCAAGAAATTGAAAGTGGTAAAATTACACATTTTTCTGTCGATAGATGAAATATTATCCACATCATTGCTGATTCTCATATTTAACTTATTATGTTGTCTGGATAATTCGGCAGCAAACGGTTGAAATTAACAATGATAAAGGTACATTTTAATGGTAGTAAAATTGAATTGGTGTCTGTATCAAATAGTGTGTTGTCTATTGATTATTGCTGCAAAACAGCTGATAAAAAAGACAAAGTGAAACCAAAGAAAGTGGAATCTGATAAACAGCACAAGGCTCCTGAGGACAATCACGATATAGCTGTCAAGGTTACTCGACCACAAGGAAGGTCATTTTGTTATATCTATTTCTTTTAATTTTCTATAATTAATTGTACCTATTTTGGTTACATGGTATATGATTTTTGTCCCCATTGATTTCTTTATCTTCAGGTATAAGAGAAGAGAGAAGGGGAAACTTGTCCAAGCATATTCTTCTCAGGATCTTGAAGGAATTCTTGTAAGTTTATTTTGATTACTTTGATCCTATTTCTGTTATTTGTAGAATTTTTTTTTCAAAGTAGGCATACTCCCATTATATCCAAGTTATTGGTTACCCATTTGGCTAGGGACGGGTCATAACATATTGCAGTGTTTTTTTGTCTTCTGATAAATTGGAATCCATGTCATTTTTATGCTGCGAATGTTGAAAGGCCAGTGAAGGTGAGTGAGAAGAGATGAAATTCCTGAAGCACGAAATATATTTCTTTTTATATGTGAAATTTTATGAACAGCAATATTTTGAATGCTTAGTGGCTACACTTTGAAAGTGCTACAGATGGCAGTCAACAACAACTGCCAATTTTAACAGGCTTCCAAGATTGAGCGCTACACTGGTGGGAATGGGTTTGTGTCTAGGGATGATGGGTAGTTCATGGAGTTTAAAAGATAAAGTGGGATAATATTGTTTCTTTGTTGCTATGTTGAGCTGCTATTGTACTCTGCAGGTAAAGAAGGTAAAGTCTCCCGATACAAGTCATGATCAGGATGCATCAAGGGAAGCAGAGTTAGTGGAAATCCATGTTCCAGATATTGATGGTAACTCCTAGATCCACATTGCTAGATCCTTAAGTTTGCAATGAGGGACATTCTTATTTATTTTTATTCGATAAAATTTGCGTGTGTTTTAAACACCTTTAAGACTCATTCGGCTAGTGATTTTTGGCTTCTAAAAACACGCTGTTTAAGAGAAACAGCTTATCTTCTAGCTTTTCTTGAATCTGATATGATAATCACCTCATTAAACTAATTAAATACTGGCTTTGGGGCTAGGCTATGTTATTTGATTAGAAAATTTCATCTCTACGAACTGGCATGTAAATTTCTCTGTTTCAAGCTGTTGCAAAATAAACTTGATTTTGGTACTCTTTATGAACTAGACTTGAATTTGATAAGGTTGAAGTTCCAATCACATGCATTGGCAGATTGGTCTGTTCATGTCAACTAGTCCATGGAGACCTCATTTTTGTTTAATATGGGCACCTTGCGTTTCTTATATCCTGACTGCAACACTTTGTGCCTTTCACGATATTGTCAAATCAGGCTTGAATTGGAAAGATCTTGATTCTTGAGCAGAGTCAGAGTCATGTAGAGATTTTATCTCAAGTATAGGTTGTGTTATTTGAGCTTGAGTTCAAACCCCATTATGTTTGTAAACCATATGGCGTTTGTATCCAGCTGGGATTATAATGTAACTTACAACTTTTGTTTACCAAAAGTTAAATAAAGAAGCAGAATAACTTGAAACAAATAGAATAAATTTTGAGCTTTGACATTTTATTAGTGAACACCATATGTTCAATATATGGTATTATTACTGTCTGGATAAACATAACTATATTGTTAGACTTTTGTTCTTTTTTGATATTCACTATCATGCATGTTAATGGATATCTTGTTTGCCATATGCATGGAGTTAAAAGTTCAGAACAAGTGTTATTTTCTGTGGCACTGGAGTTTTGAACACTGTATGATATATTATTTAATCCCCCTTTGTTGGATACCTTTGCATGTCATCATAGATAGTTGATAGCTTGTATAAATCTAGAAGCCTCTTTAGCTCAATCTTTTCTTAACATTTGTGTCATTATTTCTTTTACACGACAATTATTTAACATCATGAGCCTTGTGGCAGTTAAGGATCAAGATGTTCCCCCAGAGTGGTGGGGACACAAATATGGGTTCATTGCTGGGGGTATGCTTGGTGCTGAATCTCGGAGAAAGAAGTCCCTTCTCTCTGAGAATGGCCAAAATCCTAATCAGAGAATGACATTCAATGAGGAGGATCAAGAAAATCTTTACAAACTCGTACAAGTATGTATCCCGTTATTCTTTTGGTGATTTTTTGTGTTGCTTAAAAATAATCCCCACATCTTATCTAGGGGTGTAAGCGGTCCGGTTTTACCGGTTTCTGACAAATTTTCAAACCAAACCGTTTAAACCGGTTTGAGAAAAACCCAAACATAAACCAAACCATTTTGAACCTAAACCTAACGGTTTGGTCCGGTTTTAAACTGCCGGTTTCGCCATATATTTTTGTCTTTCTACTTTTATGACATTAATTTATTGAATTCAATATATATTTATATCTTACTAGTAATAAATCTAAAACAAACTAAATATATCTACTATAAATTTAAATACCAACTAAATCAAAGTGAAATCACAATGAACTAAAATATAGTTTTTTGTTTGTCATTTTAGGCTAAGACGTTACGATAACGTTACAATACAAGTCTACTAAACTAAATATAAAGTCCAAAAAATATAATGATGTTCAAGAAGACCTCGTGATCATCATATCGAAAAAACAAAACTACTGATTAGACAGATAAAATAACCAACCATAATAATAAATCAATTGTTTATAATATCTAAACACAACAATTACACAAGCTTACCGTTGTATATTGTTACGAATTCAGTTTCTCACATATACTCAAACATCAATTGTTGTCACACATGATTCGGATTCATAGTCTCCATTGTCAAACAAATGCATTTGTTACATAATCATAGTATTAAATACTAGATAGGTAAGAGAATCTTTGAAAATATGGTGATAGAAAATATAAACCACCCTTCACAACTTTCATTGAATTATCAAATGCTTACGCTTCATCTAAATATTGGCGCAGCACTATAGGTTCATTCTTAATTTGCAACCCATTCTTTCCGCATATACAAGCCTCAATTATCATTGCACCTAATAAACTCCTAAATGAATCAAGTATCCGACCTCTAGTTGAGAATACAGATTCAGAAGCAACTGTAAAAATTTGAATTCTGAAGAGGAAAATGGTTTTTGATATATTAAGTTAGTCTTGAGATTATTAGATATAAATTAGGATTATTTGGTAATAATAATATATATGTAATACAAAATTATAAATTGACAAAAATATACACAAATGACAAAATTATTGAATTTTACATATTTGGATGAATCTTAAAAAAAAAATTCATTATTTTTATTTTTTTATTTTTATATATTTTTTCGCCGTCCGGTTTGGTTTTAAACCGCAATTAAAATTCTCAAACCTAAACCAAACCGTTTTTGACTGGTTTGGTTTGGTTCAAAACCATTTCGTTGACGGGTCCACGTGGCACCAAACCGACGATTTCTTAAATGCGGTTTCGGTTCGATTTTCCGATTTAGCGGTTTTTGTTTACAGCCCTAATCTCATCTCTTTCATCTGTTCTGACAACTTGCTTGAGATTTCGTAAATTAGTGCTTGTCCTCACATGGAATGCATGTAAATAAGATATTCTATTTTTACTACTATATAAAATAACAACTCAAATTATGCTCTTCAGCATGATATTTTAATTATGCTCAATCATTGCAAAGTGAATCTTGTTTCAATATACCTTTCATTTACTGAATGAATGAGTACTGTATATGAAACCTCATGGATAGTAAGAGTATATTTTCAGGACAAAGCCACCACTGGAAAACAAGGGCTTGGTATCAAAGACCGTCCAAAGAAAATCCATGGCTGCTTCTTTGAGGGGAAAAAGACAACTTTTGATGACAGTGATGATGAGGGTTCTTCTGATTCCCGTTCTTCAGTGAAAAGGAAACAAAATGAAAATGTAGAGAGAGAAAAAGATGATGACCTGAAGCCAAAGCTAAAAAAATTATGTAGACAGCTTCTTCAGCAGGTACTTCTGAGATTTTTGAAATTTAACACCCTTGTTTCTTTTGCTGAGTGACTACTTGCGCTGCAGGTGCCTGGGGAGTCTTTAAAGATGAAGCAGCTCAAAGCTCTTATTGACGAGCATTCACCTTCTACTTTTTCCAGCTTTACTTCTAAGAAGGAGGTGCTTACTTTCCTAAAGCACAAGGTATTATCATTGGCACGAGAAATGCTAAATTTTCTATTACAGGTTTTAGATTCCAAAAGTGAATACTGACTTCTACTTTTTCATGCAGCTCGAAGGCAGTGACAGGTTCTCTATAGAAGGGAAGAAAGTGTCACTCTCTTCAAAGAGGACGTGACCAATTTTGTCCGGCCTCACAGCTCATACCTGTAACGATGCAACATTGCCTTGCCATAGTAATATTATTGTCGACAAGGTTGCAAGACGATTTAACTTTTTCCTTTCTTGAATTTTGTCTCATCAATTATATTAGCTTGGGCATTGGGGAAGTTGGAAATTCATATTTAGTAGATAGAAATTGAATTGAGATGAGTGAGGTTGTATACGGTAAGGGAAGAAAATGATTATGAAATTTTAGATGTTTAGGATCTATAAGGAATGACTATTTGTGTAATTTTTGAATTATTATTTTGTTGTACCAGATAAGAGTATAATGTTGGTTTTTTTATTTTACCTGGGTTACAAATGAATTTGAATTTTCTACCGTTGATTCCTTTAAATGAAATTGACAAGGGAAGTAACGGTGTTTAGAGCTTGTTTGTGAGGGATTTTAATTAAAATTCTAGTCGTTATAGTCAACTTGTGGACCTCACATGTGAGAGGGAAAGTCAAAAATGTTGATTGATTTGATAGATAACGACTAGAATTTTGATTAAAATCCTGATTAAAATCCCTCTCAAACAAACATTTAGGGTTATTTCTCATTTAGCATGACTTTTGAAAAGTCAAATGAAACTTTTGAAATTCAAAAATTACTTTTGAACTTGTTTTATTAATTTTATAAAAGTGTTTTTCCGATTAGAAGAATTTTTTAAAAAAGATGGTTCAACATGATTTTTCCTAAAAACACTTTAGAATAACAATTTCTCTTAGCCCTTGTTGGACAATCATTATTGGGAAAAACTATTTGTACAAAAAATTTTATCTAAAAGGTTTACCTAATTGTCAAATAGCGGTCCCCTATTGAAGGGGCTTAGGTAGAAGGTTAGGTATTTGAAGCATGACTCATCATTATTAGAGTAAAATAGAGTTTTGAATAGTGATTTTTTGAATAATATGTGGTTAAAAAGTAAACAATTTTGAATTTATGTGCACATAATATTTTATTGTGAATGTATAGTTGAAAAAAAGTATATAGGAAAAAAAAAAAGTTATAAAATAATGATTTTCAAATATGAGTTTAAAAATTAATTTTCGAACAAAAATTAAGACAATTTCATTTAAAACTTTTTTTACAAAAAGCAAAAGTTACGTTAAACGAGTTCTTAATCCATTTTGGTACTTATGGATGTCACATTGGATTTGACGTCTATTCTACTGTCCGAGTGATAAACTCTAATTAACTTTGGTGATTAATAAAGTAGGAAAAATATAATAAAAACTAATTTAAAATCTTGTACATACTTCAGTGACCAAGGTGAAATTAACTCATTTTATATAACGTAAACAAATTTTTCCGTTTCAAATTTCAATTTCTTCGGCGAGTATCCAAGCTAACATTGACTGGACTTGGTCAAATTATTACAATTTTTTATTTTCACTGTCAATTTTTTGCAATTATTTATAGACGAAAAGCTCATAAATACACAAATACATTCAGAAATCATTTTGTCGACTATTAAGGAAACAATATATTCAAAATTAGAATTCCCTTTTGAAATGTTGCATTTTTCTTCTAAATAATCGTTAATTTTCTCGAATGCAAGACTTGATTAATTCATCGAGAAATTGGTCACTTCATTCACACAAAAATAAAAAAATAAAAAAAATAAAAAAAAATCTATTGCAATAGAAGTCTATTTGAGGAAATTAATTCTTTCTCCTCTGAAAATTTAACTTTTTAAACGAGATGGTTCAACAAGTTCAATTTATTTATTTTTTTTTTATAAAAAAAAAATGTCAACAACAAAGTCAATTCACAGATATAATTAGGTTGTATGATTTTTCCATAAATTTCCAAATATAATAATAATAATAAATTATGACCAATTGTCAATCCTAATAGTACTAAGTCAATTTGACTTGCAAACATCGAAATTATTAATTCTTTGATCTTTAAATATGTTATTGAACTTATTGATTATTAACTACAAAACCCATGTATTAATCTTCGAAATAAAATATAAAAAAATAAATTTCTCCGCTATTTAATAGTCTAAAATTTTAGATAAAACGATTCTATGTTATCTTAAACCAAACAAAAGTCTTATACTTTTATATGTGAAAGAGAAACTATTTATCGTATCTGTAGTGAAAAAAGAATCGGACACGTAGGTGAAGACGAGTTGGATCTACACTAATTACAGTATTTTGTCAATGAAATTCATATTTGATAGCGTTTGAACAGATTCTGGCTTTTATTTTCTCCCTTTTCGTCCTCCTTTTGTTGATCAAGTGTGCAAGTTGTATGAAAATCTTGTTCCAGCGTAAAATATTGAATACTCCATCACCGACCTGATGTTGAAGTTTTGTTAAAGGGAAAATATGTTACTTTGTTAAAATTTAATTTAAAATTTGGGACACAACGTTAACTTTTCAATTTTTTGATATGTCACGTCATTGTTACTTTGTATAAGCTAAGTAACAATGTTTAGTACATCTTTTCTCCATACATTAAACTCTTGTATGTCCATAACCTAGTGTACACACATATGTATTATATACATACACTTGTTAAGATTTGAAATTCCATCTTAAAAGGTCAATCTTGTTAAGAGGAGTAGCCCAAACTTTTATAAATTGATCTATGTTTTCATTTTTATTCGATATGAGATTTTATCCCTTAACATGTCCCCGTAAGATGGTGGCTCGTTTGAGCAGACCAATCTTGAAATTCGCGTGCTCAATTTTTTTTGAGTCTTAGTTTGGTCGAATTGCTCGTCGGAGTTTAATGAGTTCTGATATCATGTTAAAATTTGGGGTTCCATCTTAAAAGATCAATCTTGTTAAGAGGAGTAGCTCAAACTCTTATAAATTGATCTATATTTTCATTTTTATTCGATATAAGATTTTATTCCTTAGCAACACCTACATATGTCTTCTTATATGTATAACATTTTTATTGAGAACTAGGAATCTTGACTTTATTTCACCGAAAGCAATCAATTTGCAAAAAGAAAAATAAACATACAAGATCACAAAAGATCTGTAGAAATTAATCTCAACGTGAGACTACATCTACTTCTGCCGCTACAATAATTAGGACAAAATCGAAATTTCTTAAAAACTCTTTATATATTGAAACACATAAAAACACCTATACAAACCTAGAGATTTAGACATACCTACACCTATCTAAGTCTATATCGTAATATAAAAGCAGTGTTTTAGGTGCCGTAACAAAGCCAAGAGGGGAAGAATAAAATGCACAAAGTACATTATTAGGCATGGAAATAAGGGTTATGTGGTCCCTCTAATGTCCATTCTTCTACATCCCTAGTCTTCACGTTTATGCCACTTGCGTCATTATTTTTCAAGATTCTAATCCCATCATCGTTTTGAGGTCGTGCGCTTCAAAACGTCCCTATACATAGTTGCAACTTGCAAAATTGACACACGGTTATGTTCGTAGCGCACCCGTGCAGCGTAACGTTTGGAAGTATTAATTTGAAAATTAAAGGGATGTTTGATTTAGCAGATTTTGATAAAAGTTAATAAATCTTGAGCTGATAAGTAGATAAAAATTGTAAATTTTACGAAATTTATAATTGAAAATGAAGTTTGAAAATTTGATTTTTAGCAAAGTTTTATCAAAGAAGTTATTGTAGAAAAATATGTTGTTTTGGGGACAATATAAATTACAAACTGTAGAAATGAATTAATCATAATGTTTAAGGAAACAAAAAGTTCAATTTTCTGATATTTTATTTAATAGCCTCTTAAATATAGTTAGGCAATTCCATTATTGCTAATTAATGTAGATAAAATGCTTGTAATTAATGGAATAGAAAAATTGTGCCAGAAAAAAAGGGTATCCAAATAGATATTTTCTTGAGGGTAAAGTCAATTAATAAATTTATCGATGATCCTACTAAAAAAAAAATCACTCCTTTAGACAACCAAAAAAGGGAACTACTTGCAGATTAAAATCCCTATTCATGATATTATCAAATTGCAAGGACAGTATAGTATAGATGTGTTCTAGGTTACGAATAAATCAAGCTAATTAATTCGACCAATAAATCGTGGAATTTTTGTGTTGCCGATGTCCATATTTCCATTTTCACATCGATGGCAATGATTCACATCGAGAAATAATTTCGAAGTCTGTGAAAGTTATAGATTGAAATTGAAACTTTTTTTTATAAGTACTATCACTCCAAAAAAATGTACGCTTTACAGCGTGCAGCCGCATGCCATATAAAGTCATGTCGAAAAAAGTGATTTATTTTTTACGGCATGTAGAGTACGCCGTAAATGAGTTTTTCCGACTTTCAGCTGCACGCCATAAAAAGTTGTCATCCATTTTAATGTATGCTTATACACGTCATAAAAAGTTATCATCCATTTTCTCAAACATTATTTGCTAAAGTAAACAATTTCTACCACATATTTAATCAATAAAATATTTTTCACCCGAATCAATAAAATTACTATATTTTTCAACTACACATTCTCTAAAAAATACTATTCAAAACTCTAATTATTTTCCCAAAATGGGGGACAAATAGGCTATTAAGATAAAAACTAATACAATTTTTCTACAATTCCTTTCCCGTTCCAAAAGGGAATTGGGAAGATTTTATTTCAAAGCACGTGGCATGTCATTTCTTCTATGTCATGTTGCAAAATTTTCCTTTTCTATTGGTAACGAAATTTTTGTCGAAGAAATTCATCAATATTAGCCTATTATTAAGTGATCAGCAACTTAACTCAACTGGCACAATCATATTTGAAAATCTCACGACCCGTTCAAATACCCTAGTTCGTTCTTGTTCTACTTCAAAAATTGGTAGGTCACGTGTTAGTGGACTCGACAGGCCAAAAGTCCTCAATTTTGCTTGATGGACCAAGAACGCTCGACTTGTTAATTCATCCCGTGCAACAAATAATACCACAAAAAGGAAAGATTCAATTTTAATTTGTTTAGCAACCATGCTTACACACGTTTGAATGACACAAGAAAAAAACTGATAATACACTAAAATAATCTGAAATTTCAGCTTAATACGATATTTTAATTTATTCTTGGTCTTAAAAATCTAGTCAACAATATGAACTAAAGGGCGAGTAATCGGTGAAAGCGTGTGCTACATAATTTCCTTATCAGCAGCTGGTTCACCTTTGACATTCATCAAAGGTCAACCCAATCCAATGTAAAAATGCAAAGAACTGCTTTTTTTTTTAGTGCTTGTATACGGCCCTTTGTATATATAAACAAGCTTCCATTTCCATTTTTCTCATTGGGTTCTCTCTTTAGAAATACTTAAGAATCAAGAAAGTCAGCGCCTGCTTAAATTTTCTTATCTTTGTATTTGCTTATTCAAGAAGTTTTCTTGTTTGCGGAGGGTTTTGTGGGATGGAAGATTGGGGTTTGCAGGCTGTAGTTAGAGGTTCTAGTGGTGATTTTACCAATATTGTCAATACAGATATTGATAAGAAATCGTTTTTCGGGTTCTCGAGCCATCAGAAATTTGATAATGAGTTCGTTTACGATTTTCCTGAAATTTTCGAAGCTGTTAATGTTTCTGGTGATGAACTAGAAGAGTTTTACAAGCCATTTTATCCGACCGTGGCAAATTCTGTTCCTGCACAAACTGTTCTTCAATTTGAAGAAGAAAGTCCTCCAGAAAGTACTGTAATTCAAGAAAAGCAGGCTCAAAGTTTTCCTTCTGATCGGACTAGTGATTCTACTACTAGGACTATTGCTTATAAACCAAGATACAAAAGAAGGTTTGTTAAATAAATTTTTACATCCTAGATAATTTATACATGAATCTAAGTTCAAGTAGTTTTTTTTTTTTTTTTTTAAATTTGATGATGACAAGATTCATAATTTATTCACAGGAAGAATGAGCATAAAAGAGTAGTTGTTCAAGTTTCTGCTGAGGGTCTTTCTTCTGATGTCTGGGCTTGGCGCAAATATGGCCAAAAACCTATTAAGGGTTCTCCCTATCCAAGGTTGATCTCTCTCCCTCTCTCAGACACAAAATAAAATTGATACTGAATGAACACATCAAACAAAGGCGATCATATCATTCTGTTTTCCTCTCAACCACAGATCAACCTAATATTCGTATTATCTATATAAAAAAAAAAATTAGGCTGTTTTCTCAAGACACCGACAAGCGTGATATTGAAATATTCTTCATCGTAGTGAAAACTTGTAGCAGCAAGAGGACGTGAAACTCTCACAGATAAACTATATAAATATGTGTATACTTTGCTCCTTTTTTGTACTATAACTATGGAATCACTAGAACAAAATCTAGCTCACTCATAGGCATGCACACAAAATCCATAATTTACTGAAGAGCCTTTTTCTATGTGAACAACAGAAGCTACTACAGATGTAGCAGCTCAAAAGGATGTCTGGCAAGAAAACAAGTTGAGCAAAGCTGTACAGATCCTGGAATGTTTATCATAACCTACACCGCAGAACATAACCACAGCCAGCCAACTCGAAGAAATTCTTTAGCCGGTACCATCCGTCAGAAATTTCCAGCAACCAGATGCCCAAATAGAATCAATATCAAGAAGGAAAGAACTGAAGATTCCATTTCTGGTTCAAAAATTTCTTCTCCATTCCTGTCTACAGAAACCCTTTTGCCTTCAGCAATGGAAGAAGATTTTCTCCAGGCAAAATGCAATCAAGAGGGAAAAGAAGATGATAAGTTGATATTCAGCGATGATTTCTTCTCCGGGTTAGAAGAGTTTGATGGATTTAATTCAGATATATTGCCTATCAGCTGCCATAGTTCAGCACAACAATTTCCTGTGAGTTCTTGTAGCTAATATTAGAAGATTCTGAACCAAAATTAGCACATATGTATAACCTGCAAAAGGGCTGGTTAATTCTAATGATGCTGGATAATGCAATTTCGGTTTGTAGAGCGTCACCAACATTTTGTTAATCCTTCATATCTTCTTTAATGCATAAATGTTGTAATTTTAAAGAAGCCAATTAATACTATTTACCGGTTATAAACCGACTATTAGCATTAACAAGCGAACACATATGAGTAAGATTTTAGATTCTTTTCTTAAATAATATAGTATTTAATACCAAGAAAACAAAAGGTTGTACTAGAACACACAATTTGTGAACAGCCTTCTTTGTTTTGGCCAAGAAAAGTAACAACAGATATTCCCTCAAAAGCTGCACGGCACCCATGACTGGTGTGGGATCCAAATGTGAACAGTCTGACTAAATTAGTGTTACTTATTTCGAATTAGGTCCACCGACAATAGCACTATCTTAGCATATATGTACATCGACCTTGATACATATACATCGAGTCTTACATAAATGGTTACATAATATCACACGACACTCTATCATTGGATAATTTAAAATTTAGTCAACTTTTTCATTCAATTATTTTACTGCACATCATTTTCCGACGCACTTTCTGGATTTCATTTTCACAAATCGCATAATCCTTTGTGGATTGAATATGGTGCAAGAATAGTGTTGAGTAACAATCATTGCAACCTAATTTGGCAGGGTGAGTATGGATTGAGTGGATGCACCTCTCTAGTGCAACTATGGGTTTTGCTGCCAAAAGCCAACCATGGATGACTTTATGAGATTTTTCCGCCCACATAGTTAGAAAATAATATGGATATAATAATGGTTGGGAAAGTGCGAACATAATCTTAGGTAAGTTAAATATGGGATAAATAATGGGCTGATACAGTATTGGTTAAAGGGATACCTTTTAGGATGGATCCTCGATTCCCACAATAACAACCTTAACCGTAACAACAACCATTGAGTTGCACGTGGTTCCCCAATAACCTCCCTTCAATAGGAAACTCGTGTCATGGTAACAACAATTTGATGAACAACTCTATTATGTTATCGTTTCTTAGCTTAAGATGATAATCGATACTTATTGGATCATTTCTCATATTTTTTTAAGGGCCAATATGCATTTCATCAGAGCATATCGCCATGGACAATTGGCCAGAAAATTCGAGATATACATTTAATACATTAACAATTAGAAAATTTAAAAAAATGAGACGTTATGATATGGGCTACTTTGTTTCCATTAAATGGAACATAGCAACAAGAAAGATAATCAACATCAGACAATGCATAATCAGTAAGAACAAGAGAAAATTAGGACTACTATTTAGTTAATTTTTTAAAAATTGAATATTACTAACTTTTTTGAAAATTTGGGAGATTATCGACTCCATGTCCATGCATTTTTCAATTGTAATTTCTAAAAAGTTTAAATTCTTAATAGTGGACTCGTTCATGCTTATCTCAAGGTTTTAATTAATAATCATTAACAAAAACTTAAAGAAGGCAAGAAATATCATCATCCTTAGCCTCTCTGATACGATTTTAAGGAATGTTATCGAGGAGAAGACAACATTCGAAATGTGGAGTAAACTAGAGGAGCTTTACTAGACTAAAGCTTTGCCAAACCAAATCTATTTGAAGCACAAGTTCTATAGCTTCAAGATGGATGAATCAAAGTCAATTGATGACAACATTGATGGGTTTACAAAGCTGGTTTTAGATTTGGAAAATCTTGAAATCAAGATTGATGAAGAAGATCAAGCCATTTTCTTGTTAAATTCATTGCTACCAGCATATGATCAGACACTATCAAGTATAGCAAGGAGTCCTTGACCCTAAAGGAAGTTACTGCAGCAACCTACTCAAAGGAATTGGACCTGAAATTGAATGATAAAATGACTCGAGAAGTGTTGAGTGTGCAAGGAAGGAAAGAAAAGAGAGTGTGCTGGATTTGTAATCAATGACACTTTAGGAAGTATTGTCCACAAAGAAACAAGAGATGAATGAAGCAAGGAAATAACAAGCAAGATGAAGATTGTGCTAATGCATTTGGAGATTGTGAAGATGTTGAAGTCCCTGCTACAACAAGAGCAAGTCATAGCAAGATTCGGATAATGGACTCAGGTTGTCCATTTCATATGACACCAAGGAAGGAATTTTGTCATTGACTCCAAACCAGTTGATGAAGGCAAAGTGCTATTGGCAAATGACAACACATGTGAAGTGATTTGTGTTGGTTCTATCAATCTAAAAATGTGGGATGGATCTTCAAGAGTTCTAGGTGGAGTAAGGCATGTACCAGGACTAAAAAGAAATCTTATCTCACTTGGAGCACTTGACAAAGCTGATTGTGTGTATAAAGTTCAAGGTGGAGTGTTAAAAGTAATGGAAAAGTCTGTGGTAATCATGGAAGGAGACCTACTACAAGGCATTTATGTTTTGAAAGGAAATGAACTTGAAGGGTCGAGCTGCAATTGATCTGTAAAATCCTTCAAGGAATCAAGGTGGAGATTGTAAGAACTTGATTCCTTAAAGTCAGTTTCTAATTCCTCAACCATTGAAAGAATTCTGTTACAAGAAGGAGCAATTTTCTTGCCGTTTTGTTCAACTAATTCAGCTGGAATCTTCAACCAAAAGGAGCCTCAGCTAGTTAGATAGTTAAAAACAAACTTAGATGCTTCTTTGAGTCTATAAAAGGCTGCATTAGGATAGAAAAACGAGTGAGCTCGAGACAAAAGAAAGTCTGTAATAGAAAATGAGATGAGATAGAGTTGTAAACTCTTGAAATCTGTAGAATCTTTCTGATGATTTCTATTTTGGAAAATCATGTAAAGTTTTGTGTAGAATGAAAGACTGAGGAAGATACTCTTCCTCTTTTCAATCTGTTTTTATCCCTTCAGTTTATCTTGCTATATTCTTGTGCCGGTTTCTTTCTTCAGACTTAAAGGAAGTCATAAAGTCCCAACACCTAATTAACTAGAACAACAATTGCATTTCGGGAAAAATCAAACTCCAACTTGATACTTCGATAAATATATGTGGAACCTATCGAGTGACTATGTCCAGATACTCAACTAAATAATTTTCAAAGAAAACAAAATTTATGCAATTAAAAGTTTTTAAGCAACTTAATTAGTCAAAAGTTTATCGTTTATCTGCAAAAGGTGAGTAAGCACTGCTTCCTATTATATATTTATATACTTTTACACGCACAAAAGTTAAGATTATGCTGTGTATCCGTCTCATGTTTCATGTTGGCTTGTCCAAAAAAATAAAATAAAAAATAAAAACTTGTTTGGAAGAAAAAGGAAAAGAAAAATATAATAACTTCAAATTCATTAACTTGTTTCATGGTAAACATAGAAAAATAATCCTACTTGTGTCGATCTTGACAGGGGGCATGCAATTTAACTATTATATCCTTTCTTCTTGTGATAAAACAGAAATAAGAAATATGTATCTAATTTTACTCGAAATAAAAAATGAAATTTTTTTTGAAATATATATATTTAAAAAGAATCTACACATGAGCAAGCCACGTCGTTCAAATTTTCGGTTAGGTGTGTGTGTGAAGTTTTTGGCATGAAAATATATAATGCAACTATGAGGCTTAAAAACACAGAAGTCTTCCATATGGTTATGCCCATCAAGAGCATTCTCTCTATCATTTTCCAAACAACCTTAACTGCACTCAATTGGTCTGTACCTCAAGAAAATCCTAAACCTAGGGTAGTTGTCTAACAATTTTTATGTACTTTTTACCACATTTGAGCCAATTTTATACTCATCCTTTCTCTCTCTACATATTTATATAGTTTGTAAATTGTAATAACATTATACTTTGAACCTTAAGGGAGTTGAACAGATCAAAGTAGGTGAATTATGGTTGGCTTAATTGCTCAAGGGTACAAGTTAATTAAGGCCACATTCCCTACATTCAAAAGGAAGTTTTCCCTTTATCCATTTGTCCATCAAGTCAATAAATTGTTTGCCCACCTAACTCTCTCTATAAATCTTTGATTATCAATCTAGAATCCAACAACATTTTTCCCTCTCCAAATCTACTTAGAATCTTTGTCGACCTTATGCATGGAAGGCGAAAACTTCCCTTATCTTTTCGAGCCTTCTTTTCCGTTGGCCTCGTTGAATTCACCGTCCTTTTTAGACCAACCCATGAACAACTCTCAGTATGCCTCAGATCTTGATCTGGCTAACATGCTGTCTAGTTCCATGGTTAACGGGGGCGAAAACCCAGTTTTTCCAAGTTTATCGACGATTTCTTGGAACACGAATGAAGGGGAGAATGTAAACAAAAATAAAGCGAAATCTGGAAGAAAGAAGAAATATATTCCACCAAGAGTTGCTTTTCATACCAGAAGTGCAGAGGACATTCTTGATGATGGATACAAATGGCGAAAATATGGGCAGAAAGCTGTGAAGAATAGTGCTCATCCCAGGTAAAAATTTCATCTTCAGCGCAAGTTTTATCTTTATTAATAATTAGCATTTTAGAAAAAAAAAAAAAAATCACCAACAAAAGAAAAACTAGAAATAGTTAGTTCATCTATAATATATATGCAACCATGATCGAACAACAAAAATAATTTGCACAGTCAAACTTATATAAAGCTTAGATTGTTGTTGTAAATTTGTATAAAATAAGATTTCCCAAACGTAAACATTTCAAAAGGATTAATGCATGAAACAAGGAAATAGATAGTTGTTAAAATGGGATATACTGAAAATAATTAAGAGTGAAAGATCTTATCTCAACTAGGGTTGAAGAAATAGGTTCCTTCTCGACCAAGGTGGAGAACAATCGTAACAAAAAATGTTTTGGTTTGGAGGCTTTTTTTTTTTTTCAACTGTCATGACTCATGTATGAGACTTTATACTCTCGAGTGTAAAAGGATCTTGTATCAATTAATTTTTGAAAGACAGAGATTAGTTTTAATAGCATCCACAGAAATAGATTTTAAATTGGAGGTCTTTTAAGATCAATTTTACTGCATTTTTAGTCGATTTCCCTAGAGATTTTTGGCTCAAATTCCCATTGAATCTTGAAACACATATGGAGGATGGACTACTATAAATATAATGGAAGAAAAGCGACATATAAATTTTCAATTTTTCAATGAATTGATTTACTTTATATGTAAATCTCAACAAAATAATTTTAAATAAATAAAGACATAGATACTCTTTTAACATCTTTTATTATTATTATTATTATTATTATTATTATTATTATTATTATTATTATTATTATTATTATTTTATTGAACTCCCAAGTAGTTGTAAAAAAGTATTTATACATTGTATGGTATGGGAAAACATAGAATACAAGTATGAAAATACATATCAGATAATAAAAGCAAACTAATTTTCATTGTGTTTAAAAAAATTATGTACAGCAAAAAAGAAAAGAAACAAAATTTTCTCAAAAATTAAGAGTGAGTTTGATTTGCTATTTTCAAGTTGTTTTCAATTTTCAATCTTGCAGAACACTGAAAATGTGTTTAGTATGGTATTTCTGCAAATTCATTTTCAAAAACGAGGTTAAACTTATGACATAAAACCCAAAACGTTTTCAATTGTTCTTACTCAAAACATGAAAAACAAGCTTTTAAATAAAATTTTAAAAATTATGAATTTAAGAAAATAAAAATATGAACTTCTAACAAATATTTTTTTTAAAAAAGAAATTGATAAATTCTAAAAAGTAAAAAAATAAATTTTTTGTGAAAATAAAATCTAAAATTCTAAAAAAATATAACTCTAAAATTCTTGAAAAAATAAAATTGTAAAAATTTATAGAAAAAGAAAAATTATAATAAATAAAAATAATTCAAACTCTTAATGATTATTTACATAAATGGTTTAAAGAAATATTTAAATGAACATAGATAAAATATTTTAAGTCTACGTCATTAATTATTTATTTTGATTTTAATTTGTTGGTAGAAAAACTATTGTAAGATTTATCAACTTAAAAAATGACAAACCAAATGTATTTTTAGCAATCTTAAAACAAACACTAAAAATTGAAAATTGAAAATGAATTCAAAACTGAAAACTGAAACATAAACCAAACCTTAATTAAGAACCACGTCATGATCTATTTCGATTGAATAAATATATTTTGACACTCAGAATTATAAGTGAATAAAATATTTTTTATTACTTCGCTATCCCAATTAATTGTCATAATTTCCGTTAAAATATATATTAATAAACCTCATTTTTTTTTTCGTGTCACTAAGGAGCTATTATCGTTGCACGCACCATACATGCAATGTAAAGAAACAGATTCAGAGACTCACGAAAGACACTAGCATTGTCGTGACAACGTATGAAGGCATTCACAATCATCCTTGTGAGAAACTAATGGAGACCTTGATTCCACTGGTGAAGCAACTTCAATTTCTCTCAAAATTTCCGAACCTGCAAAGTTGTTGAGTTGAAGAGCAAACTCTTTACGTGCAAGATTATAGAAGATCTCGTTTAAGATAGAATAAATATTCTATCGAAATTAGTAGCATGATTGTACATGAACTTGAATCTAACAAATATTTCAATGCTGTATAGAAAAGTAAAGTAATTTGTAAGGGATGTTATGTATGTTTTATATGGACAAGATGTATTAAGTATTTGTGCACTTTCCCATAATGTAGAATTGGTCTTGCCACACACGTGTTATTCATTTTATAACAATAAGAATTAAGCTCATATTTGATACTGATTCTTTAAAATTCATTTCTTCTCAAATTAATTTTCAACCCCACAGTTTTTCAATAAAATAATGTCGCACGTAAACTCATAATTTTTTTGTTAACTTTTTAAACACATTCTCCCCCAAAAAGGGTAATTTTCACATAATATATTCTTAAAAAATCTACATCAAACAGATATATAGTGACGTCAGTATTTGGTGGTCTTCGCCACTTTTGGATGAAGTTTTACTATATCGTGAAGGGGTATTTACCTTGCATGGTAGAATCGTTTACTCATTAATGAAAAATTACGTAGTGAGCAAAATCAGTTTTTGCGTACTATAACAAGTTTCTGCAGCTATCTTATTAAATGATATCATAATGTTAACTGTCTTTAGAAAAAAAAAAAAAAAAATCAGTGCGGAAGCTTCCAAAGGTTAAAAAAAGTTTGGGTTATGCTACATGTAACGAATTTTTATACCGAATCTTTTACACCCCACTCACATTAGGAGGTGGGGACCACAAGCCGGAATTTTTAAATACACATAGGACCCGCGCGCATTGTGAGAGGAGGTAACCCATTCGGTACCCCCATCGGTACATATATATTTATCCAAAAAGTTTTGTAGTGTCATATATAAATATTTTCAAAACTTTTTGTTGGTACTTTCAAATTTTATACTAACTATATCATTTAATGGTAGTTATTTGTACTCTTATAATGTATTTATAATTGCTATATGCCTTTTTAAAATTTGTTTCCATAATAAGATGTCGTTACCAATCACGAAGAACAAGCTACTTCTTCAGTCGTCTTCTTCTTCTTCTTCTTTTGTCAAACATGTGCGTTTATTTTTTTAGGTTGGGGGAAATTACACTGTTACCTTCAAATTTCCCCCCTCTTTTTGCACAAATTTGTTACATCTCAATAATATTTCGTTAAAACTATAACTATTATTTTAAAATAAATAAAGAAAATTGATCCAAATTTTTGACAAAAGAGAAAGCAAATAAATAAATAAAACTTCGAAACTTATTCAATGCAAAAGAGGGAAGTTTTCATTATTAAATGCGCTCAAAATCAAGTCTAAGCTATTATCCTTGAAATGGAGACTCGGGACTTCCATTTTTGTTAAAGGGAACATTATATATTTAAAGTGGTTAAAATATACAATATCAAAATTAACAAATAAGTCATAAACTTCAAAAATCAAGTGACTGCTCCGATTCCGGCAATGTTAAGGTCACAGTTATATGCAATTTGATCACAGATATCTTATTAATTAGTTAAAAAATTAATTTTAGGTCACAATTTATCAAATTGATTCGTCACAGATTATTTTCGAGGTCATTGATCAAAAAATTTATAAGTCACAATTAAATATATTTGTCACTGATCAAAAAAAGTATAGGTCACAGATTATCAACTTTTAAGGTCATGGATTAATAATTAGCCACAGATAACAATATAATTGGTCACATACACCCAAACACTCGTCCCCGATCCCAAACCACCACCAATAATTGGTCACAGATCGACCAACTAGTTGGTCACAGACAATCGAATTTTAAGGTAGCCATAGAGAACCATATAGTTGGTCACACACAACCAAACACACGTCTCCCATCGCAATCCACCACCAATATTGGTCATAGATCGACCAACTAGTAGATCACATACCCAAACAGCAGTCCCCCGATCCCAATCCACTAGCAATAACTGGTCACATATCGACCAACTAGTTGATCACATACACTCTTCGTCAACCCTGTCGCAACACCACCCCAACCACCGGCACAACAATAACAAAAACGACAACCACCACCATAGATCCATACAAGTTTATCACCACCACATGAACACAAACTAACCTGCCATTACACACACATAGATCCGCGTAGCACAACCCCCACACACACAACACCTCCCCGCACACCCATTGCACTGCCATTCTACCACAAAAAAAAAAAGTGGTAAGATGCACCCAAAACGCCCAAAATGCTGGCAGCAACGTCGAGTGACACAGCATCGCAGAGTTGTGTCACATAGCAGCGATGATGTTGCGTCGCTGTCACAGATCTAAGGGGAGGGGGAGAAGAAGGAGAGAAGGGAGGAGACCCAGATCTGAGGGGGAGGGAGAAAGGAGGAGAGGAGAGGAGGAAGGAGGCAATGGAGTGAAGAGAAATGAAATGGATTAGAGCTTTAATAAAGTTTTATATTTAAAAGAAAGTTGGCGAGGGTGGATATATAGATTAATTTAATTTAAAATATTATTATTAATATTAATTGTAAAATTAAAACCTGATTTTGATTAAATAAAACAAAAACTTAATTTTTATAAATGTCAAACTTAATGTCTGGTTTTATATAATTATCATACATAAATCTAAGACTATGTTTGATAGCATAAATTTTCTATGAAAAATGAAATTCATTTTTCATCTTTTGCCTTGTTTGATAGGCAAAGTTTTCCCTAAAATTAATTTTCTTACTTTACCTCACATACTTAATTTTTTTTTGTGGAAACCATTTCCCACCATTTTGATGGGAATTGGTTTTTCAAGTTTTTTATTTTTTTTTATTTTTAAATTGGAACAAATTTTAGACTCGATGGTTCAAAAAATTATCACTTTGATAGACAATTTCTATATAAAAAAAAAAAAAAAATAACGAAGTCAAACGGACACCAAACTTTCAACATTTTCTAGGTGAAAAATTATATCAATCAAACACAATTTATTACAATTTCCAGTAAAACAATTTTAGGCAATTCAGTTCCTTTAAAATATTTTCTTTCCACTAATTTTCCTACTTTGCAATCAAATGGACCCTAAGTGTTAGCCTTGATTATTACGGACAAAGGTGCATAGCAGAACCCACTTCGATCTCACAAGAAGAATTATTGCCATTTATCAAGGCTCCTGAATATAATAAAACAACATATTTAATTTTCCTTAACCGAAGAACAAACAAGCTGGAAAATAATCATGCATGGGGATGGAGCATTCATGCATAAACAAAACTCAAAATACAGTCTGACAAAAAATGTGAGTTCCTACCTACTGAAGAAGGCATTAATCACCCGTGAGTCAAGAAAACAACACAAAACCGAGTGTAACCCAAGTCGAGTCTTCATGCCATTAGCATTCAGAAATACTTGTACAAATGGCCGCAGGCCATCCGAGACTCACTAGGTACCTACAAGTCTACACATCAGTTTCCAGAAGATCCCTCAGGTGAAACACCAGAAACCCTTGGCCTACTAGCTTGTCCTATGGATGGATAATTTCGCAGTTGAGGACCCTGAGCCACGAGAGGTTGCAATGGTGCTGGGACAATACCTGGAAGTGGGCCTGCATTTGAGATTGGTCGAGCAGCTTGAGGTTGCGGGGTTGGCTGAAGAATAAGCTGGTTGAAAGCATCTGAATAAGCTTGCCCAGATAGGGCTCCACGCATCCGGGCTTTGGGCCTCCAGTTTTGGTCAGCTTGATTGTAAGCATCAGTTCTTGTGACCGGTAGTGATGTACCTCCAGTATTCTCTATCTGGTTAGCAACAAAAGGCGTCCTACGACCATCAGCATTCAGTGAATATGGGTGTGCTCTTGATGTCTCAACGGGCCTTGCCATCTGCCCGTTTCTCTGATTAGGGACCATTAAACGAGATTGCTGACTACCAACAATGCCTGTTGACCGATCAACTCTACTTCGCGAACCTACCCCATGCATTTGAGGGCCCAAGAAATTGGCAGACGGTTGTATTGATGATTGGACTTGTCCGAAAGACTGATTGATTGCATGAGAAGCCGCAAGGTTTGCCATTTGCAATTGACTTGAACTTTGGCGTTCATATGAAACTCTATAAGCATTTGGCACCTGATTGCGAGTTTGAAGACCAATACTACGCTGAGATGGATGAACAGAAGGAACCGAACGGTTTTGCTGATCACAATTCACCAAAGAAGAGAATAGTTAAGCAACTTACATTATTAAATCATACTGTGTATGTAACTGTGTATAAACTGTCTAAAAAGTAATTATGCGTAGAAAATTACCTGTATACCCAAGTACTGTTGCAATGAAGATGTAGGCATCTGTGACACCTGAGATGAAGTTGAAAGGACTGTAGAGAAACCATCTGCGAACAATCGTGCAGAAGGTGAGGCTTGAGAAGTTGCTGAAGGGCTATTCTGTATAATGACATTCATACTATTCCTTGATCTCTGTTCAAGGACAGAAGTAGGGGTCCGTGCAGGAAGGGTGTGAATTGCAATTGGTGTTCTCGTTGCGTGGCTAGATATTGAAGGGAGCCCACCAAACTCATTATTCATATTTGGATTTCCAAATTGATACTGCTGCAGCTGCAAAACATTTGGCAAAGCAGTTTCACTTTCCGGCATAAAAGTTGTGAGAGGAACATTTCCATGAAAAGACTCAAGTTCCTCATTAGAAACACCAGCAATTGGTGGATTTGATCTAACATTTAATGTCCCCGTTCCATAGGTGGACATAAAAATTTCAGACCAGAAGTCATCGTCAATCTGAGAAAAGTTTCGATTAACATCATTTGTGTTGGCCATTTGAGGATTGACACTTGGAGTCTGAGTCATAGAAAGACTTTGATGGGCAGTAGGGGAAAGTTTTCTGTCTTCACTTTCGCTAATGGCAACTGCATCTGTCACATCATCTATTTCCGTAAGATCAAGAATCTCCATAGGTGCATCTGCTAAACCAGCAGATTCATTTTCTGAAGGCGCATCCTGTCCAACATTGGAGGTCTTATCCTCTGGTTTCTTTGTAGCATCATCTGTTTCCATGACGGCATTCCACGATCCGTCTGAGGAGATGATTACCTCTTTAGCATTTGGTCCAACCTCTTTCAATACCTGACAAAATTCAAACTACATCACTCAAAACTGAAGGAATTCAAGAATATAGGGGTGAATGCAAATAAGCTACTTGCCTTCACCATATTTTGATCAAGGCGGATATCAGTGAAGCAGACACACTGATTACAATGTGGACAGCGCCATGATGGTCTTCGTGAATTTATATCCACATAGTTGTCATAATCAAAACACTGAAAATGAAAAGGAATATAAAAGCATCAACTAAAATTAAGCCCTTGTTAGGCCCCCATTTCTTAAAACTCATTTTGAACCATACATTTCATGGGACCCACAACTTTTATCAACTTTTCAACCGTACATTTTAACAATTTTTATCAAAATATACTAAAAATCTAATTTTTATCTAAATTAAACAGGGGCTAAGTAAAAAATAAGGTTACACGGGGAAGGGAAGCGAGTGAGAATCAGACCAGAAATATGAGGATGGAGAAATAAAGCACTAATCTAGATTTGTCTTAGCACAATAAATTAATCTTCTAATCTTGGGACTTCCCATTCACTTTCCTCTCTGTTTACAGAAAGATTAGCTTTCTTTTTTCTCATTTTTTTACCTAATAGACTCTGCAGGTGGAGGTTTGGCCTTAACCTCTATCCTGTTCAAACAGACAGATTAATTCATCTCTCTCTCATATCTTTAACCAATGACATCTTACCGCAGTTACAAGATCCATCGACAGGAATAAATATTCAAGTTATGTAGTCAAAATATGATTTCAGAGATTATTATAAGCAAGCAGAATTCGTTTTATGCACACACTAAAGCTAGACCATCACAACTGAAGAATTCAATATCCACTCGACCACAATTGGCTTAGGAGAAGGATTTTTTAACTCCACACTTCAACTTGCACACAAAATATAGACTAAAAGGTGAAATATTCCCTAGCAGGCTTGAAAGTGTGGAACTTTTCTTCAGTTATCTAATGCTTGCAGTTACCTGGAGATGTTTGCATGAATGTCCTTTGACTGGAGTTTTAATACGAGTGAAGCTGTTCAAAATTCAGAACAAAGATAATCTAATCAGAAGCGCATCAAGGGGCACCAAGTAAAGTTGAGATTCATGGAACGGTGATGTGATAATAATTCATACCATCAGCGAATGGATATATGAGAAAATGAAATGACAAAACATCAGATACACTATTAATATGATGATAGAAACAAAATGCAAGATAAAAATGAAATTCTGCATCAGGCATTAAAGCTGCCGGAGATTTGTGAGTGTTAAATGTTTAAGGTTGTTTACTCTCAAACATTATCCGTTGCATTAGAAAACATCTCCAGCATTATCATACCGCATAATACAAGTAAAAAAGGCAATGTACTAGCAGGAATAGTCAACATGGTGGGGCAAACAAATCAGAAGGGTTACCTAATAGGACAATTTATTGATATCCGTGATGCCCCCTCGGTAATTTCAGAATCTACATAGCAAAGGAAACAATCAGTAAACAATGTAACTTCATTCCAGCAAAGTAACAAATCTTATCCATAGGACATGTTATCATTAATGATTGTTGTTCGCAGTAAAAATAGTGAAATAAATGCATTGTCTCACCGGAATCTATGGACGCAGGAACATGCTGCACATAATCTTGAATGACATTAACATCAGGAGTCGATATTGTACTCATGAAAGCAACTGCTATAATGTAATTTCCTTTACAATAATTAACACCGAGTAAGTTTTTTGGAATAATCATCAAGTAAACCCAAAATGTTGGAAGTGGAAACCTGTGTTACCATTAAAGTCACCCACAGCTTGAAGAAGATTTGATCCATATTTCAGCATATGTGTCACAAGTGTTGGAACTTGAGGTCCAGTATCCTAGTAAAGCCAACTAACATAAGAATATAAAATTCCATGACATAATTAGCTTAAATGTAGAAATGACTTGTTAAATTTAATCCACAACGAACCGTGTACAAGTTAGTCCTTCTTTCCACTCCCTTTCCATTCAACAGAAAGCTGCAGAAGCCAAATGCAAAGGGACGCTTGAAATAGTTTGATGAAAGGAAAATAGCTTGAAACAAAATGCTTACTTTGCTTTGGGAGGACTACAGAGACTTGAAGATGTCTCAATTCTATTTGTTTGCACAACAAATAACCTCTGCAAGGCAAAAGGAATAAGAAGATAACCAATCCATCAATATCAAACTTACATATCTTTTGCATGCATTTACGTATGAGTATTGTTATCACCAAATTGATCCATATTTTAGATAAAACTATGATCATCTAAATAAGATTAGAACTCATGATTATGTAGTAATGTAAACTCTTAATCCATAATCTGATGCTAATTGTCAACAGATTGTCTAGTACCAATGCTCCAAAAATGATCAAATAACAAAATGAAATTCATCTATAAAAGGATAAAAATGGAAAGAAAATATTAAAAATTAGGAGTTTGTGTAATTGAACTTGAAGAGTAACAATAGAATAGAAGATACTTCCTTAAAACTATACAGTCTATTTGGGGGATATTTTTAAGTAGGGCTTGTTTGTCCATAAAGATTTTGATATGACTCAACTACCTATTGAAGTCTTAAATATGACTTATTGGAAAAGAAACTACAATTTAAATCATCTACATACACAGCTTAGTATTTATATCAAGTTAAAATAAAGTACCATTAGTTATAGTCTTCTCATGGATAAAATTAAGAGAATACTACCTATGATGAGCAATATGTACGAGGTAACAAGGTTAAATACAATCACATCTACTGCAGGTAATGACAAGTTATCTCAAAATTATTGTCACCTTGCCCAAAGTACAGGATTCAACTTGGGAATGTAGGAAATGCTTACAATTTTATCTTCATGAGAAAACTTAACATTCTTCGAAATCTGGAAGTCACGCACATAAGTACCATATCCAGGCTACAATGTAGACATAAAAGTGCGCCAATCATATCAGTCATTTAAATTGTATGACATTGATACCCCAGGGGTAGGGAAGGAAAAGGAGAATGAAGATAACAACCTGAATTTCAAGAAAAGTGAATATACGACCCATTTTCATTGTTGGGTAAAATCTGCATTAGGTACATGGCCAGGATTCTCAGTTTCATGGTAAAATAATATTGACGGGCAAAATATAAAATATTCTGTTTAGAATTTGGAGAAAAGAGTTAAAAACCTTAGGCATATCAATCCAAGAACCCAAGCATTGGTACATTGTTTAAAAAACAAGTAAACAGCCGAAGCTGAAGTTATCAAACAAGTCTATAGAAATATTCATTAACAGTTCTCCCCAAGTAACCATCAAATCTAAATGAGAGAACTGCAAGATGTCAGACACTCAACACCCAAAATATAAGCATACAAATAATATTAGCGTGAGTACCTAGCGCCAAAAGGTTCAAGGAAAAATGAATACACATACAATTGTGGGAAACCAGATCTCTCCAGTTTAAGTGACTGGATCTCATATCACAAATAAATTACACACCAACATATCTCAAGTACAGTATTTTTATTCAAGAAAATCTGGACACAACAGAGAATTTTATAGATCCACATAAATATGAGCATGTGCAAGCCTCCTCGACCGAAACTCAGTATAGCACTCAATAGTGATGGCCAGAATATGAATTTCCTCAAATAGAAGACGAGCGATTGCATATTAGTTCAGTTACATGAAAGCAAACTGACAAGGTAAACTAAACAAACTGAGAGATGAATATATACAAATTACAGAATCATTCTATAGCCAACCATATATTTCTTCTGAGCAATAAACTGAAGACAAGAATTGTATGTGTGTTGTCAGCATATTGCACATGGAACTCAATACACTAAAAGTCTAGAATGAATAATGCCGCTAGAAAGATAAATGCTCGTATGCTGATACCCAGTGACTACAGCTAAAGCCAGTGTCTATATTCCCAAGCATGTGGACTCATCCAACGCAGGATTGAAAGGGGAAGAAAAATTTAGCTCAATCTCTAGCAAGTAAAACAATCAAAGAGATTCATATAAACTACTATACTTATGATTGCCTTTTTCTTTTTCTTTTTTTCTTTTTCCTTTCCAATTCTGTTCATAATGTTGAAACACTCAACACAACATTTCGACTTCAATACGTACTCGTGGAATACATTCTTTTCGAAGACGAGATGAATTTTGATTTTTATGACTTCGTTTATTTTGCTTTATGTTCACTTGAAAGTAAATATGTCTCGACATCCCGTTGGTCGGCTTAATAATTTCTAGAATACTGAGCCACATATTTGAAGTAAAAACAATAAAAAATGGTGACATCAGAGTCCTGAGCTATGCTAATCCTAATGTAGAAATCCTAGAGATTGATCATGATTGATTAAATCTTCAAAACTTAGGCTGATTGTTAGGCTAATATCTTGTCTCATAAATTAGGAAATTATTTTTCCTTTTTCATATTTATTGTTGAACTATAAATATGGTGTAATAGGTGTGTATAAATTATTCGAGAAATACAGAAATAAATTATTCTGATTTCATGATATCAAAGTCGATTTTCTCCTAAATGGAGCTAGCAATGGGAGCCGCCTCTGTCAACCGCAAGGAATCGATGACTCCAAAAACTCGCACGAGTCGAACCAATAAGATCAAAGACATGATTGCTACCCTTCAATCCTCTGGTTAGTCATCAATAAGAATTCATTAGGTTCTTTAGCCCACAAAATGTAATCCCTTAAAAGTCTTAACCACCTCCCGTCCTCATACTCCCTAGATTAGAAAATCTTGAGCATCTGACTATATAACTGATTCTTATCATCCATTTTAAACATATTCACCGTGTGTTGAAAATATGAAAATAAAAATTGTAGATAGATTCTTTTCCCCCAGTTGCAGGCAAAGGAAGTATCTGTATTTCCGATTCTATCACTTTAGACTCAATCCTCCATGTTCCAAAATTATCTTGTAATTTGTTATCTATAAGCCAATTGACTAAAGGCTCCAACTGCTCTGCTAAATTCCCGTCCCAAACACTTATTTTATCACACCATCATCCTCCTCCACTCGTTTTCTGGTTACATAAGCTTATACTCAGAGGAAGGTGTAGAAAAACAACTGAACAAAGGTATTGGTTTGCTCATGAAAGCCAAAATCAAGGTATGATAAGAATCTCACACCTGAGGCACCGATTGTAAATCGATGACAGCTCCGCACAACCAAGAGTCCTTGCCCAGGCCAGATCGAGTGATAGAACATGGCAAGAGAACAGTAGGTTGCAAATGGGAGTTTAATATAAAGTACAGAGCTAGTGGGATAGTGAAGAGGTACGAGACTAGTCTTGTTGCGAAGGGATTTACTCAAACCTACGACATTGATACGCAGAAACCTTTGCACTCGTGGCTAAATTGAACACAATTTGAGTTCTTTTGTCCTTGGCCACAATCTAAATTGGCCACTTTAACAACATGCTTTCTTGAATGGCGAACTAGAAGAGAAGGTTTTCATGACACTACCTCCAAATTTCTATAATAAGGGAGAAGAAACCAAAGTATGAAAGTTGAAGAAGTCTTTATATGGACTTAAATAGCCTTTTTGAGCATGTTTTGATAGATTTTCAAAAGTGATAAAAAGGGAATGATACTCTAAGGGGCAATCAAATCACGCTATATTCTACAAGCAGAAAAATAGGAAGACAATTTTGATTGTATACGTGGACGACATAATCCTAACTGGAGATGATATCGAGGAAATGGGAAGATTGAAGGTCTTAGCCGCTAAATTTTAAGTCAAGGATATGAGACAAATGCGGTACTTCTTGGGAATGGAGCTAGTTAGATCGAAGAAAGGAACAAGTGTTTCTCAATGAAAACATGTCCACCTCCTAACTGAAACGGGCATGCTCGATTGTAAGCCGAGTGACACCAAGCTAGAAAAAGGACAGAAGATGTAAGAAAATCAGTTGAAAGGGAAAGATATCAAAGGCTTGTTGGCAAACTAATCTATGTGTCACACACTTGACCGATATTGCCTTTACAATAAGTGTGGTAAGTCGGCATATGCACTCACCAAAAGAAGCTTACCTAGAAGCCATTTACAAGATCCTAAGGTATCTCAAGGGGACTCCACGTAAAAGTCTATTTTTCAAGAAATGTGAAAGTAGGGAATCTTTACAAATATTGATTGGGCAAGTTCAATAGAGGATAGGACTACTACTGGATCAGGATGTTGCACTTTTGTACAGGGAAACTTAGTCACTTGGAGAAGTAAGAAATAGAATGTAGTGGTCAAAAGTAGTGTTGAGGTTGAGTTCAAAGTTGTTGCACAAAGGATAAGTAAATGATTGTCGTTAAAGAAACTCTTAGAAGAACTACAGGACGTTGCAAGATTAACAATTAAACTCTATTGTGATAACGATGCTGCCATCAACAATTCTCCTAATCCTTTCAACATGACCGAACTAAGCATGTAGAAGTAGATAGACATTTTATCAAAGACAAGGTGGAAGATGGTGTTATTTGTATGACTTATGTTCCCATAAAAGAAAAAAACCGCGGACATCTTCACCAAAGGATTACCGAGACACAATTTTGATGATTTTAGCAGCAAGTTGGATATGATCGATATCTACGATCCTACTTGAGGGAAAGTGTAGAAATCCTAGTGATTGATCATAATCTTTCCATATAGAAATCCTAGAGAATGATCATGATTGATTAAGTATTTCCATAACTTGGTTGATTATTAGGCTAATTTCTTGTCTCCTAAATTAGGAGATTATTTTTTCTTTTTTATCTATATTGTTGTACTATAAATAGGGTGTAATACGTGTGTATAATTTATTTAAGAAATATAGAAATAAATAATTATGATTTCACCTAATAATGAAGACAAATCATTACTTAGTCATTTACTCCAGTGCCGCAAAGCCAGTATTGTCTAGCAAAGCTTTTGCATGAATGTGAACTTTCAAAGCATAGTCATATGATCACCTTTTATAAGTTGTGACTACAAAATATCTATCGAAATAGTTACAAAGTATTTTACCTCGACATGATTGTTGAGATAACAAAACATGAACTGGTTGGGTCGGTGTTAAAATTTGATACACTGCAAAAATTGCATGCTATCTGAATATGTGGAAAGACCCAGAAAATTAGTATAATTCGAAATCTGTCAACAAGATTGTGGATAAGATGACATAAACATACTAACAAACCTCCTTAGCCAGATTTTGAAGTTCTTTGGAATCTCTATCTGAAAACCATCCACTTTCACAAGCACTCTACAGAACGAATCACCAGTTCAGAAAGAGAACTAGAAAATAACATGGTTTTTTCTCCCTAATTTAGGATATTCTAGACTTTTTTGAATAAAGTAGATATCAATTTTCAGGTAACATATGGAGGGAAAAAACAAAAAAAAAAAAAAAAATATGAATGGAAAAACTACCATATTGGATGTGTAAGGAATTGGTAACTCTGGATGCACACATGATGTTTCATATTTCAACACATGCCTTTAAGGCATCAATATCTCCATGAAGTGACACAACGTGGTTTAACACAATTTCAGTCATAGAGTAAGACAAATAGAAAACTCAGCCTTGAAAATGCTTCATTATCTAAGGCCTAAGGGTTTAATTGAGTCACAGCCCCCTCCCACATAGGGCCTCTGCACCAGTTATTCCCATACAGAAATTCAATCAATCTGGTATTTGATCATCTGTAAGCCCATCAAGGCAGTCTATGGTACTTAGAATTCTTTAGCATACATGCAATCAGTCATGCAGAATATATTTCCCACTTCCTTACGATTGCTGGCATCACCAGCTAGCTTTCAATCAATGGCTCGCAATTACCCA
Source organism: Fraxinus excelsior (assembly GCA_019097785.1). Classification (NCBI taxonomy): domain Eukaryota; kingdom Viridiplantae; phylum Streptophyta; class Magnoliopsida; order Lamiales; family Oleaceae; genus Fraxinus; species Fraxinus excelsior. Next base: position 25,695,047 of record CM032640.1, on the reverse strand, counting down.
TTTCACAGGTTTGGAATGTACATTAAACTCATATACTAACCTAGTTCACCCTAGTAAACACCCACACAACAACCCAACCATCTTTCCTAACCAAATAGGATTATAACTTTCAAGTCTTTGACAAAACAAGGAGTCTATCATTATTTTATTAATGCACTGAACAAGAACTCAAGCTTATCAGTGAATTTGTTTTATATGGCAAATTACACTCATGCTAGGAGCCAATTAATCACAAGAGAAAATAGAAAATGAAAGAAGACTTGACATGCATCTATTCAACAAGAAAACCAGTATGCCAAAGTGTGTATTTAGTAGGATCGTATCATTGTTGGCTGGATAAAATAAATTACCTTAACAGAGATCATCAGAATCATAACAGCTGCTTGCATTACAGCATCATTTTTACACTGGCATACCTACAAGATTATTAGAAAAAAAAAAAAATATATAAGGCAAGTATATCAGAAAAAAACTACAGGTTGACAACAAAGGTCAATAAACAAGTAAAGAAAAGAAACCATTGAAATATGGAAGACAAAATGGAAGTGTACTGACCATATATATCTATATTTAAAATGAATATAAACTTGCTGGAAAGGTTTTTCAATCTATTGATATCAGATTTACGAAGATTATTTGTGTGTGTGTGTGTGTGGGGGGGGGGGGGGGGGGGGCGCAGATCCAATTGAATCGAACCAGAACAGTCAGTCCAGTTCCATTATAGACCAATTTCGAATATGTCAAGGAAGAGAGGGATCGAGGCCATTCACGACACAAGTAAAGGTTTCAGTGATTTATATTAGTTAGTGATCATAGCTTGGGAGTGGATCCGTCAACATACAAAGGGACCTAGTATCCCAATATATGAGAACCGTACAATTTAGTCTAGTTCTGAGTGTTATCTCAAATGATAAACCAGACCGATGTACCCAAAGTCTTTAGTTATGATAGGTTGGTGCATACCAACCAGGCAACACCACATTATCACACAATAAATCACTCCAGACAAAGACATCGCAACAACCCTAGTAGCAGCTACAGCTGCAACTCCAAATCTCCTTAAAATTTCTTTATCCGAAGATCCACTTCTTGTTTTCTCTACAGCTCAAGTCAATAATTGACTCTCCTTCAGAATCCATAAATTCAACGACGGAGAATTGTTGTGATGTGATCCAAGATACGAGACAAGTTCGGGCAAGGATCCATTGAGCATTGAGGGCGGACCAATGACTAGGTCGTAAGCGAAACGAGTCAAGGAGACTATGGAATTGCCTGCTCAATCTACGGTGAACGAAACATTGATCACAACAAGCAAAGGAACAAGTCTCATGTTGGGAATAAAATATGAAACGAAGTGGAGCAACTTGATTCAAGCGATGGACGGAGAAACTGGATGGGACAACTATGTCCTGGGCATGCGAGCGCATGGCCCTTTACTGAAATCCAGTAGAGGATTTCAATTGATCTATGCGATCGCATAGATTTACACTATACGGCCACATAGTTGACTCCCGGCTGCGAATTTTTCAAATTTCGCAAAATTTTCTATTTAAGTTAAAACTCTATTTTGTGATATCTTTTACTATTTTTTGGCTTAATTCCATTTCTAACTAGGTTTTATGGGTTCCATATAAATATGACTCGTTATACTCATTGTAAAAACACAATTTATTAAGAGATTAATTGAAAGGCATAGTGTTTCTTCTTGTTCTTCATTGAGCTAATTATAAACTTATAAAGAATATTTCTTGTAGCTTTCAAATAAAATCAAGTGAGATTCTTGAATTTTGTAATCAAGGGGTCAACATATTGTCTGTGATTGTATTGGTTCCTTGATTCACTATTTTTGAATCAAACTTAAAACATTGATTTCTTGGCCTTTTTGGGTTGAATCAATCTTGTGTGGGTTTCATAACTACCACTGCTATGTGCTACGTGGGTTCACATTATGTTGACTGTTATGCCGCTCATATATTTAAATTTTCATCGGCTGAACTTAGTGCATCCGCCTTCTGTTGTTTTCTGCCCCTTCCTCCGGTTTTATTACAAGATTTTTTAAGCTCAATCAGTACAAATTCTTACTAAATAGTTGTTCAATGGTTAAAAGTTGAAACTTGTCACTATGGTAACTCTTTATCATGGATGATTTTGCATAATGATGGAAACGAAGATTAGTACAGTACAGTGCAAGTGTACCAATGATTCGATCTATATTGAAAATTAGGTACTCAATTTACTTGCAAAGCAGCAAGAGAACTAAAGTGCAGAAATACGAATCGCACCAGAACTGGCTGATTATGATTAAAATTAGATAGGCTAATAAATTGAAGAAGTTAATTATGTACCAATGATTCGATCTAAATTGAACATTAAGTACTCATTTTTACTAGCAGAGCTGCACGTCAGAGAAATAAAGTGCAGAAATATGAATAGCACCAGAAACGGCTGAATCTGACCAGTTTGGATCATGAGAAAACCAGAACAAAACCTGATCGTGCCAAAGGCCATAACGGATATACAAGGATAATAGGCATAGAAATTAGAAAGGGAGCCAAGCATGACGACCACTTGTGCCATGAGAAGCAATGATAAAGGCAAATAGCATTATGAAAACGCAGGCACGTGATGACTGAATTACGTCGCCAAGACTGAAAAATGATACAGCATGGTATCAGGACAAACATGGATGCTTCTAACCTGGTAACTGAGGTGTTAGGATGGGATATCCATAGACTCAAACTGACAATAGGAGTCTTAACATATGTAAGCTGAGCCTACCATACTGAATATGAGCCTAGCTTTAGCCTCGGTTCAATTGACAGTCAGTCCAGTTGTCAAATTATGCATGGAAGAATGATTATACAGAACAGTCTGATAGACCCGTAGTCCACATGACATACCAAAGGCATAGAAAAGGAGCAGAGGCAGATTGGGGAATAGGTGAGAGACAGGCACATGCACAATCAGTGATTTAGTTAGACAACCAAGTATAAATAAGAGCATTGATCACTTGAAGCTCAAGCAGAAGTTAGTGGTTCATCAGGAGAGAATTGGCCTCTCGAATGCCAAATACTTGTATTCCAATTTCCTTGTTCACAGTTACAGAAACTCTCGTTTTATTGAATTTCCAATTTAGATAACCAAATGCAGTTGATTCATTTTCTTCTTATTGCCTTGAGTTAGCTATTTGTCCAGGTACTTATCATAGTCCACCTGGACATCATTTATGTGGGCTATGTGAGACTCTAAATTCAAGGAAAATGAAGATGAAAAGGACTCCATGAAATTGTAGCAGGTCCTGATCACTTGCTTTAGCAGGATAAAGAGTGCATCTTTTGACTTTCTTTGTCCTATTTGGACTGGTTAAATCAGATTTTACTCGAGGTATAGATTAAATTTTTTCTGTTAGGGTTCTTAAACTAATCAAAAGTGTCAATGGCCTCGAGAAAGAGGCAGAACTATTCAAATTCTTTTCTACTCAAGCCTCTGTTCTCCCTGTTCTTGGGTTGATTAATGTGGGTATTTCTTAGGCAGAATTTGTATTGCAACTTGTAATTTCTTGATTCTTAAATTTCTCCTTATGCTTCCTCTGTTAAGAAAGAAACTAGAGAAGCTTAATGGGGTATATATTAGAACACGACGAAGTTAGCTTGTCCAAAATGCTATACTCAAAAAGTAAAGGAAGTTGTCCACCGCAGAGAACACGAGACAAATTAACCAGAGCTAGCAATGCCAAAATTATTGGAGAGAAGTAGTAATAGACTAGAATGATAATATGGATGAACCTACATGAAAAACATCATTTTCCTTCGCTTCAAGGTGAGCTTATTGAGTAAAATAAAGCTTGAGACGAGAAATCAACAGCAGTTTATACAAGGCTCTGTAAAGACAAGTTGATGATGTGATATCAAGTAGTTTACAAATTGAAACATAGATGCAATGTGAAATACAATGGCCAAGCAGAAACAAAAGATATTAAAATGGTGAACTCGCAGTTAAAAAAAGCATAATAAAAATGATGACAGGACCAGATGCACCAAGACCGTACAGCACATCAATGCTTTTCCGCCACGTCCTCTAGTTGTGCTTCAAGAAGTGAGAGAATACTCAAGAGTGTCTCCCCAAGTATGGTATGCACTAACTATTCAGTAAATGATTGAAACTACCACTCCAGATTGCCAGGAAAACAAAAATATGAGAACATTGTATAGTGAAAACCCAAATGTTCAAAGGCTCTTTCTTATCTTGACCATCTCAATTTAGGTCAGATACCTATAAAGTTGACATAAATCTAGGAAAACTCATTTCATGCATCCATAAGCATGTGGTCAAGACAAATACAAGAATGAATCAGTACGAGGAAACTTCACCTGCTTTAACAGTGAAGGCAAATCTTGTGCCCTGCTGGGAAACTCCTGGTTTGAAATGGAAAAATCAATGCCTCTGCATTTGACAAAGATTAACCAATCAGAAAAACTATACACAATTCATTCAACTGGAAACACTAGATAATATATGAAAGGAAAATGATATTGCAAGAAAATATTATAGTATCGTTCTTTGGATATACAACAAAACAAAGCACCAGAAATAGGAATACATATTAGAGGGTGTTTGGTGTAGATTAAAATCAGATTTTAAGTGGATTGTGATAGAAGTTTTTGAACTGTGTGGTTGAAAAGATGTGGGACTCGTGAAAGATGTGGTTGATATTGATTGTTTGACTTTGACTTAAATTAAAATCAGATTTTAATCCGGCTCAAACAAGCCCTTATACTATCGTAACAACATGGTTATACAGAATCTAAAAACAACTAATCTTAGAAAGTAAGATGGATTGCCTCGATAAATGTAAGAAAAACTTGTTCCTGTATTGTCATGATGTAGATCAAAAACACTTAAAAGACCAAACAGATGTCTTTACCAGAGCTTACAATTATCCTCAATTACACTTCTTTAACATACAAATTTAAAACAACAACAATTTCAGAGCCAGTGAACAACAAAGTTACGCAGAAAATATGAATACTTGAGTACATTGTGATGGAACATATGGCAGTATGAAATAGAAAGAACGTTGACAGATATATTATTTTCCTTGCTACTGTGCACATGAAAAAGATGGCAAGAACAATTTGGCATACAGAGAGAAATCAAACAATAAATTAAGAAGAAAATTTGTAAAAGTATAACTATTAATTCTGTCCTATTATTCTATCACATTATAGTCAAGAAAGGACTTTGCAATAATGCTTTGTTTTGATTAAATTTCATGTGATATGGAGTCCTCCATATTCTGGGACCACAGTCCACAGATAATGCTGTTTTCTGTAAATCTCATGTGATAAGGGCTCCTCCATATTCTGGGACCAAGTCGAACCAAATTGTCCAGACATAAAAAGCCCTTCCCCACAACAAAACAAAATAAAACACTGTGCATATTCATAAAATACAAGATTCTAGGCAAGTATATATATATCGTTCATTAGAATCCATCAGAAAATTTTTCTTTTCATTACCATATATTTTAGACAAGATTTTACTAAGAAAATAGTCACTTAAAATAAATATAAGTCATAAATGTGAGGCAGACAGCAGGAAAGTAGTTTTTCCACACTGATGTTGATATAATTGCTATATACAACAATAAGGTAATGAGTACTTTGAACAAAAAATAGGTCCTTACCCACTTAATTATCTGTAGTTATCAAAACATAGAATAAATAACAGTTTTTACGATTTCCACTTGCAACAGTTCAAATCTAATGCATTGTGCCTTTGCTTTCTGATATAGCTCAGAATACCAAATCCTAGTTGATATTGCAAAATCCCCTGCCAGCTAACCCAGGAACCAGACCTATTCAAGCTTTTTTGTAACTCTATTTTAGACCTCTTTCCCAGGCATAACAGAATTATATACATTGTTTTCATGGAATATAATCAACACTCCCATTTCATAATGATTAACTGATAGGAAAGAGAGTTCGTTGATTAGATTTTTGACTTTGGATACAACATTTTTTCTAGTGCTTCTTATTTAGCACCAAGATCATATCTCCATCCATCACCAATTGAGTTACCTCCTGGCCAGAGTATCTCTATTCCACCAATTTCAAAGAAAGATTGTGCGACTTTTTACCATACAGAGATGATGACGAGCAGACTAAGCTATATTCTTAACAAATTTAAGGTAGGCCACATTGATCCTTTTTCGCCACTCTTTTCAATCCATCGCTATATCCATAAAACATCCAGAATCTAGCTCCTTTACAAACCCATCAAGTCACGTTAATTTTGGTCTCCCTCCCTCCCTCTCTCCCCACCATGTTCAACTGAGATTTCATATGCAACAAAAAAGGAACCACATTCAAATACAGAAACTTAGACAATCCAGAAATAAGCAAAAATAAAAAATAAAAACCTGGAAAGGATAAGGCAGCATTGAGAAATCCGGCCAGTTAGTATGCAGCGGGCAGACATGAGATCCCTCAGCTCATCAATGGTACTTTCATATGAGCGAGACATTTTAACGAATTTCTGGCAGACAGGCTGCTAACCAAGTAAATTGCTGTAGATGAGAAATTTGAGAAGCAAAATGGAAGGAGAAAAGAAGAGAGAGTGACAGGGAAAGAAAGAGACAGATCTGAGGGCCTAACAGCAGTACGCGATCTAAAACATATCAAAATTTATTAAAATTTCAGAATAATTAAACTCAATTCCAAATCCAGAAGTTGAATGTCAGAATTTTTTTTTAACGCCAGTCACCTCACTAATTCATACCCTTGAAGTGTCAATGAACTTTTGGCAGCTCATCAATGGTACTTTCATATGAGCAAGACATTTTAATGAATTTCTGGCAGACAGGCTGCTAACCAAGTAAATTGCTGTAGATGAGAAATTTGAGAAGCAAAATGGAAGGAGAAAAGAAGAAGAGAGAGCGGCAGGGAAAGAAAGAGAAACGGATCTGAGGGCCTAACAGCAGTACGTGATCCAAAGCATATCAAAATTTCTTAAAATTTCAGAATAATTAAACTCAATTCCAAATCAAAGTATAACAGAAGTTGAATGTAGAGTCGTACTAATGACGGATGCTTGTAGGCAAACTATCAACAATCAGACTTAGTGCAAGAAAGTATAGAAAAAGAAACAGGAAAGAGAGAGTGAGAACCGAGAATGAGAAAAGATTGTGGGAGCCAGCTTCCGTACCCTTCAGTCATTGACCTTGAAGCATCAATGTCATAGTCAAGCCAAAACCACCCTCAAGAGGCTGCCTCTATTCTACCAAATACCCAAATTTCTGCCCAAGTGAAATGAGAACCCTACCCTCTTTTATAGTTTTGACCCACAGCACTTATCTGGCAAAACTACCCAAATTACTCCTGACACAACTGACGGATATTCACCTCACCTAATTAATTTGAATGTGTTTAATTAAAATAATCCTAATAAATTTTAATGTGTTTACACCTTATATAGATTTTAAACAATGCATCACCTACCTCCAGATTCCAAAAGGGTTTCTTATATGGATACTAAATAAATTAATTTTCATACCATTTCCAGCCTATTTGGGATTACAAAAAGTATTAACCCTACCCAACCTATAATTCAGAAAATTTACAAATTACCAAATATGTGAAATTTACTAAAACAGTCCCATGGGTTGAAAAATACTGGAAGAGTGAATTTATGAGCTACAAAATAAAGATTCAATTGACATATCAAGTCAGCAGTCACATATGAAGCTCAAAAGTCAAGTTTAAAGGTGAAGAAGTGGAGAATATTATTCTTAAAAGAGATGAATCAGCCTGTGGCCCCAATGCCCCCAATGCTACAGCTGGCAGACTGAGGGTCACATCTGTCATGCAAAAAGGAATAATTACGATGGAAGAAAATGGAATATGGGCATCTGATAATGGCCTCGATTGCATTGGATCAGATGTTAAACAAAGACTACTGAGGGCTGATGTTGGAAATATAATATCTTAAAAAGAACTGGTATTTTCAAAAAAAAATTATTATACGTTCTTTCTTGACCCTCATATTGCAGACTCACCTGTTAATGTTGTATTTCCTTATTCCGGTAGAAAAACTTACTGGATAGGGCACTGTTGATTAATAATACAAGTATGGTTTTAAAAAACTATTTGAAGCTTATGCCTCGATTCCAACATCATGTGAGGTTATCATGAAACGACACAAAACCCGCACCTTAAGGCCATTTGAGAGGCTCACGCCTCATTTTTCTGAGGCTTACGCCTCAAGCTTGAGACTCAAGCCAATTAAGGTGCTTGCCCATTCGCTTTGCATTTTTTAAACTTAATTATTGGCCTTAAATGTTGAGTTATTTCTTTATAACTTAAAATGTTTTATGGGGTTCGTTTATTTCCTTTTTTCTACCTACACAAAAAGGAAAATAGAAAGGAGAATACACCATTGAAATTGGAGGATGATAACAAAGAATGAAAAGAAACTTAAAATGAGGATGATGATGTTAATGATTCCCTTAAATATCATAATAGTAGGTATGGTAAAAATTGCGTAGTCATAATTTTGTTACATATTTACTAATTTGTGAACTTATTTTCTATTTTACGTTTATTTGCATGTCAGTCATCTTTGTCATGGATTTTTTGAAATGTTTCATGGTATATTACAAGCATATTTTATATCTTTATATATTTTGAATACTTTTATTGTTCTATATTGAGGTTTACACCTCAAAGTGCCACAAGGCATACAAAAATAAAATGTCTCAGTACCCAATTAAGCCTTTTTAAAATAGTGAAGACGAGAAAGGAGATTGGCACTGCTAAATCACGTATCAGAATATGAAGGTGCTTAAAGGAATTAAGTTATTGGGGTAACATATTCAACTAAACTCTAACCTATCAAATGTCAACATCTTAGGATATCTCATATGGTTTTTGTAACTTAGTTTTCTACTTATAAAGAATATCTTACAATCGAAGTAGCAAGTGAATTTATAGTTGTTATGTATATGCACATATAATATAATATATAAACTCCAGAAGTATAGCACAATACCAAAATCTAATTCTATAGCAATAAGGTGATTAATATCAAATTTCAATGTCAATACCTCCTTGAATCAAAATATAAATGGGAAATTGTTGATCTACCAAGAGGAAATAAAGCCGTGGGATTGAAGTGGCTATTCACAATGAAATACAGGGCAAATGGTACATTAAAGAGATACAATGCCAGATTCGTAGCCAAAGCCAAAGGGACATACGGGATAGGCTATCAGGAGACCTTTGCTCCCATGGAGAATATGAATGTCATTGAAGTGTTGTTGTCTTTAGCTACCAAATTAGACAGCTCATGCCAACAATTTGACGTAAAATATGATATTCTGTGTGTTCATGTGTTGAAATAGCCTCTATATGGCCTAAAACAGCCTCTAGAGCTTTGTTTTGGAAAATTCACAAAAATGATAGTAAAGTTGAAATATCACTAGAGTCAAAATGATCACACATTGTTTATGAAACACTTAGAACAAGAGAATGTAAATGTATACTGAGGAGATAAAAATGGGAGGGTCCTCTTGTAAAGGAATTTGAGATTAAGAACCTAGGAAGACTCGTTTATTAGGAGTTGAATTGAAGTGACTCATTTAAAAAAGGGGATTCTATTTCAGAATGGAAGTATATATAGGATCTCCTCAAGGAAAATGGAATGCTACACTGCAAACCAGCAAATACTTCATTGAACAGAACCATAGAATGGGAAAGAAAATAATGACAAAACGGTTAGTAAAGGAACATATCACAGACTAGTAGGTTATCCCAAACTAGACAGCATATAGGCTATGCACTATGTTTTGTGAGCCAGATTTTGCACAATCCCCAAGTTACATGAAGGAGCTAGAAATATCTGGTGGTGGTAAGGTCACTACAGAGACAGAATTCAAATATATAGCTAATGGGATTTGTGAGCAACTGTGATTGAAAATCATTATCATAGACTTAAAGATTAAAATAGAAGGACCAATGAGACTACAATGTGATAACAAGACAACAATTACACAATATGGTACAACATGATCACAGAAATATGTTGAGGTTGATAGGCACTTTATCAAGGACAAGATAGACACTGGGTTACTACACATATTCTACGTTCCCTGTAAGAGTCAACTGGAAGCATGTTGACAAAGGATTAGCTAGTCAACCTTTCTAGTAAACTTTTCTTCAGATAAAAGGTTAATTAGCCATCTAGAATAGTATCACAACTACTTATCTTAACATCCACCGCAAAAACTTAGGAACATAATAACCATTATCCAATTCTACAATTCAAAGGCCAGAATGTTATGAATAAGGCAAATTCAATTTAGGTAGAAAATATCATAATAAAGAATGGGCACATACAAAACTAATTAAGCAGATACTGGATTTTTGACATGTTCGGAGCTGATAAATGTGTCAGTCAATATGACCCTTTATAATCTCGCATATATATGAGCTGAGACTCCATTTAGATAAATTTATAATATCGCCTTTTCTACATTGTCAGGCTACAAATATACAAGGGGCTATTCTTACACTAAACTAATACGATTTACATTCTCAACGCCCTAAATTCTACTTACCACCCTCCACACACACACACACACCCCACCAAAAAAAATAAATAGTTGTAGTAGTAATAATAATAATAATAAACTGGAAAAATAGAAAATTGTAAGCATAACCATGCTCTATTCCACTGGTATAAACAATTTTAGATATTAAATAAAAGACAAATACATTTTGAGGTACAAAGTAAATTAAAGCAAGCATTTTCGGTGTTCCATATTAAACCCTAAATACAGATTAAGTACAATAACGTATGTGTGTGAAGTGGGTTTACCTGGCGAGAGAAAGGCAAAGGTTGACAAACTCAGCGGTTTCTTTTTCTGGGGCAGCACGGACGTGAATGGCTAAACGATCAGCCACAGCTGCAATGCGAAAGGAGTTTACGTGTGATGCGTTTAAGGCGTTGTTTAGTGCTACTCTGTCGAAGTCGCCGTTCGTTTCAGTTCCGCCCATCGGCGCCGGTGTCACCTCTGTCATCCTTACAGTTTTACTCCCTCGCCCCCACCTTCTCTTTAGTTCCAAGTTTTTAAATAACTGTGGAAATTAGACGATTTAAGTTTTGAATGAAAAATAATAATAATAATAAATAATTTATAATTTTAAAAAAAAATCCTACTTTTTAATCATATATTATGTTCCTATTTGTACACAATAAAATTTTCATTTTCATTATTTTACTTATTTTTAACTACACAATCTTGAATAAAATAATATTTTTCATCACGTCAATAACATTTCCTTCTTTTTCAACCACACATTATCCATCAATCTACTATTTTAGAATATATTCTTCCAAAATAACGTGACACAAACACACCCTCCAAAAAAGTCGTAATATACATAAATAATTGATAAATAAATAGTATTTATAAACCACTTAAAATATTTGATTAAAAATGACTTGACTATTTAGAAAATAATTATAAATATGAGCCAAACATAAGCTAAGCAAAAAAAGAAATAAATATTTGAAAATACTTCATTTAATTGATATAAATAATATGTTTGATTGTGTTTAAAAAAAGGCTTAATAGCACAAAACGTCCTTACGTTTGACAGTTAGTGTGCAAAATATCTCAACGCTTCATTTTTTTTGCATTTCACCCATATTTCAACGTTTCAGTGTAGAAAACATCATTTTCATTATTTTTCAGTGTAAAATGACCAATATACCCTCAAATTTAAATAAAACAAAGAAAATGAAATGAAAAATAAAAAAATAAATTGTAATTATACTCCCAAACTTTTTAAAAAGTGCAGGTGGGTCCAAAAGTCTTATTAAAAGGCTTAAGCACAAAACGTCCATACGTTTGACACTTAATCCGAAAAACGTCTCTACGTTTCAAACATGTTTGTATTTGTTCAATATCACAAAATGTCCCTACGTTTGACACTTATTGTGTAAAACGTCCTTACGTTTCGTTTCTTTTTACATTTTCGTCCTTATTTCAACGTTTCATTGCAGAAAAACGTCATTTTCACTATTTTTCAATGTAAAATAACCAATATACCCTCATATTTAAATAAAACAAAAAAGGAAAATTAAAATTAAAATTAAAATAAATTACAATTATGCTCACAAACTTTTTAAAAAGTGCAAATGAGTTCAAAAATCTTATTAAAACATTTAAACCATCAGTCTTTTCCTCCTCTCTCAACTTTATCTTCCCTTCACCACCTAAACCACCAAACCCCACCATTCAAACCATTAATGTTGGCCACAACTATCAGCCCCAGGATTGTAAAGGGAGGTGAGATGGTTTGAATGATGTTTATTGTGTTGTGGCAATGTAGGATTGGGTGTTATGTTTATTTTTTATTTTTATTTTCAAATTGTTCAATTATATATTAACACGTATCCCTTATGTTATTAAGTCTGTCATTGACTTTGTCACTATTACAAGATTGAAAAATTAAGATTTAGCCCATGTTTAAGTCACCTTATTTTTCTCATTCTTAGCCCCCGTTTGGTACACATTATTTTCAAAAGAATGCATTTTTTTTTTATGTGATGGGGAATATATGGTTGAAAAAGAATGAAAAGTTATTGATGTGATAAAAAATATTATTTTATTAAAGAATGTGTGGTTGAAAATGAGTAGAAGAATGAGAATGAAAAAATAATGTGGATCAAACAGGGACATATTCTTATTCTTATACTTATTTTCAAACACACATTTTTCAATAAAATAATATTTTTCATCACATCAATAACTTTTCATTCATTTTCAACCACATATTCACAATTATATCAACAGTAAAAATACATTCTTACTCTCAAAATGTGCACCAAATAAACTCTTACTCTTTTTTGAAAGACGTATAAGGAGTTCTTCATTAATTCGTGTCATAATTTACTTTATTCACAAATGTAAATAAGATAATATTTAAAATAATGCTATTTAAAGTAATGTTAATCATAAGTAATATGTAAGATGATTCATGTCACGACGAACATCGCTATTAATGTTCAATAGAAGGTGGAGTCCCACCTAAATTTATTTAAAAATGTGTTAAATTTGATATTTATGGACTATGTTGCTAAAGGAATAAGGTGCACATGAAATTGTAATTCTATCAATAAGTTGAGGATGAATACTTACATATGTTATAAAGTATGTGGTTAAAAATGAATTTAAAAAAATAGGGGCGTGAGCTTAAACCCCTGTTTAAGTCCCATTTTTTTTTTTTGCTGTATAATGCATGGTTAAAAAATAGAAATAAGAAAAATTTGAATTTACATGTACAATTATTTTATGGAAGAATGTGTGGTTGAAAATGAATTTTGAAAAAATGAGGGACAAAACATAGGATAATTATGTAACAATAAGAATATAATAATTCATTTGAAATAATAAATATACAGGTATTTTAGGAATTACCTTTATAACATTCTTTATAAAAAAAACAATTCCTTCGCGATTTATCATGTCGATGTAGATTTCACCTTCAAACTATTTGTCTCTTGCTTTTGGTTGGATAAGAAACATTTCATAAAAGGACTCTTCCTTTTTATTCTTATCCAAATTGAACTCTTCCATATATTAATGGCACGTGTATGGCACAATTTAATCAATTAATTCTATACAGTTAATAAAAAAAAATTTACAATTTATTTAATTCTTACTTTGAGGCCTCTGAAGGGGCTAAATCGGATCCGATTAAATTAAGGTCCAAAAAATTAAATTTGACCGGGTCAACTCTTGATCGATCGATATAGTATTAATTCAATTTTGTTTCACTAAAAAAAAGGAGATTGCACTCTCAGTCTAACTAAAATTACTAAAAGTACTATATATAAATAATTGCTCTTACATATTATCCCATAAACCATGTTAAAGATTTGGAACAAAGTAAAATGATCAAAATGTCATTTTCCAATTGTACATTAAATTCTCAAATTTTATTTTCTATTTGACTGCCTCACGTGATCACGTCACAGTATCAATGCAACATTCGATTTCGAATTACTAATCTCAAATTTAACTGTCCATTAAAGTCATGATCGTACCTATTAACTAGGTTATGAATTCCATATTGCGAATGTTCCTTGATTATTCACTTTAATTCTCAAGACACCAAGATATTCATAAGTGATTTGATCTCACACGCTGATAACTCAAAGAACTTCAGCTGGTAATCGGAATTCATTACCCACTCAAGATTAAGATACAATGTATAACAATGAAGTGGAATAAAATTTACATGATCAATGTATCAAAAATTAAATTTCACTTGGCGAGATCCAATATATTCCATAATGTATGCTTAATTTTTATTATCAAGTTAAAGATTCATTTTCATGTAATTGGAACAATTTTATCAAAATAAGGCGTTTGTCTTTATTTATCGATCATGAAATACAAAACCCAGATCGGACTATAAACCGAGTCTTTTTATGCTTAACAACTTAATCGCTCCATTTATAATATCAAATCGATCTATGAACAAAATGCAAACTCAAATTGATACACTAAATGAACAACAGCTGTATATCATTCCTTGCAAATAATCAGCCTAAGAGAGGTGGATGGAGCTGATAGAACAACTGGCTTACCTCTCATAACTACAAACAATTAATCTGAAAAACAAACTAATGTAATATTTCAAGCTGTCACGATTAGAAATAAATTTACTAGACAGACAAACACTATTATCTTGAGACGAATTTGAGCCTTTTACTTTTTTTTTTTTTTCATATTTTGCAAATGATTTTTGTTGGGATTTCTTTTCTGGTGCTGTGTTTTGAAATTGGAATTTTATTGGGTTGATATTCAATGAATAGATTTAAAAAATAATAAATTCGTCGAATAAAAAAAAAATTGTAACTCAAATTTCATGAAATATTAGCTAAATATAATTATAAAGTTGAATATATAAAGATAAAATAAAATAAAAAATCAATCTTTATGGTAATGATGGGAGCACAAGTGTTTAGCGTTGGTTACGATGGTGATGCCATTATTAGAGTTAGCATTGAATTTTGAAGTGGAAATTACCAATGAGTTACAGTACAAAGAAAAAACTTGTAATTTATTAAAAAAGAAATTATATTGTTTTAGAAAATTGAGAAAATATGATAAGAGTGAAGAAAAGTAGTTGAGTCAAACTTCAAGTACATGTTGCAAAACTATGGGATAATTATTTATGACTATTTAGTCTTATCGAGATACTTAAATAAGTTTTATTTACTCTGGTATAATGTATTCTATTGAAATTGTAACTCATATTAAAATTGTTGGGTTTTGTAACCCAAATCCGATCCAAATTGAGTTTAGGGTTTCGCATTGTGGAGTTTTGTACTTGAAAATGTCAAAATAGGATCCAAGAATGAAAAAATGTGGATTGAGGCATTGGACAGACGCCTACTTATTGCTTGAGCAAGATGAACAAAATTGGAATAGGGAGTTCGCCTCCCGCCTGTTGCTAAGATGTCGCTCGAGCGTTTGGACATGTCTCCCATAAATAATAGACTCTTCATCCAGTTTAAGTTGTTGAAAGCAGTAGAAAATTGCAGAAATTGTATTTTCTCTTTATTGATTGTCATTAATAAAATATTATGTTCATTTGCCAATTTCATCGTCTTGTTTGATTTTCTTTTAAATCTTATTATTGTTTATTAGTTTTTGCGATCTATATTTCATATCGTGCCATATCAGCTCCTCGAATTCCTAACAAAAACTTTGTATAAAAGAATCGTTGTTATAATGAAATATAGATTTGAGTTTTGACCCTCTCTATTTTTTTTTTCTTATATATCTCTCTTATTTCTTTAGTTTAATTTATAATATGTTATCAGTATGAAGGGTTAACCCAAAAAAGAGTGAAAACTCGAAATCAATAGTCTAGCAAATTCATAGAATATGGACAGCCTTTACAGTTGTGATCAAATATTGATATCTCAACGTTCCATGATACGATCGATGTGAAATATGGATAATAGAAAGTCATTTTTATTCAAATCTTGCGATTAAGATCAAGATCCAACAATTCATTCGTGAGATACAATTACGTGAACTCTATCTAATAGAATATTACTTGCTCTTGGAGAACATAACTTTAAAAGTACCGTATTCAAGATGAAAATTGTGTTATTGCTCTTGAAAGTTAAAACTTTATAAGGTTCAATTCTCAAAAAAAATATTAATTATTATGTCGGGCTTCCGAGTTAGCACAAATCTCAAAAAATGTCATATAATTCACAATAATAAATAACTATATTTATGCTACTGAAGAAGCATAACTAAATATGATATAGTTAAATATTATATTAATAATTGAAATGTATAAGATGGCTATATTTTGAAAAGAAAAAACACAGTCCAAGCATATAAATATTCTACAAGAATATTGCAATATTGTTCATGAAGTCGATTCCATTTGGACGTGTTACTATTCCAGTAGAATATTACTTTTAATCGAGTGAAGAAAATGTGTTTTTGAATGATAAAAACTAATATCAGTAATATATGAGATTATGAATCTTACTCAATGCTCTAGAAGAGAAAATATAGAGGAACAAAGTTTACTATTGCTACTATTTTGTTCTCCACTTATAAAGTTTCTAAAATATGTGTTTTAATTAGTACATCATACTAATATTAGAATAATTGAAAATACGTTCTATATTGAACCAAAATTTCATTGAGATTTTATTATTTGACATGATAAGTCATATCATCTTGAATAAATAATGATGCAAAAAATTATTAAGCATTTGAATGGAGGAAATAGTTGATGTTTTTCAATGCTATGAAGAAATAAAAACGAAGGTTAAACTATTAGAATAATATGTAGGAATTTAACGGAAAAACTAATGGAATTTCTTGTTTTAACGGAATATTCATAACCTTGAGGTCCAACTTGAATTTATTTAAAACCTTAGGGGCTAAAACTTAAAATTTAACCATAATCCTTAAATTACAGTCAATGACCTTAACATATCAAATTTACACAAAAAGTCCCCGCCTCCTCAACTCCCAAAAACCGAAAAAAGTTAAAAAACCTTTAATCTTCCATGACCGAAAAACCTTAATGGAGAAGCTCTTCCCCTCTTTTCATGGCCAGTTTTTGGAGACCCGTTAATCCGTACCCGGTTTGGCCGGTTCAAAGCATTGAAACATTTGAAACCCTTCAGACTTCCATCTCCATTTCTCCTCATTCTTCTATGTCGTCTCCTCTCATTCTCCCATGTCGTCTCCTCGTTCTTCTATGCCGAGTCGCCGACTGCCCTGAAGAGTGAAGACCATCTTCTTTTTGAAGACTCTTTCCGGGAATGGTACATTTCTCGTCATTTATTGATTTTTGTTTTGGATGGGAGATTCTTGGTTTATTTAGTTAACGAAACTTTATTTACAGATTTTTAGTTGCTTTTGCAGTTGAGTTTTGTGTGTGATTGTTATGTGTGATTGTCGGATTTATAATGCTTCATTTTTTTTTAATCAAATGGGTTCTTCTCTGCCTTGCTGAGAGTCTTCTGCCACACAGAGTTTGTAGTTGAAATCCCAATGGCAGGTACTCATACAATACGTGCATATTTGTTGCACATAATGCGTGAACTAATTTCATTTAAACAAAAACAACTCTAATGAAATTCGAAATCATTTTGTAAAAAAGTTTGCATAATTTTGTCTGTCCATCAATTAACAATAGGCCAGATATATTTTTTATGGTCTTACCATTTGTTCTAAATCTTATGTTGTCATGGTCCTTCTCTTAATTAAAGTTTTGAGGAAAAAATGCGTTTTGGTGATTTCTATGTATTAATCACATCTACAGCAATTGTGAATGCTTCATTTTGGGTTCTTTGGTACTCTTCTATTTGTAATCAATCTTAAGAAATAGACTTTTCATGCCTTATTATCTTTGACAGTTTGAGTTTGGTTGGATACCTCTTTCCAGTAACAGGATTTGATTAAGTTTGAAGTAAAACTCTATAATATCGTTTTGTAAGATGCGATAGTAAAAGTACTTGTCATAGCTCAATTGATTTTGGTTTCATATATGCCAGTGAGTTATCCACTTTGACGCTGTTCGTGCTAATGGAGAGTGGGCAACATATTCCCCAGTTCAGGCTGCAATGTTTGTGTCTGATAACAAAGCACGTCATTCTGCTGAGGCTGCAGAATCTTTCATGCTGCCCGTTTAGTTGCCATTCTCGAATCATATGCACTTTATGACCCCGAAATTGGATATTGCCAGGGGATGAGTGATTTACTCTCCCCAATAATTTCAATTATGACAGAAGACCATGAAGCTTTCTGGTATTTTGTGGGTTTCATGAAGAAGGCTCAGCATAATTCCCGATTGGATCAAGTGGGAATTAGAAGGCATAATATTGAATGGGTTACATGTTATGAATGACTGCAGGTTAAAATGGAAAGTTCAAGAGAAGCGCCCGTTGCATTAAATCAGCAAATTGCAATTTCATCAGAGTTATTACCTAGCCACCAACTGTCATCAAGTGAACTGCATCCATAAGCCAGGGTTAATGCAAATTTAAGCTCAAAGATGGAATATCAGTGTAGTACCATCATCGTTACACAATCTCTATAGTTATTGGTTAATTTAAAACATAAACATGTTTTATATGGCATTTAAATTTTAATATACAGTTTCACGGTAAATTAATTATTGCGAAAATTAAGTTTCTTACTTGTCTCCAGCCAAGCAATTAGCCAGTAAAAAATCCATAAATTCTTATTAGTTAATTTCAGTTTTTGAAGGCCAGTTGCTCCATTTAATTAGTCCTACTTGAAGTCCAGTTGCTCCAACGGAATTTTTATCAGTTACAACTTCAATTGTTCCCATACTACAATCTGGAATCTTAGTCCCTTTCAATTGTTCCCATATTACAATCTGGAAACTTAGCGCATTTATTAGCTTTCTCTAACTTCTGGTTTAGTTACGTATCAAAGTACGGATATAAAATTGTAAATACAAAGTGCGTGTAAATGTGCATAAATTTTGAATAATCAAATCATTGATTATTTATTAACCAAAAAAATTACATCTTTATTAATAACAAATTAATTCTTAAACAAAACTATTAAATATAAACTAAGCAAACGTGCATTGCACGTTGCTTACACCTAGTGTGTGTGTATATATATATATATATATATATATATATATATATATATATAGTGTAGATGTTTTGGGTAGTATTGGCCGAATAAAAACCTTGAAAGCTCGAATTAGGTTTTCTTGGGATACATTGTCGCTGAGCTATCGCTCGAGCGACAGGCGATGGTGTGTCGCTCGAGTAAAGTCCAAGCGATAGCGGGCGATGCAGCTTCTGTTTTACCGCTTGAGCGTTAGCTAAGCAATAGATTAGCGAAATTGCGACGACTCTTTTCTCCTCTTTCCATACTAGAACCCTAGGACTTGTAACTCACATATACAACTTACCACTTGACACTTTCACTTTTAAAAGCTTTTTTTCAATAATAGCTTTGTCAAAAGATTGTCAACATCTTTAAAACCTAACATAGTAAACTGCCACCAGAGCCAATAATAGTAAGCTGAAGAGAAGTGATTTTCTCCAAATAGTTAGGTATGTACAGCAACATGTTTCATTAATCTTCTTATTTGTTAGGTTTTAAATGTTTTGTAATTGGCAATTCTGTAAACAAAAAGGACCGAATTCCACTTTGTGTAAAAAATCAAGGAGTAATGTGCCAATAATTAAAAATAGGGTTATTAGGTCTAGAGTTCGAGAACGGTGAAAGGAGGAAAAACGGCGCGAATTTTCGTTAGACTATCGCCAATGTTTGGCTCGAGCTACAAAAGCAGATACATTGTCGCTAGACTGTCGCATCTCCTTCGCTCGAGCTACGGCTGCCGCTCGACCGTCGCTGAGCCCTTGTTCAAGCGACGTGGTTATTCGGGAAAATTTTATTTCGCAATTTAAAGACTTTTTACTCTGTCCATTTGTTTCTTGACCTATCTATATATATACCAAAACACATTTATACGAAAATTGAAAAGGTTGAACATTGAGAGAAAAAGACTAGAGAGATTCCTCCATATTTTTATCCTCAGCTTTCGTCTGGTGTTGATTTTTTGATGAGAAAAACATCGTTCTTATAATCCAAATGTCAAAGTACATTATATCTCGTCAAAATTCTGAAGATCGAGAGAAGTTGACTGGAGTTCCAGTCTGTGAAGAACAAGGTGTTCTTTGTTGATTCACGGGAGATAGACGATTTCACAAGGCTATGAGTGCTGCAGGGTAGCAGATTCCATGGAGAGCTTTGACAACATCAGCTAAGGATTGGTGCAGGTGAGCATGAGATCTAGGAAGAGCTGTAAAGAGTGTAGTCGAGAGATCAGATAGTACGAATCGTCTAGTCTGATAAATTATAAGTTGCTTGAATCGTTTTTAGTGGATTGCTTGACGAAGTGCTGAGAGTTTTTCCGAGTTGGGTTTATCCGTGATCATCTTGGTGTTGATTTACTGCTTTCGTTATTGTTTATTGATTGATCATATGAACTGCGGTATTCAAACTTAGGACTAAAATGACTTGCATGTTTAATCATCTAGAAAAGAATTAAAAAGTGACTTGTTGCTATTTAATTCGTAAAATACTTTAATTCCGCATTATACACATATTCACCCATCTAGGCGTTGTTAGGGTCCAACTTCTCATTTTTCATTGTTTTTGTCATCTTGTTCTTCTTCAGGGTATTGCTTTACTTTCCCAGATGAAGATTTCAAGAAGAAGAGCATTTTTAATCTTTAATTATGACACTTTTCATGGTCTTTTTGAATGTAAATGAAAGGGATTACTGATGATATTTATAAGCCAGGAAATAGGATTCTAGACCGTTCAAGAGACAAGAATGTATAAAGTGTGATGTTAAAAAGTTTAAAAATGATACTGTTATCTAACGGGGCAGCTTGGGTTCTAGAGACAACCCTCGTGTCACTTTTACTGACAAAAATTCGATTTGTCATTAATATAAAAAACCATAGATGAGAGATGAATATTTTCCAAGATACGTCCATTTAGGAATTGAGTTTCATCCCGAAAGTTAGCTGGTTAGTTGAAGTTGCGTAACCATTTATTTTGCCCATTTCTAAATGATCCTTTCAACAATGTTCATTCCATCGAACTACCATGTCATCCTGATCTCCCATCAAGCAATAACAGATTCTTCTCTTCATCAAATTGTGGAGGATTACACGCTTGATGAATGCCCAACTCCTCCACTGCGTCTTAAGCGCCACCTCCATTCGGCTGCTACAAGACGATACATAGTTAAGATTGGGGCTAGCTTTGATACTATTGTACAGAAATGAGGTTCCACCCCAAAATGTTAAGATTGGGACTAGCTTTGGGAAAGAATCACGCGTGTCCAAGATATTCCCAAATCTCATTTATTGGTTTATTATGAGAGTTACATGCTAATATACAGACTATATTTCTTGGAAATAGATTCAAGGAACAAACAGACAAAAATAAGGACTTAAAAAACTTGAATGGGAGGTGAAGTTTTTAAGATAGTGTAGCTTTGCTATTTATGTTAGTCAAATTTCATTAGCTTACAAGGAAAAAGGAAAATATTTTAATTGTTTTATGTTGACTTTGAAATTTAATTAAAATCATGGTAGCTTATATTAAAAATAGGAAAATCATGTTATCATATACCAAAAGAAATGAATTTTCATGCATTTTGCCTCTTACATAAATTATTTGACATCATTTAATAAGAAACTTTTGATTCCCACCCAACGAACTACTATGCATGCATGCATGTATTAACGTGTACTATACACATATTACTAATATTTTTACAATGTACTATGTAATTAACTAATCACACACGTATGTTAATTTTATTCAGTATTTTATTTTATGTTTCAAAGTACCATTATTTGTGAATTACCTCTCTTAATTTTACATGCATTAGGCGTCGAGGTGTTTATAACTTAATTTCTATCAAATTAATGTTCCTATTTTAATGATAAAAATCAAATTATTTCTGACATATCCATGAAATTATAATTTTCTGAATTTACATATTTTAAAGATATTAGATATGTGGGTAGGCTTGTAAAATATAACTAATTAATTTCATTATATCTGTTATTGTTTATATCTTATTAACTATAATGTCATGTTTGGCTATTGTTTATTAACTATTTATAGTCGATCAAATCATTTTTTTCCACATATTTTATGTTACCTATAAATATTTTCCACTTATTCATCGGTTATTTCTATTTATTTATATTATGAATTAATTATAAACAACTCCTAAACCTCTTTTTAATTTTATTGTGCATGTAGGGAATAAAATAATTTTTTGAAGTCAACTAAAAAACTCTAAAAATCAACTATTTTACAAATGAATATTATTTGAAAAAAAAAAAAACACGAAAATTTTACTTTTCAACTATCAAAAGTCTTGATATCAAACAATCTCACTCTTTTGTTCAATGAATGAATCAATAAATAAGATGCCAAAGTGACTAAAAGTGATGATCGATTCATTTCACTTACCAAAATAATCAGCACAACATCACGTGATGAAAACACGAAATCATGCATTAGACAAAAAAAAATAAATAAATAAATAAAAATGTAAGTCCCAAATCAGATAAAATCAGATTCCTATTAAGTACTTAAGTTTGCACCATGTTAATTATGACCTAAAACCCAATAAATAATTTAATCAGATTATGCTTTAATCCATCTTAAGAAAATAATATTTTAAGCTGTTTATAAGACGTTCCATCTAAAAAATTCAACCAAATTAAGATTCGTGCAAATCCATATATGTAGATTACTATTCTTATAATTATCTAAATGTGAGCATGCCCCCACAAGATGATGGTTTACTTGAGCACATCAATTTTAAAGCTTGTGTGCTCATTTGAGTCTTACTCAGATTAAATCACTCATTGGAGCTTAATGTGTTATGACATGAGATGACACCCTTTCTCCCTTGTAAGCGAACAAATGAAATACTTGTTGCATAGCCCTTCTTTAGGGAGATTTATGCTTACATATTATGCAAATCGTGATACTCGTTTCATTAGTGACTGTTGGGGATTTTTAGAGTGCATTTTGTAAATCAAATTGAAACTTTTATCAAACAAAATAACAAGGTAAACCTTGCTTTGACAAAGAACAAGAGAAGTAGGAACTTCAAGAATGATATGAAACAAAACTTCGACACAAGTGTTCAACACTGTCTTTAAAATGATTATGTCCATCTTCCAAGATACAAATGATTCTCCTTAAAGTAGAACTTCAAACTTCAAGACATTGACGAACTCGAGACAGATTTTCTCTCTACCAAAATATGATTTTGATGCAAAAAACAAATATTAAGTGTTCTGATGCAAAGTAATCAAGGAGAATGATATGGAATGATTTTAGTGCATCAAAGGTGTCCTATTTATAAAAGGTGAGGGGTTGTGGTCGGATAGATATGTCTCAAGCTCAACATGTTTCATGAAGGGACGTAGCCCTTCAAGTCGCTCTCTGCCCGCTCAGAATGCTACTCGAACACCCACAGTTGGAGCACTGATGCATGCTGACTGCGAAAAGCAGCAGTGTTATATGGGTATAATCCAATTTTTTCCTTCGAATCTTGAACAATAATTTTTCATTCATCCGGAATTAGTTTCGAAATTTCATAAATTACGATCATCTGCTCGATTAATAAAATAAGTTAGTCTATTTACTTTCGTGATTTGACCATTGGAACATGCCTGAATACTTGTCCAAGCTTGATACAAAATCAATTTAGCATGATTTTTTACTTAACAAATTTTAACTCCAATTTTAACCAAATTCCAACCATGACATCTGGCGCAATTTATGGGATTTGGCTAACATGGAGCTTCTTTTCAGCTGTGCTCATCACCCTCGGACTTATGGCTAGACTGAGGTAGTGAACGGGTACTTGTGTGACTTGCTTCATTGTTTGGTTGGTTCACATGTGAAGTCTTGGGATCGATAACTCTGGCATACATAGTACGACTTCAGCATGTTTCAGGTGGTGTATAGCTTCATCCCACGAAGTCCACTAAACTCGTGTTTGACAATCATTATTTGAATTTTTTTTTCCATGTATTCATTTTCAACCTCACATTCATATAATAAAATATCCTAAACGTAAACCCAAAACTTTTTTCTACTTTTTAACCATACATTCTCCTAAAAATCATTATTCAAAACATTATTTTTCTCAAATAATGGCTATCAAACATTGGCGAAATCTTTTGACTCTTGCCTAGTGAAACACAGCCGCACGGGAGTGCTTCTGGCTCCATTGAGCAGTTGCAGCAGGTTCATGCTACTGCTGACAAACTTTTGGAATCTAAATCAAAATATAATTTGGTAGCTGATGCTAGCACAAACATGTAAATCGAGTTTAAGGTTGGTTATCTTGTTTGGGCTGTTGTTACTAAGGATTATTTGCTTGCCCGTGAGAATAGTAAGCTTGCTGCATGACAAATTAGTCCTTCGGCTTTAGTTGAGAAGATTAACCCGAATGCTTATCAGGTAAAGCTTCCTAGTCACATTCGAACCACTGATGTGAGGTTCATTCCTAGGGCAAGGGATGATTTGTCTGCTGCTGTGATCATTGTCGACTTGATGCAGACATTGTCTCGAACTCGAAGGAAGCTTGAAGTGTTGGTCGTGACCTATTGTCTCGGCTGATCCCATCATTTGTTAAATAAAGTTATTTCTTTTAATTTGAAGACTTAACTGTTTTATTTGTTTAAGGTTATTTGAGTCGTTTTAGCAATAGGAGTATTTTGCCTAGTTTATTGGTTTTTAAACACTTTCCGAACTTAAGAATAGAATTGCAGTCAATTCATTCTCCAATCAGTGAATCCAAAAGCATTATTCGTGCACGAATCTTACTTGTTTTGTAATGTATTTGATTATTACACTTCTGTTTCCATCAAATCATTAATGATGAAGCCTGAGAATCTGGTTAATGTTGGGATGATGGGTTTTCCCTCTAAGAAGTTTAGGCTTGTTATGGATGTAACAACTGCAATATAACCTCTACATAACACTCATGACAAAGTAACTTTAAAGTTTTTTCTCCTAGTCACGAACTTCAATAATAAGTAACATCAGATTAATCATACAGAAACTAATGACTTAATATACATCATAGAAAATATCAAGAAAACATTTGATCAAGCAATAATACAATGGCCATAGCAAATCTAGAATCAAATCCGGGGCGTACAATCAAAAGAAAAACCTCCAAACCATAAGATACACCTCCATTTTTGGCCTCCTTCTTCTTGATCTCTGCCACAACCTTTCTTGAATCATCCAAAATTCTGCAGGATCGATTTGTGTATGACCCTTCAATCATGTATGCGTATCTCTTCTCAGACATTCCACCGTAAACATAAGCAAGAACATTTAGATTTGTTTGTATTATGTTGAGTTTTTTCTTCACACTGTAAATAGGTTTCTTGGATGTTGTCTTAATGCTACAATCCTCGCCAACTTCTCCTTCGTAGATCAGCCAGTTGTCTACTAGCCTGAGTTTCTGATACCATATCAAGAAAACAAGAAATACATCACAAGACTGAATTTAAACAAACATGTGTATCCTCTCCATAGTTTTTAGACGAGGTGGTTCAACAAAATAAGAACAAGAATGAAAACATAACGCATACCTTGTGTTTAAAGATAGTGAAAATGGGATTTCCGGAGCCATCCATGAGAATGATTTGATTAGGATGCCCAGTGTAATTATCAACTCTATAGAGTAAACTGCCATCAGAACCAATAACAGTGAAACCTTTGCAGCTGAAGAGAAGTGATTTTCTCCAAACAGTTAGGGATGTGCAGCAGCAAGTTTCATTAATCTTCTTGTTTTTCTCATCGTGTTCTTCTTCAGGGTATTGCTTTACTTTCCCAGATGTAGATTTCAAGAAGAGGAGCATTTTTTTTCTTTTTAATTATGACACTTTTCTTGATCTTTTTGAATATAAAATGAAGGGATTATTAGTGATATTTATAAGCCAGGAAATAGGAATCTAGATGGACAAGAAACAATAATGTAAAAAAACGTGCTGTTAAAAGATTCAAAAACGATACAGGGTTACCTAACTGGGCAGCCTGGGTTCTAGAGTCAGCCCCTCGTGTTACTTTTACAACACAAAATTTGATTTGTGGAACTTTTTCTTATCGTCTCAACAATCTCATCTATCTTCCTTAAATCATGAAGAAGGGATCATCATCTTACGTGAATGCAATCACACGAGCCACCCATGTATTTTTCCGTCCAACACAATCCAACGTAGGGCCCACTGCCTTCTTTCCGCTGCTACAACTGGGTACTTGTCTTGTATGTCTACGTGCCTAACTTTGATACCAATGGTTCAGAATTAATCTTTCATCTCAAAGGTTAACCTGTAAAGTACAATAACGCAATTTCTAATAAGCGTAACATTAGGACTTTCTTGCACATTACCAAAAGAATGTAAGGGTCCGTTTGATACGCCGTGAATTTCATGGATGTTTTTCATTTTCCCACTTTTTAGCTGTTTGATGCGTCTTCTTTTCCAGGGAATTCGTTTTCCACCTATTTTCTAGGTACAATCATTTGATGCACAAAACCTTGATTTTGTTTTCCCACCTATTAGGTGGGAAAACATTTTCCACCTTTTTTTTTTTTTTAGCAATAACAACAAATTCTATCAACTATTGCAAAAATGATTTTCACTTTTGTTGACAATTTTTATACAAAACAAAGTCAAACGAATATGATATTTTTTTCTAATTGTTTAAATTTTTTTTTTTTTTTTACTTTTTTGTAATTAGAACAAATTCTAGACTCAGTGGTAGAAAAAATTATCATTTTAATGGACAATTTCCATAAAAAATGAAGTTAAACGGATACCAAACTTTCAACATTTTCCATGTGGAAAATTATACCAATCAAACACAATTAATTACAATTCCCAGTAAAACAAATTCTAGGCATTTCAATTCCCTGGAATTCATTTTCTTTCCACCCATTTTCCACCTTTGCAATCAAACGGACCCTAAATATAAAATCTTACTACATAAATCCCGTGTCTTTAATCGTGTTCGAATATCTTTACGTTAGGTACTTACCTACATTTATTCCATGGAAACATAAATGTTATGATCCTGTCGGTATTTTTGAAGTGTTACTAGTGTTCGAAAAAAGAACAACGTATTTCCATCATATTCCCAAATCTCATTTATTGGTTTATTATGAGAGTTAGGTACTAATACAGACTATTTTCTTGTAAATAGATTCAAGGAAAAAACAGACGAAACTAAGGACTTAAAAAATTTGAATGGGAGGTGAAATTCAAGATTATTATAGTCAAATTTCGTTAGCTTACAAGGGAAAAAGGAAAATATTCAATTGTTTTATGTTGACTTTGAAAATTAATAAAATCACGGTAGCTTATAATAAAAATAAGAAAAATCATGTTATCATATTCCCCCAAAAAAAAAAAAAAAAAAAAAAATTTCATGCATTTTGCCTCGTACACAAGTTATTTGACATCATTTAATAAGAATTAAATTAATTATGCTAGTTCACATAAAAGAAACTTTTGACTCCCACCCAACGAATTACTATTATACTTGCATGTATTAACGTGTACTAAACATATCAATAATACTTTTACGATGTATAAAAATATGAGTCGATGAATAACAATCTACTATGTAATAAACTAATCACACGTGTAGGTTAATTTTATTCAATATTTTATTTTATGTTGCAAAGTACCACTCTTGGTGAGTTACCCCTCTTCATTTTACATGTATTAGGTGTTGAGGTGTTTATAACTTAATTTCTATCAAATGTTCCCATTTTAATGATAAAAATCAAATTATTTTTAACATATTTCCATGCGATTATAATTTTCTAAATTTATATATTTTAAAGATATTAGATATGTGGGTAGGCTTGTAAAATATAACTATAATTAATTTCATTTCATATGTTACTATTTATATTTTATTATGCCTATAATATCATACTTGGCTAATATTTATTAACTATTTATAATGGTCAAATCATTTTTTTCACGTATTTCATGTGACCCACAAGTAATATCCACTTATATATCAGTCATTTCTATTTTATTTATAATATGAATTAATAATAAACAACTCATGAACCTCTTTTTACTATTAATGTGCATGTAGGGAATAAAAGAATTTTTTCAATTCAACGAAAGAACTCTCAAAATCAACTATTTACACATGAATATTAATTTGGAAAAAGCAAAAAACTAAAATGTGCATGTAGGGAATAAAAGAATTTTTTCAATTCAACGAAAGAACTCTCAAAATCAACTATTTAGACATGAAAATTATAATTTGGAAAAAGCAAAAAACTAAAATTTTACTTTTCCAACTATCAAAAGTCTTGATATCAAACAATCTTTGTTCAATGAATGAATCAATATATAAGATGCCAAAAGTGACTACAAGTGATGATCGATTCATTTCACATACCAAAAATATCAGCACAACATCACGTGAAGAAAACCCGAAATCATGCATTAGACATATAAAAAAAAAAAAAGTAAGTCCCAAATCAGAAAGAATCAGGTTCCTACTAAGTATGTAAGTTTGCACCATTTTAATTATGACCTAAAACCTAATAAATCAATTTAGTCAGATTATGCTTTAATCCATCTTAAGAAAATAATATTACAAGTTGTTTATAAGACTTATGGTCCTATCTCAAAAAATCAACCTCATTAAGCCCTTGTTTGGTAGAAATTATAATTTAGATTTTTATTAAAGTCAAATTCAGCAATTAATTTCAACCACATATTTTATAGGTTCCACTATTTTTCAACCACATAGTTCATCGACTGTTAAAAAACTGATTTTAATCTCCATCAAACAAGAGTTTAAGAGTCGTGCAAATACATATATGTAGATCAATAATCTTATAATTATCTAAATGTGAGCATGCCCTCACAAAATGGTGGTTCACTTGAGTACATCAATCTTGAAATTGACCTTGTTTGGTTCCATTATTTCCAAAATATATTTTTATCTCTCTTATTTTCAACTGCACATCTTTGAATAAAATATTATTATACACAAACCCAAAAATTTTCATTATTTTTTAACCACACATTTTTTATCAAATCATTATTTCAAAATGCACTTTTATAAAAAGAAAATTGAGCTCAAACAGGCTCTTATGTGCTCGTTTGAGTCTTGCACGGACTAAATTACTCGTTGGAGCTTACTTTCTCCCTTGTAAGTGAACAACAAATGAAATACTTGTTGCATAGCCCTTCTTTAGGGAGATTTATGGCTTACGTCACTACAACAAAATATCGAAATCGCGACAAAAAAATGTCATCGCATAAATAGGGACTTTGTTGCAAAAATAATTTTGCAACAACAATATGTTCGTTGCAGGTGTCGTCGTCCTATATGAGTAACGGAATGTATTCTGCGACATCTTTCAATCGTTCATCGCATTAACAAACTTACAACACTACTTGTTTGATGCGAAAAGTAAGAAATAACAACAAGACATTTGTCGTCATAATGTTGTCGCAAAGCATATATGTCGTGAAAAACCAAAAGAGTGACAAATCAATTTGTCGCAACGATTATTCCAATTAAGTTTTTGCAAGAAAAATGTTTGTCACGAATTTTATGTTTAAGGCACAACTTTTGTTACACTTTTATTTTTTTTGCAACCACACATGCTCTTAGAGTCTTAGTTATATATCTTTAATGACCAGTCATGTTTGTCGCAAAATATAATTTACAATGCATTTTGTATGTTGCATAATATATTTTAAGATATTTAGCATTTGTAGCAACATTTATCATGTAACAAGTCATGTTTGTAATTAAATTTATTTCGCTACACAAAGAGTTTGTCACTATATTACAGTTTTAAAAACTAATGCCACTAATATTATATTAATATATATTTATATTTAATTAAAAGAATTAAAAAGTTAAAATATTTAAAACACACCAACAAACAAATAAGAAATTGCAAACATTTCAATTCAATAAATTCGATGTTCAAAATTACTTGAATTTTGCTTTCCCTTCAAGTCAATACTAATTTCTTCAAATTACATCATTACTATCTCATAGGTATAATCTGCAATCAAATGAGCCTTCAAATCCAACTACTCATTCACATGGTTGTACATGTCTTTAACCTACAAAAATAATACAAATCAAGACCATCTTCAATCTTCTTACTGTCATGACCAACAATCCAAATGTAGCTATAATAGTGTAGAGTGCTTACATCTCAGATTAATCAAGACCATCTTCTAATCGGATTTGAAATGGCAATCCTTTCTCATAAGTTAATCTGAAAGGCTAAATTGGACATTAGTTAAACAAGCAAAAGCTATATTAGACATCAATTAAATGAGTAGCAAGCTACATTTGACATCATTTTAGACCAAATTAATAATATTATCTTCCCCCTTCTACTTCAAACACACACGGGCAACAGGGAAATGAATTCTAAATGGAGACCAAATTGTAATTGGGCTACCAAATGGACACAATCATAGCGAAGCCTCCCCAGCATCATACTCCTCACCACCAACACAAACGTCCTTATGAGGAACAAAAATGTAGTTGATTGAAAAAATTAATGTACAGGACCTAGAATCAGTAAATCTATATAACAATTATACATGTGGCCGTCTGTAAGGCCATTCAATATGATCAGATAAGAGTTTGGCATGTGAAGTTCTTCACCAAAGAGTAACTCAAGTCTTCAATTCCCAGTGTATAGATGACAGAAAGAATGCACAAGTTCTGATTATATTTATGAAAAATTACAGCAAAAGAAAAATTGTAACGAGGGGATGAGCTTTCAGAATAGTCACTTATTAAGAAGCAGCCTACTGTATATTCCTAACAACTTGTATATATATATATATATATATATATGCATTTACTCAATTACTTAAATCATGAAATAACAATCAAGAGTTAAATTTGAAATCTCATTGTAGATAGCAATGACAAAGTGATTACTTTTATATATAAATCTTGTACACAACGGGAAGGAAGCTAGTAACTCAGAATTGCCATCTCTGGAACTCATATTAAATGCCTTTTGACCTAGATGGAACTTTGGTATATTTAACCAAATAACTCATATCAAATGTTATCATAGAACTATGATAGAAAGAATGCACAAGTTCAGATTATATTTATGGAAGATGACAGCCAAAAGATGGAACTTCGGTAAATTGAACCAAAAGATAATGTGTGTGGTGTCAATAAAAATATGCTAGCACCAAGTAGGAAATATTATTCATATAACTCATATCAAATGTTATCATCCAAATCCATTATTGCCTATGTTTAGGTAGGTTCGATTCATGCCCCTGTTGTTGAGTCAAAACTTATCAACATTCTACAAATTTTTGACTATTTTGAACTAGGAGATTCAGTCTTTTAGGATTTCCATTTCCAGTCATTAAAAATTAAGATCATAGGAAAACTACTTATTTTTAATAAGAAAACATCAGGGAGTACAGTTAATAACAAACATAAAGTAACAAAGTATAGAAAAGTAACAGCGTTTCTAACATAACAATATGCATGATTACAGTTTTAACTTTCTATAGGCAAGCATGTATGGTTACGATTTTCTTAATTTCAAGTAAAAAACTTACTTTTATGAAAGTAAACCAACCTTACAGCCAAAACTTATTTCCAACATTTTTCAACAAACGAAATTATTTATTTTGAAACTTATTTACTTTTTACTTTTTAGTACATATAAATAAACTTTCAACTTAACCAAACATTATATTTGTCAGAAGATTACTATAAATACATATTAACCATAGCAATTAATATTACCAAATATGAGGTTATTAAATATTAAGAAATATCCAACAACAATTAAATGAAAAGTCAAATATATACCTTCCAACAACTTTGGCAAGCGTTTGAATAAAACAATCTATCATCTGCTGCTTAGTCACCCCCTTCACCTCTACACAGGTTCCAAATTCGGGGCAGACGAAATCGAGTTTGGAAATAGGGAAAAAGAATAGACATCTTGGAAGGGGAGAAGTAAAGAGAAGCCAAAATGAAACTTGTGAAAGAATTAGCTGGAAGGATTGGAAATTTTAGAAAGATTTGAAAGGGAAACATAAACATTTCAGGAGGGATTTGGAAAACGTTGAAAGATGGAATAGTTTAAAAGGATTTGAGGGTGGAGTGGGGGAAAGATTTAGGATTTTAATGGGCCATTTTAATGGTTGTGGGCTAATAGTTTTTTATTGGAACAATAAATGGGCCTAATATTTTTTTTTATATTAAAATTATCCACAAAAAAAATTTCATTGGGAAACGTTTAATAAATATTTATTTTTTTACAAAACTTTTTCGACGGAATTTTTGCCGTTGATAATTATTTAATAAATCTTAAATTTTACTTTCAAAGTTTACCAACAAGTATTTATTCCGTTGGTAATTATTTTATTATATATAATTTTCAACAGAATCAACCGTTAGAAAATCCCACCGCTAAATTACTTAATTAATTTTTTTAATGTTTACTAATGGATTAGTAACAAAATTATACTAACGAAAAACATTCGTTGCAAATTCCGTTGGAAATTTGATATTTATTTTATAAAAGTAATATAATATTAATTTGTTGTTATTCCGTCGATAATAACAACCGAAGTTGTCCGTAAATAAAATCCCGTTTGTGGTGCCTCCTTTTCTAGTAGTGTCTTTTATAGGGGAGAGGATAATACAGAGGAAGGGGATATATGAATTAATTGCATGTACGAGAAGTTTAATTGTCCAATGATTTTTTTGAATTTTGTTGAAGATAATTTTTTTCTAGAAAATTTTTAGAGTTTTTATTATAAAAATTTTCCTATTGGTAAAAAATATTTAAAGTTTAAAAAATATATATTACATAATAAAATGTCATCAAGAAGAAAAATAAACACTTGCTGCAAAAATAAAAGAAAATTGTAAAAAAAAGTTAAGACAACAAGTAAAGAGCATTGTAAAATGTAATAAAAGCAATGGATGAAATATGTCGCAAAAACTTAACAAAAACGTGCATTTGAGACCTTTAGCAATGTACATTGCATGTTTCCGTATCATGCTACTCTACGACAATAGTAGAGCTTGTAACATAGGGGTGAGCATTGTTAAAGACTTAGGGAAACATTTTTTGTCCGTTGCAAAAACAATTTTTCTTGTAGCGATTTTTTCCTCCAACTATCGAATTTTTAGCAACAAGTATTTTATATCGCAAAAAGTAGACAATATTGCATCACAAGCACTTTGTTGAAAGAAAATAAAAGTTTGTCGCTATAAGTTTCCCACGAAAAATATTTTGGCACCTTGCTTCCCACATATTTTTGGCGACATTCTTTATTGTTTGTTGTAATTTTTTACATTTCACGACAACTTTTTATGTCGCCTTATATTTTTTTGTACTCAAATTTTTTAATCACAATTTTCGTGACAAACTTTAAAAATGTGTTGCGTTAAATCACTTATTGCGACAACTTTTTGTATGTCGCAAAAAATCTTGTCGCGAAATCAAAGTTTTGTTGTAGTGCGTATTGTGCAAATCATGATACCCGTTTCATTAGTGACTTCTGGCGCAGTTTATGAGATTTGGTTAACACGGAGCTTCTTTTGAGTTGTGCTTATCACCCTAAGACATATGGCTAGACTGAGGTAGTGAATTGTTATTTCTGTGACTTGCTTCATTGTTTGGTTGGTTCACATGTGAAGTCTTGGGATTGGTAACTATGGCATAGTATGATTTTAGCACGTTTCAAGTGTTGCATAGCTTCATCCCTTGAAGTCCACTAAATCTTTTGACTCTTGTGCTATGAATTTTAGATCGCAAGATAATGACGATATTGAAATAAACAAGAAGATTTACGTGGAAACCCAATATGGGAAAAACTACGAACAGAGGAGAAAAATCCACTAAAATCAATAGTGATTGTGTTTACAATATCAATATCTCAATTTAAATCTAAACTCTCTAACTCTCAAGATGTTGTTGAATAAATCATGTATGAAGATACAATGTGTGTGTGTGTGTGTCTTTGTTGGAGTTTTAGATGAAAAAGAAGTCATTTTCCAAGCCAAACTTTCAATCTTTGATGAAATTTGATCTTCATTAATTTGAACTCTTAAATACCCAACTTCTTAGACTTCTTTTATTCTACCAAACCTAAATAACATGGAATTTGGATCACACAACAAGAAATCTCAACCTTGAAACAAATTACATAACAAGGAATTCAAGATACATCTCCAAGTAAACACCATTTCTCATCTTCCAAACAAGCCCCAATAGACTAAATCAATGACAAATACTCACTAAGTTCAAGCAATGTTCAAACTTAACAATATGAAGTGGTGTTGTCATCATATCAGTAGTATTATCCTTGATATCGACCTTGTTCACTACAATATCACCACGAGCAATCACATCACACACAAAATGATACCCAACATCAATGTGCTTAGTCCTCTCATGAAACATCTTATCTTAGTCAAGAAAAATGTACTCTGACTATTAAAGAATACTGTAGACACCTACAAGTCTTCACTGATTTTACTAATCAATCCTCTCAACTACATAACATCCTTATATGCCTCTATAATGGCCATATATTCTATTTTTGTTATAGACAAAGCTACTGTATTTTGCAAAGTAGCTTTCTAGCTGATAGCACAGCCTCCAAAAGTCAACACATATCATATAAATGATCTCCTCTTATTAAGATCCCATGTATAATATGAATCCACATACCCAATGATTCCATCTGAATTTTACCAAAATGGAAATAAGTATTAGAAGAGCTCCTCAAGTATCTGAATATCCATTGCACTGCTTTCAAATGTTCCTTGCCAATATTTGCCATATATATGCTAACTGCAATAACTGTATGTGCCAAATTAGGTATTGTACAAACCATAGCATACATCAGCGAACCAACTTCACTGGAATAATAGAACCCGATAATGTAATTACATTCTTCATCTGACTGAGGATAAAAGTTAGATGATAATTTAAAGTGGCAGCCAGGGGGTACGACAGCCTTTGCATTCACCAAATTGAATATTTCAAGCACCTTCTCAATGTACCCCTTCTAACTCAAATACAATCTACCAACATTTCTATCCCTCGAGACTTCCATACCAAGAATCTTCTTTGTTGTACCCAAATCCTTCATATAAACTCCTTACTGAGTTGAAACTTTACTTTTCTTACCTCTGTTTTATATTAGGTTGCTATGAGCATATCATTAAGATATAATAACAAATATGTAGTAGATCCACTATCTTCTTTACCGAAGTACACACAACTATCATAATTACATCTGAAGAAACCATGAGTAGTAATGAATGAATCAAATCTCTTATACCACTGCATCAGCGACTGCTTTAGTTCATATAATGACTTCTTCAACAAGCACACATAGTCTTCCTTTCTAGAGACTATGAACCCATATGGTTGTTGCATGTAGACGCCGTCCTCAAGTTTTCCATGTAAGAATGTTGTCTTGACATCCATCTGTTCAAGCTCCAAGTCATTCTTAGCCATAACTCCAAATAAAGCCCAGATGGAATATACTTCACAACTATTGATAACACATCTGTAAAGTCAACACCTGGAATCTAACTATAGCCATTTGCCACCAATCTAACATTGTATCTAGCATCTTCAATCCCTAATGTATCTTCCTTTCTTTTGAACACCCATTTACAGTGAACAACCGTTTTACCTCTAGGTACTTCCATTAAGTCCCAAGTGTTATTTTTGCTCAATGACTCAATTTTATCTTACATAGCAATTATCCATTTACTAGAATTATTGCAACCGACTGCCTCGAATATGTAGGAGAATCCTCAATGTCTTCAGCCACACTCAATGCATAAGCTACCAAATCTGCTTCACATACTTTTGTGGATGTCTAATCTATCTGCGAGGTCTATCCTTAGCTATAGAATAATGTGGTGTTAGTGTAGGCAAAGTAGACAAGATATTACTATCTGTTACCTCAAACTGGACTGATCTGTAGTAGACTATTCTATAACATCTAATTGTTCTTCTAAACCAATTTCCAACTCCACCTGAGTTGAATGATTCTGCTTCTTAGTTTTATTAGAAGCACTAAGAGGTAAACCACGAACCATAGCAAGTTTATCAAATACTACATCCCTACTAACAACCACATTTCTTGTCTCAGGACACCACAATTTATACTCCTTCACACCTGATTTATACCCAAGAAAGATGCACTTTCTTAACTTAGGCTCCAACTTTTCATTATCCACATAAGCATAAGTAGGACCCACAAAAATCTTTAAATCAGAATAGTAAGAAGGTTTACTAGACTATACCTCTTCTGGTATCTTTTTATCAATGGCAACTGAGGGTGAACGATTAATCAGAAATCAAGCTGTAGTTGTAGTTTCACCCTAAGAAGTTTTAAGCAACTCAGAATTTGAAAGTATACAACGAATATTTTCCATCACAGTTCTATTCATTCGTTCTACTACACCATTTTGTTGAGGAGTTCCAGACACTATCAAGTGTCTCAAGATGCCTTCAGCTCTGTAGAAGCTATTGAGTTCATATGAACAAAACTCCAAACTATTATCTGTACATAGATGTTTCACCTGTTTTTCAGTCTACTTTTCTACCAATGTTTTCCACTCCTTGAAGGTCCCAAACACATCACTCTTTTGTTTCAAGAAGAATACTCAAACTTTCCTAGAGAAATCATCAATCATTGTCAACAAGTAATAATGACATCCTTTTGATGGTACCGTAGTCGGTCCTCAAAGATTTGAATGGATATATTCAAGTATTCCCTTCGTATTGTGTCTTCCTTTCGTGAATCTGACTCTTTTCTATTTTCTAAAGGCACAATGCTCACAAAATTTTATTTTCCTGATCTTCTGCCCATCAAGAAGTCTCCTTCTACTCAGCTCCACGATGTGATTCTCACTCATATGCCTGAGCCGCATATGCTAAAATTTTGTAACTTCATCATTTTTTAGAGAAGAAGTAGAAACTATTGCATCCCAAATCAGTGTGGATCCATGCAAAATGTACAACTATTTAGAGCTTTTATGTCCCTTCATGACAACAAGAGCACCCCTGCTCACCTTCAAAATTCCACATTCATCCGTGTATCCATAACCATTTGAATCAAGTGCACTCAAAGATATGAAATTTCGCTTCAATTCTGAAACATGCCTTACATCTGTAAGTATCTTGATCGCCCCATCAAACATTATGATTCTGACTGTACCAACTTCAACAATTTTGCAATGCACATTATTTTTCATAATCACTGCACCTCTCGAAACTCCTTCATATGTTAAAAACTAGTCCCTGTTGGGACACATATGAAAAGTACAAGTTGAGTATAGAACTCATTCCTTACAAAGTTTGGAATCCATGCTAGAAATCACAAGAAGCTCTCCTTCACTTTACCCATCTTCTACAGTATCAGCCTCCGTTGTGTCAGCAGGTTGCCTTCCTTTCTCAGTAGCACCAGCGACTTTATTTCTATTTTTTAAGGTATAGCAATCAGCTCTAATATGCCCATTCTTTTTACAATAGTGACATGTCTTCTCAGCATGTTTAGATTTCGATCTATCCCTAGTATTTCTGCCAAGATTTCTATCTTGATTTCTTCCACACATAATTAAGCCTTTAGCATGATTTTCATATCCTCCAACAAGATATCTCATCTTCTCCTTAGATAGTAAAGTATCATAGACCTATTCTATGGTGAGAATATCCCAATTATATAGAATAGTATCTCTAAAAGTCACATATGATGGCGGCAGACACAACAACATCAACGTCAAGTCCTCATTATACTTCCAATTTTTTTTCAAATCAGCCACAATTTCTTTGAACATAGTTAAGTGATCATTCAATGACGCACAATACAAGCGTAGTTTCAAGTGTAACTTGCTGGTCAAAATCTTTGTCATGTAAAGTTGCTCCAACTTCAACTACAACACAACAACACTTCTCTCCTTTAGAACATCCTAAAGAATTTGATTTGAAAGATGTAGATGAATTTATGGTTGGGCTTTTCGATTCCTATGCTGCTTTTCATCCTATGTCCAGGTAGCAGGCATCCTATCAAAGCCAAGTAAGACTTCATCCAAATCTATAAGCGCTAGAACTGCTCGTATCTTCACTTGCCATAAGGTAAATCTTGTATTTTCTATCCAACAGCGAAATATCATATTTCATTGTCGACATGCAGAACAATCAACCTCGCTCTGATACCACTTGTTATGAATTTTAGATCGCAAGATAAAGACGATAATGAAATAAACAAGAAGATAATAAATATTAAAATTTACATGGAAATCCAATATGGGAAAACTACGGGAAGAGGAGAAAATTCACTAAAACCAATAGCGATTGTGTTTACAATATCAAGATTAGGGATGGCAAAAAAATCTCATTAAACCTAACACCCGCGGGCCTCGCCTTGAATGGGGCAGGAATTACCCGTTTAATCGGTTATTCGGGACGAGGTGGGTAACGAGGTACCCGCCCCGTTTAATTTAGTTTTAATTTTTACAAAATAAATTTTCAATTTGTTATATGTAATGGGCCGGCTTGTTACCCAAAATGATGCCCAAATGATGAAACCATCAAACTAATTCCCAAAGGTAGAATCCCAATTTCACCATATACGCGGTGAGAGTTTTCCATTTGGAGAGATTTCCACCAAATAAAACTGTCGTCCGTTGTCTCCAGCCGTCATCCACTGTAAAGTAGCCCAGTCTCACTATGGTCATTTTTTTCTACCCTTCTGACGAAACTCCTAGTTGCACTAAACATGTACATTTTTTTTATTTATTGCTAAAAAAAATTGTAATTTTGACTAAAACACAATCATTGGGTTTTACATGAATATGATCTATACAACATACAAATTGGCACATTTTGCACCATTTTCGATGGCATTTCTTAGTTTTCTTTATTAGAAATTGATTAGGCATTAATCTAATTTCTTCATATTATTTTGTGTCAGAAATGCCTCTAATTTTTTAAAAAAGAAAAAGGAAGAAGAATAAACAAACTATGGGGATAGGAAATTCATGAAGCTTGATTAAACGAACATTTACATTATTAGGGTATAGGAAATTGCATCGAGTTTTGTCATAGATAATATATATGGAACACCAACATCTGCATAAGATTAAGACTTTGAGAAGAATGTTAGTGCTAATAAATGCTTTCACACTGTTGTCAGGCTTGTGCCTTAAGGGATTCAATTGTTTTGATACTTAATTCCATTCATCAAATCTGTATTTTTCGAATATTTGTGAGATAAATTTATCAATTTATGATTGGATGAAATCGCTTACGAGGAAGTCAAAATGATGTGTTCAAGTATGGTTGACAAGTTTGAAAAATATTGGGGTGAGAATCATGGAGTTTTGGCAGTACCTAGTGTGTTGGATCCAAGATTTAAAATGAACTTGGTTGAATATTATTTTCCATTATGGAAATGAAATTTCAGATCTTGAGATTGAAAAGATTAGGAAATTTTGTCACAAGCTACTAAACGAGTACAAAACAAAACATAGATCAAGTGGGAACGTGGCTCAATCTTCAAACCAAATCGAGGCATCTACTTCTATAAGCAAAAAAGATCGGTTGGCACAATTTGATTTATTTATTTCTAATACAACTAGTACTGATAGTACGAAGTCAAAGCTTGATATTTTCTTGGATGAGCCTCTATTACCTAGATCTAATGACTTTGACATATTGACATGGTGGAATGCAAATTCAACAAAATATCCTTCTTTGCAAAAAGTTGCGAGAGATATTTTAGCTATTCCAATATCCACAGTGGCGTCAGAGTCTGCATTCAGTACTAGTGGTAGATTTGTTAGACCACACAGAAATAGGTTTCATCCAAATACTTTGGAGGCTTTGATGTGTGCTAGAGATTGGTTATGGGTTGACATTCATGATACGAGAAATATAATTTCCTTTGACTTTCATAATTATTATTTCTTTACCGCTAACTAATTTTATTTATTGTTAGAACATTTACCACCTACATCGTACTTTGGATGATGTAGTATGCAATTGAGTGACACTAATATTGAAGATGAGGTAAATTGATTTTTCTTGAAATTGACTTGCATATAAATAGTTAAATACATCATTTGTTTATTTGCAGTCGTCAATTTTTAAGGAGCATGATATAGACATTCTAGAAGAAGATGACAGCACTTGAATAACTACAACATGATAAAGTTGCATTATATATATATATATATATATATATATATATATATATATATATATATATATATATATTATATATATATATAGTGTGTGTGTGTGTGTGTGTGTGTGTGTGAAATTTTGTTGTTCAAAATCATAATTTGATGGATTAAAACGTTTATATATGGATGAATTTAGAACAGAAAATAATGAATTTGAAAAATCTGACCGTTAACATATCTTTTTAACATGGTTTTGGTGATTTTCTTGTGAAGCAACATACATTTTCAACATGGCTTGGAACCATTTCGTGTGGGAATGATTGAATACTATAAATATGAGTTAATTATCATTCCAAAATAACTTTTAATCACTTAAGATCATTCCATTTCATCCTAAATTTTGTCACTTTATTTTGTTCTTCATATAATCACTTTTATATACCATTTTCACTTGTTCACTTTGAAGAATCTCTTGAAACTTTTGGTGTTCTTGAATTCAGGCTCTAATCCTACAAACCATTTGTCATTATAATCCTCAAAAGCTTTGGTGGAGGAGACAAATATCGTTTGAGGACAACGATACTATTTTCGTGATCAGGTTTTATTTCTATTTCATCTTCTTGTTCTTTTTTTGTTTCCATTGCTGTAATATTTTCCAGCATTCTTAAATGATATTCCATAATTTAATGTGATGGAAACAGAGTCTATACTTGCAACTATCAAGATGATGAATCAAGATTTGGTACGATTGGATAGATTCGATGGTGCAAACTTCACTATATGGCAAGACAAACTGAAATTCCTTCTTATGGCATTGAAGATTTTTTATGTTCTTGATCCAAAGTTGGAGCCTATTCCCGAAGCAAATGATTAAGATACTGATGAAATTCGCGTGGAAAGAAAGAAGCGGACGAGGATGAATTGATATGTGGGGTCATATTCTAAATGCACTATCGGATCGATTGTATGATCTTTATACCAATACTACTTTGGCAAAAGAAATTGGTACGCTCTTGAGAGTAAATATAAAGCCGAAGAAAAAGGTATGAATAAATGTTTGATTTCAAAATGCTTGATAATATTCTATTGTTGCCTCAAGTGCATGAACTATAAGTTATAGTCAACAAACTGAAAGCAGTGAAGATCAGACTTCCTGAAACCTTTCAAGTGGGAGCAATTATTGTTAAACTCCCGAAGGTCTTGGAAAGGTTATAGGAAGAAGATTCTTCATAATTTCGAAGACTTCTCTTTGGAGTAAATACAAAAGTACCTTCTCTTAGAGGAAGAATCAAGGGCAAGAGATAAGACCGAAAGTTCTTATGATGGCTCTTTGGAAGCCAATGCCATGGATAATGTTAACAACACCAACAAAAACAAGAAGAAGAAAAAACCTCTTGGTCTTAAAAAGGATCAAGGGAAGTTCAAAAATAAGTCCAAGGGACCTTGCTATGTTTGTGGAAAGTCGGGACACTATGTTAGAGATTGTAGGCATATAAAACAATCGAAGAAGGAAGGACATGTAAATTCCAATGATGAAATTATCGCTACAGTGAGCGAAATCAATGCAGTCCAAAGGAAAGTTTCGAGATGGTAGTATGACACTTGTGCAACCATCCATGTTTGCTATGATAAGTCAATCTTTAAAACTTGTCACGACATTCAAAATGGTCAAGAAATTTAAATGGGAAATGAAGGAAGATCAAATGTGATTGGCAAAGGGAACGTGGAAATCATTTTCACTTCGCGGAAGAAAATACTTTTGACCAATGTTATTCATGTACCTGAAATAAATAGGAACTTATCAAGTGGAGTTTTGTTGGGAAAACCCGGAATAAAAATTGTTTTTTAAATTCGGAAAACTTGTACTAACACATAATGGGTATTTTGTTGGAAAATGATATTTAACTAATGGAATGGTCAAATTATGTACTATGGATGATAATTTTAATAAAAACAAATCATTTGCTTATGTTGTTGATTCTTTTAATATATGGCATTGTAAATTAGCACATAAAAGAGTTAGTACTATGAAAATAATGATTAAATGTGGTATGCTACAATGTGATATTAATAACTTAGAGGAATGTGAAACTTGTATTAAATCTAAAATGATTAGAAAACTATTTCATATTGTAGTAAGATCAACATGTTTACTTGAAATTATTCATTCAGATATATGTAAGTTGAATGACATGCTTACTAGAGGTGGTAATAAATATTTTATTACATTTATTAATGATTGTTCTAGGTATACATATGTGTATTTATTAAAGCATAAGGATGAAGCCTTTAGTGCTTTTAAGACTTATAAAGTTGAGGTTGAAAATCAATTAGGAAAGAATATTAAAACCTTAAGAAGCGATAGATGTGGAGAATATTTTTCAAATGATTTTGTGAACAAAATGACATTATACACAAATATTCTGCACCTCGAACACCTGAACAAAACGGTTTAGCCGAAAAAAAAGGACATTCTTAGAGATGATAAATGCTATGTTGTTAAATTCTGGGTTACCATATAATTTATGAGGTAAAACCTTACTTAGTGCATGTTACATAGTAAATAGATTCCTTCGAAAAAGATTAAGGTTTCTACATATGAAATTTGAAAAGGTAGGAAACCTAATGTTAATTATTTTAGAGTGTGGGGGTATCTTGCTTACTATAAGAATATGGATCCTAAAAGAACAAAATTAGGTCCTAGAGGTATTAAATGTACCTTTGTGGGATATTCTTCAAATAACAAGGCTTATATGTTATTAAATCTAGAATCGAATGTTATATTAGAATCTAGAGATGTAGAGTTTTTTTAGAATGAATTGACAACAGAAATTCTCAAAATAAAACTTATGCAGACATTTCAACTTCTAGAGAATCACAAAATGATATATCTACAAAAGTGTTGAACCTCAAAAAAGTAAAAGACTTAGAAAAGAGAAATGATTAGGATCGGCGGATTCCCAATTTATTTCATTCTATCTAGTAGAAGGAGATAGGAAGGATGTTGCAAGAACAATTCCATTTGTTCTTCAAGTCGAAAGTGATCCTAAAACTTATAAGAAATCTATGTCTTCTAGAGATTACATTTTTTTGGAAAGAAACAATTAATAACGAGATGGATTCTATTATTTCAAACAACAAATGGTTGTTTAGAAGGAAAGATAATTCCGATGGAACACTTAATATTTATAAAGTTAAATTAGTAGTTAAAGGATGTCGTAAAAAAAAGGAATAGATTACTTTGACACATATGCACATGTGGCCCGAATAATCTCGATAATGATTTTATTTGCACTAGCATCTATTTATGATTTACATGTTCATCAAATGGATGTTAAGATGGCATTTTTGAATGGTGATTTCGAGGAGGAGGTCTATATGGAACAACTAGAAGGATTCATTCTATCAGGAAATGAACATAAAATGTGCAAACTAATCAAATTCTTATATGGATTAAAACAAGCCCGTAAAAGTGGCACGAGAAATTTGACTTCAAAATAATGTTAAATGGTTTTAATCACAACTCGGTAGACAAATGTATATATGCTAAAGTTAGTGACAATATAATCATTATAATATGTCTATACGTCGATGATATGTTGATCACTAGCAACAATATAGACAGAATCAACAAAGATGTCTCTATCTTCCATGTTCAAAATAAAAGATCTTGGACAAGTGGATACTATCCTTGGTATCAAAATTAAAAAAGAAAGTGGGGGTTTTACATTGAGCCAATTACATTATGTTGAGAATGTGACAGATAAGTTCAAACATTTGAACATTAAAGAAGTTAATACACCGTTTGATCCAAGTATCAAATTGATTAAGAACGATGGAAGAGTAATAGCTCAAATAGAATATGCAAGTGCAATTGGAAGTCTTATGTACGCTACACAATGTACAAAACCTGATGTAGCATTTGCCGTGAGTAAACTAAGTAGGTTTACTAGCAATCCAAATTTTGAGTATTGGAAGGCTATAGGTAGGGTTCTTGGTTATTTGAAGAAAACCAA
The DNA here is from genome assembly GCA_019097785.1 of Fraxinus excelsior. Classification (NCBI taxonomy): domain Eukaryota; kingdom Viridiplantae; phylum Streptophyta; class Magnoliopsida; order Lamiales; family Oleaceae; genus Fraxinus; species Fraxinus excelsior. The sequence continues at coordinate 25,650,635 of CM032640.1, read as the reverse complement.
AGACCTCAGGCTACAATATACAAGATTCTCTAAAAGTTTGGAAGGATATATTGACGCAAGTTGAATATCAAGTGCGTGAGAAAATAAATCCACTACAGGTTGAATATTTACTCTTGGAAGAGGTGCGGTTTCTTGGAAGACTAAGAAACAAACTTGCATTACTCACTCAACAATGAAATTAGAGTTTGTAGCATTGGCCGAAGTCGGAAAAGAGGCTGAGTGGCTAAGAGACTTATTGTATGAAATGCCATTTGATATAAAAGATATTTCATCAATATCTATCTTGTGTGATAGTCAAGCTACTCTTGCTCGAGCTTATAGCAAAGTATATAATAAAAAGTCTAGACACGTGAGTCTAAGACATGAGTATGTAAGGAAATTAATCGAGTATGTAATAATTTCTCTTACATTTGTTAAGTCTAATGAAAACTTAGTCGATCCGTTTACTAACTCTCTTACAAGAGAGTTAACAAGATTGACTTCAAATAGAATGGGGTTGAAACTCTTTAAATAAATTCACCAATTATAGCAACCCTACCAAATTATACTAAACAAATATATTTAGTTCAATGGGTAATAACAAGTCATTCGATAAGTGGATGAATCTCAACACTATGAAAATTATTAAATCTTATCGTTGACGAATAGTGTTGGTTGTTACTGTTAGAGGGTTGAATTAAAAATTCTTAATGAAGTTCAATACAGAGTAAAAGTATCTCTAAAAGTAACAAAGATACTGGAAGAATTTCACCTATGTGAACTTCGAGGTAGTGCTTCTCTCTTTAAAAGTTCAAAGAAATAGGATAAATGCAAGGCCATATTAACACTAAGCGGGTTAGAGGAACTTGTGAAATTTAACACTTGTGTGTGTGATTTCATCGGTATTGTCACAAGGAATAACTGGTTCAAAGCGTTCTAGCTACCTGAAATTTCGATAATGCTTTATGAGATTCACACTACGGTTAGATTCAAATTGAAAGATATCTAACTCTTATGCACAAGTGTTGATATTTGATATATGATAAGAGTTGATTTTGAACAAGTGGGGGATTGTTGGAAATCTTGTTATTCAAAATCATAATTTGATGGATTAAAACGTTTATGTATGGATGAATTTGGAATATAAAAGAATGAATTTGAAAAATCTGACCGTTAATTTCAAATTTTGGTGGTTTTCTTGTGAACCAACATACATTTTCAACATGATTTGGAACCATTTCGTGTAAGAATGATTGAACATTATAAATATAAGTTAATTATCATTTCAAAATAACTTTTAATCAATTGAGATCATTCCATTTCATCCTAAATTCTGTCAATTTATTTTGTTCTTCATGTAATCACGTTTATTTATCTCTTTCACTTGTTCACTTTGAAGAATCACTTGAAAATTTTGGTGTTCTTCAATTTAGGCTTGAATCCTACAAACTATTTGTTGTTATAATCCTCAAAAGCTTTGGTGAAGGAGGCAAATATCGTTTGAGAACAACGATACTATTTTCGTGATCAAATCTTATTTCTATTTCATTTTCCTTTTATGTTCTTGTTCCTTTTTTGTTTTCATTGTTGTAATATTTTCCAACAACACACACACACACACACACACACACACACACATATATATATATATATATATATATCTTTGTTGGAGTTCTAGATGAAGAAGAAGTTATTTTTCAAGCCAAACTCCTAATTCTTGATGAAATTTGATCTTCATTAATTTGAACTCTTAAAAATCCAAACTCTTTAGACTCCTTTTATTTTACCAAACCCACATAATATGGAATTTTGATCACATCACAACATCTTGCCTACTAAAACACAGCCACATGGGAGTGCTTCTGACTTCATTGAGCAGTTGCAGCAAGTTCATGCTACTGCTGACAAACTTTTGAATCTAATTGGTAGCTGAAGCTAAGCACAAACAAGTAGATTTTTTTTTTAGTGGAAGGAGGGTGGTACCTCCGAGAAAATATTAATATGTCCTCACTTGTGACGAACGAATACCGTGGTTACAACTGAAATGAAGCAAAGCAATAGATTGTGAAGTACTACTTCACAACAAAAGTAAAGTAAAGCACTAAAAAAAGAAGTACTACTCCCCTTAGAATAAAAGTAAAGTAAAGCAATAAAAAAGGAAGTATTACTTTCATTACAAGAAGTACAAATGTGAGCAAAAATAAAAGTAAATGCTAGATACAAAAAATCAAATTCTAATGTTGGGCAAGCCATATCTATAGATCGAGTTTGAGATTGGTTATCTTGTTTGGGCTGTTCTTACAAAGGATTATTTGCTTGCCCATGAGTATGAGAAACTTGTTGCACGAAAAATGAGTCCTTCGGAGTTCGTTGAGAAGATCAACCTGAATGCTTATCAGGTAAAGCTTCGTAATCACATTCGGACCACTGATGTGAGGTTCATTCCCAGGGATGATTTGTCTTCTGCTGTGATCATTGTCGACTTGAGAATAGGTTTCACCCTCGAGAGATTGATGCAGACATTGCCTCGAAGGAAGCTTGAACAGCTGGTCGTGACCTATTGTCTCAGCTAATCCCATCATTTGTTAAATGAAGTTATTTCTTTTAATTCGGAGACTTAATTGTTTTATTTGTTTAAGGGTTATTTGAGTCGTTTTAGCAATAGGAAAAATTTGCCAAGTTTATTAGTTTTTAAACACTTTCCGAACTTAAGAATAAAATTGCAGTCAATTCGTTCTCCAATCGGTGAATTAAAGAGCGTTATTCGTGCACGAATCTTGCTTGTTTTGTATTGTATTCGATTATTACAATTCCTTTTCCATCAAATCATTAACAATGAAGCCTGAGAATCTAGTGAAAGTTGGCGATGATGGGTTTTCCCCCTAAGAAGTTTAGGCTTGCTATGGATGTAACAACTTCTATATAATCTCTACATCACACTCATGACAAAGTAACTTTAAAGTTTTTTCTCTTAAGTCACGAACTTAGATAATAAGTAACATCAGACTAATCAAACAGAAACTAATGACTTAATATATATCAAAGAAAAGATCAAGAAAACATCTGATCAAGCAATAATACAATGGCCATAGCAAATCTAGAATCAAATCCGGGGCGTACAATCAAAAGAAAAACCTCTAAACCATAAGTTACACCTCCATTTATAGCCTCCTTCTTCTTGATCTCTGCCACAACCCTTCCTGAATCATCCAAAATTCTGCAGGATCGATTCGCGTATGACCCTTCAATCATGTACGCGTATCTCTTATCAGACATTCCACCGTAAACATAAGCAAGAACATTTAGATTTGTTTGTATTATGCTCAGGTTTTTCCGCACACTGTAAATTGGTTTCTTGGATGTTGTCTTAATGCTGCAATCTTCGCCAACTTCTCCTTCGTAGATCAGCCAGTTGTCTACTAGCCTGAGTTTCTGATACCATATCTAGAAAACAAGAAATACATCACACGATTGAATATAAACAAACATATGTGTATCCTTTCCACAGTTTTTAGACAAGGTGATTCAACAAAATAAGAACAAGAATGAAAACAAAACGCATACCTTGTGTTTACAGATAGTGAAAATGGGATTTCCGGAGCCATCCATGAGAATGATTTGATTAGGATGTCCAGTGTAATTATCAACTCTATAGAGTAAACTGCCATCAGAACCAATAACAGTGAAACCTTTGCAGCTGAAGAGAAGTGATTTTCTCCAAACAGTTAGGGATGTGCAGCAGCAAGTTTCATTAATCTTCTTGTTTTGCTCATCGTGTTCTTCTTCAGGGTATTGCTTTACTTTCCCAGATGTAGATTTCCAGAAGAGGAGCATTTTTTTCTTTTTAATTATGACACTTTTCTTGATCTTTTTGAATATAAAATGAAGGGATTATTAGTGATATTTATAAGCCACGAGACAGGACAAGGGACAGATGTATAAAAATGTGCTGTTAAAAGATTCAAAGTGTTACCTAACTGGGCATCCTTGGTTCTAGAGCCACCCCCTTGTGCCGTATGACTTTTACCGCACAGAATCCAATCTGTCATTGACATAAATAACCATTAACCACGGGCTAGAAAAAAATATAAAAAATAAATTTGTCCTAGGATGAAGGATCAAACTACATTTACCTAATTTTCTATCTAATATTTTAACAAATCGACAAGTGGCGATCCCCTATTGCGGGGCGCCTGGGCCCTAAAATATTATGTAGAAAATTATGTACAAAAAGAATTTTTCATGTAAGGAATCGAGGTTCCCGCTTAAAACATCAGTGGTCCATTTGATTACGAAAGTGAAATTTGGATGGAAAGAAAATAAATTAAAGGGAATTGAATTGTATAAAATTTGTTTTACTAGAAATTGTAATTAATTGTGTTTGATTGGTATAATTTTTCACCTAGAAAATGTTGAAAGTTTGGTATCCGTTTGACTTTGTTTTTCATGAAAATTGTCTTTTAACGTGATAATTTTTTTTTACCATTAGGTCTAGAATTTGTTTCAATTGCTAAAGAAAAATGACCATACAGAATATCATTCGTTTGACTTTGTTTTGCATGAAATTTATTAATAAAATAAATAAATTTTTTTAGTACTGTGTCTAGAATTTTTCTCAAAAAAAAACTAGAAAATCAAAAACCACAAAAATGAAGGAAAAAAAAATTATTCATTTGAAGGAAAAGAGGCGCGTGATATGGCGGCTAGAAATTTTTTTGCAATCAAACAAGTAGAAAAATGAAATGAAAAATTATTGGTATCAAACAGGGTCTAACTTATTTAAGTTAAGTAACGTTATTTATAATTCAATCATTTACTCTATATCTATCAATGTAAGACTTCGATGGAACTCTCCCAGCAATCTCAATTCGAACGAAGTACTGTGTTATTTCGGCACTCCTTCGAGCGATAATATATCCATCTCCCTTCCTCAAATCACGAAGGGTTTCCACTTAGCCACATGACAACCTCCTTAAAATCTAACCTTTGATTTTCTCATTCGTCGCAATCCAACTTAGGGCAAATCACCTTCGTTCGACTACTACAACTCGGGATCCATTTTGTATGTTTACATGATTATGTTTGAGATCTAGCTTTGTCACCACTTGTAGGCAATTAAGGTTCCGTCCTAAATGGTTAATCTATTAGATGAAGTAGCACAATCCTTTACAAGTCTATCGTTTGCCCCTATAGCTAATGTGAAACTCTGTTTGCACCATCAGTGGAATTTTATATAAAATCATATTATGTAAATCTTGTGTCTTTAATCTTGGTTAATATCATGTTCATGTTATCTACTTGACTACTTTTATTCCAAGGAAAACATAAATGTTTCTATCCAACTAGTAATTTTGAAATGTTACTTGTTTTGTGTCTATGAAAGAATAACGAAGTACCATGTCATTGTGGCCTCCCTTCAAATGCTAACATATTCATCTCTCTACCTCACACTAGGAAGGATTACACGATCTATAAAAGTTTAACTATTCCTTTGTGTCAAGGACCACTGCTTGCATGGATACAATTATCACCGACCTTAAGAGCCAACCATATATTTTTTCCACCTAATGCTATCCAACTTAGTGCCTACCATTTTTTTCGGCCACTACAACTGGGTAACTGTCTTGTGTGCAGTGACGGACCCATCACAAAAGTTCAGCACAGGCGGAACGAATGTTGATCATTGACCATTGATCGTCGACAATCAACGATCGTAAAAGCAAGATCGTTTATTAATATTTCATTAAATAATATTAAAAATTATTCAATATATATATATATATATATATATATATATATATATATATATATATATATGCACTAAAAAGTAAACTTTATATATACGTGAAAATATAATTCAATATAATCCAAAATCATCTCATAAACATGCCATCATAACATCATCTCTGATATTAAGATAATATGACTCGAGGGGTGTCATTTCCATGGATCAGAAACAAAATCATCAACATTAAATTGAGCCCAAGACTTCTTTTTGTTATTTAACAATTCATATGCTCGACTAAAAGTAGTGTGCGGAACTTGATGCACATCTAAAAGTAGAACTAGTTATGGACTTTCGTTTCAGTTGAAAAAATTGTTCCATAATCTGCAAAAATCGTTTCAATTAAAACGGTATCAATCTAATAACTAATAATTAGTTAAAACTTTAAATCACTCCAACAATCCAACAATTGTTACACTTCAACTATCCAATCCGACAACATGCAACATCTAATATCTTGACAAATCTCAAATTCATCCATAGTTTTCACTTTTCACTAATTACTAATTAGTAATCACTACTCACTAGTTACTAGTGTAGAATAAGTACAATTCATACATACAACCCAATTACACCTTTCTTTTCTTTGTGAAAATTCACCCAAATTTTTTCAATAAATCGTAAATCAAGTCGACCAACTTTTCATCTAAATCTCTCTCTTTGGTGGAATCTGAGAAAAAGAAGAATGGGGGAGTGGGTGTGGAATTTGAGAAGAATATAAGACAGCCACCGTCTACCCAACTGTTATCTGTTCCATTTCCAAAGACTTAGTATTAATAATACTCAAGCATTTCATATGGACTTTTCTTTAACAAACTTCCCATTATGTCTTACTGTCGGCTGGAAAGACGAAACTTTGTTTAGCCCAAGGTTAAGATTAGTGGCGGCCATGGCCGGTTGGGATGAAGAGGCACTGCTCGTCGTTGGTCTTCTTGTTGAAGACACCCCAAATCGCCAAATCAAACACAAGAAATGCTCCAATTTACAGAATATCAAGACCCCGCCTACAAATTCAACAAGGTATTAATAGTACTTGGGATTATGTAAATAATTTTTGTTTTCTAGATTCATCCGCTGGTGTTTGCTTTATCTTTTTGGGGAATTACTCTATTGTTCTTTTTAATTTCCAGAAAACGCAGGGTTAGAGGAGTCTTGTTAAAAAACGGCACAAACTAAAAATATGGTTTTCTTCTTCAAGAGCACCCGACGCTCGGCATATTAAAGACTCCAACGGATCCAGCACGGGCGACCGCTTCCCCTCGTCGGGTGCTGGGTCCTCCCCTGTTTGTGTGTCTACATGGTTAAATTAGGGCGTAACTTTGATACCAATTATAGAAAATTAAAATTTCATCTCAAAAAGTTAAGCTTTGAAGTACAATTGAGTTTTTAATATTGTTCGAGTAGTTTATGTTACGTACTTACCTTCTAATTTTATTCCATGAAATTTTTTTATTCTACCAATATTTCTGAAGTGTTACTTGTGTTGTGTCTGAGAAACAACCACGTGTGTCCGTGATATTCCCAAATCTCATTTCTTGGTTTATTATGAAAGTTAGGTCCCAATATGCAGACTAATGTTTCTTCGAAATAGATTCAAGGAACAAAAAACGAAACGAAAAGGACGAGTTAAAAAATTGGAATGGGAGGTGAAGTCCAACATAGTTGTCTTTGCCATTTCTGCAAGTCAAATTTCACTAACTTAAAAGCAAAAAGTAGAATAATTTAATTCCTTTTATGTTGATTGTGAAAAAATAATTATTATGCCTCTATCTATGAATCAAGTCACAAATTTTCTTCCCTATTTGACTGCACAATCTCCAAAAAAATATCAATGTTTTCTTTTAAAAAAAATGTGACAAACAAACTTTTAATTTACATGCATAGGGTGTTTATAACTTTTTTTTATATCTAATATTTACATTTAATTAGTACAATATATATTCCACCCAGCCCTAATGAAGAAATTATGCAGTAGAGACGACATTGTGACGCATTAGTCTCTTGATAAAGGCCTTGAACGTTTTGGCAACAATGTGATTTTAAGAGCTTATTTGGGAGAGATTTTAATCAAAATTCTAGCCGTTAACTATCAAATGAACCAACATTTTTGACTTTTTCTCTCACAAGTAGGGTCCACAAGTTGACTATAACGGCTAGAATTTTGATTAAAATATCTCCCAAACAAACTCTAAGTTCAAGATTTTTAACTAAAATGAAAGTGATCAGATGTCATAAAATATTTAGCCTTTACTCGTTTAGCATCACTAAGTTTTTAATTCAGACGACAAAAGCTCGATCCAACAAATTTTAACACATTTCCACATGATGTTATAGTACTTTAAAGTGCAAGAAGTTGTTTTGTTAAGTCAACTAAGGGAACTCTCTAAATTCACTATTTCATAAAATGGGTATTGATTTGAAAAATTTTAATTTGCAAGCTTTTTTGATATCAACTTTTTTGTTCAATGAATCAATAAGATACCAAGGTGATCGTCAATTCATTTCATATCAAAAATTTCAACGCGGAATTATGTGACGATAACACGAATTCAGATACAAGATTAATTAGACACAATCTAAAATATATTATTCGATACAAATGCACTGTTGGATAAAATAATGGTAAAGTGCAGAAAAACTTATCAATAGATTGAGTCTCGTAACAGCACGATGTCCTAAAGCGAAATTGCCCGTCGATAACTGCTGCGACCTCCGTGGACAATCACCTCCAGGATACAACAATCAAATAAACCAATTGTGCAGCGATCACAAAAGATTTTCAGAACTCTCAAGTGTACTCCAGAAATATGGAAAAATAATTTGAGTATAATATTTTTACTGTATATATGAAGAGACAATTTCGTTTTTTGTTGTAGTAGTTTTCTCAAGTCCAGAAGTGAGTTTATATAGCCAGAAAATAGAGGTAACTGCATACCCCATGATCCAGTATTAAATTACAGTTTTAATGGCCAATGGTAATGGGTTGTAAATACTGGACAGTTAAAACAGTCATATTTTACTGGCTAGTTGACCCATTAAACAATTCCGAAAATAATTAAAAATAATAATTATTTTATTAGAATCAATAAAGCCCAAGAGCCCAAGGCCCAATCAAAGACTTTTTAACATAGTGCGTGAGGCGTGGCTCGAACCCCTGACCTCCCACACAAATTCCACATTTTTACCAGTTGGACACTTTATCTTAATTAATTATTTCTTTCACATATTATATTTATTGTATAAATATATAACAATCCCCCTAAAAAAAGTAGGTACCATATCAGATAGAATCATGTTCCAACTAAGTATATGAGTTTGCACCATGATTTTTCTAACCTAAACCTAAAAAATTAATTTAATCACAATCTGAATGGTCAAAGAATAAAATTCAAAATGAAATTCTCATACTGGCTATTGAATTTTGAGCCTACAAAATAAATTTAATTAGTGAATTTTGTTTTTTTATTTTATTTTATTTTATTTGTCTTTGACGTGGGAACATATAGGCTTTACATAATTTCAATTGCACAAAAGTAATAAAAAATTCCCAACAAGATCTTATTTTTCCATATTTAGTCAATCAAGAATCCAGGACATGACAAATTAGCAGAAACTTTATTCTTAATAATTTGGACACGCCAAAAGTTTCATGGACACGTATGCATTTATACATAATTAAATTAAATTGTCTTGTGTTTTAAAAAGATAATATTCCCTTAATTACCAGTTTAGAATTAGGAGAATAAAATCTTCAAAACAACTGGTCGACCACGTGCATTATATGGTTGTAACGATTCGGTTCGTTACTAGGAAAAAAATATTAATGGTTCCGGTTCTTAAAATTGAGAACCATTTTGTTGTTATTTTGGTTCAATATTCAAAGTCGAGAACTCAGACCATAATTCATTTTTAGAGATCCATACCCTAATTCATTTATCATTTTCTCTCCTCAATTTATACATTGATTCTCATATGAATACTAACAACTACCGATTGCCATCTATCGTCGCACTCAGTCCCCACCATCGCATGGATTTCTAAAATTAAAGCATCAACCTTCCACTCCTCTTCCTCAAAATGTTCTCTCTTTTTTTTTTTTTTTTTCTCTCGATTGATAATGAAATTATAACCAACCCAGAACCAAATGGTTCGGTTCCAGTTTGGTTCCATATCATTGATTTATAGTTCGATTCGATTATCTTGAAACCAGAACCAATTGAAACAATGTGCACCCCTAATAGTTTTGTTTATTTGATCTTAGTTAATTATTTTTTTGTTGGCTTTTAGGTTTATCTTAAATAATTAAATATTTGTGTTTGCTTTCAGGTCTTATCAGGCTTACGTAGATGTTATTTACAGTACCGACCAGTTTCAATTATAGGTTATTTTACACATGTTTGATGCTCGTTATTTGCCAAACAAAAAATGTTTTGAATAGTGATTTTGAAGAGAATGTATAATTAAAATGTAAGAAAATGTTTTATATTTACATGTCGAATATTTTATTGTATGAATATATAGTTGAAAATAAGTATATTAAAAAAAAGAGTTTTTAAATAATGATTGTTAACAGAGGCGGACCCACATGGGGTCATGTGGGGTCAGATGACCCCACAAAAAAAATTGAGTTTTTTTTTTTTTTTAGCCTAAATATTTTTGAAATCTCATTTTTGACCCCACAAAAATATTTTCTCGGTCCGCCCCTGATTGTTAAACATGGACTTAAAGTTAGGGTTTGTTTGGCTATTGAAAGTATAAATCTGAGTGACTTTATCTTTGTAATCTAGAATTCGATCGTACCTTGGTTGCTATTATGACGTGATTCTAGAGCTATGAGCATTATCTACTTTGTGGATGTTCAACATGGGATTATGTGTTCGACATAATCATTGAAACTCAGGCGTTTAGACCACTTCTCTATATTCTGCACTTTTCATTTTTCAAACTATTAATTATTTGTTTTACTCACAGTTTCTATGGTCTTTAGGTATAATATATTTCAATAGTATTCCGATTAAAATGCAATAAATAACAAATTAATGAATTAAAAGTGGTCCACTATTTTGTTTTAATTAGGGATGGACAAAGCTTCCGAATCGAATCTGATTGAATAGGACTCGAATCGAACCAAACAGTTTTGTTTAAATTAAATACCCGAACAGGTATCTAAATCGAGAACGGAAGAGTTTGGTTCGATCGAAAAATCGAATAAGAACTGAATCTTCCTAATTTATTTATTTATTTTTTTTATCTTAAGTATGTCAAATATTTTATTTTTTTCTAAATAAATTTGCGAACTAATTAATTTAATCCAAACTCAAAATATGATTTTACTATTTTTAATTTCTAATCAGCTCAACTTAATCAAATTGACCTATATTTTACCAAAATCTATTATTTTAATGTAGCGTCGTTTTTATTGTTCTATTATTGTGAATTTGCTATCTTCTTCTTTCTGTGGTTTTAAAAGTCAAATTAATGAAGAATTCAAAAAAGAGACGTTAAAGATATCATGAGATTGGACTAAATTATTTTGTAAGAGTTAATATTGTTTGTAGTCAAATTAATATAGTATTGTTGTAAATATAAAAAAATAAAAAAATTACTGTACGAAACTCGGGAACCGAATAGAATCGAATCAAACATTACTGAGCCAAATGGAACCAAACCTATACGGTTTCATAATTAAATTTGGATCTGACAATTCCCCTTAAATACCCAAAATTCGGATTCGGTAAAGTTCAACTTTCTATGTCCAACCCTAATTTTATTGAAAAATTATAACAATCAAAACTATTCTTTGAAAAACGAGTTAAGATTATCGCTCTCTTATTTAGTATAAATCAAGTGATCCAATGAAACTGGGGGAAAAAAATAGCTACACATAAGACGGATAGAAAAATAAATAAATAATAATAATAAAAATTTGAAAAAATCTTTTAAGACTATCGTTTTTCCCCTCAATTCATAGTATTTACTATTTAGTTTCTGTTGAAAATAAATGGATATTCTTAAAATCTTATCTCATATTGCGTCACACTACACTCCAAAAACCAAACAACTTAGGTAATTTTGTTCTTGACAAATGGGTTAGCTCGAATGGTGCATGGACACGTAATTAATTTATAGTATCTGAATTCTCACATATATAATATATTATACCCTTAATTACCCCATTTAGAACAAGAGAATTTGACACTTGAAAACAACATCGTCCAATAATGGTGTTGTGATGCTAATTTTTCTGCCCTTTGCGAAATTTACTTAGTTTTAACATTTTTTCTTAAGTTCAATTATTGATCATTGGTTAGATATTTCGGACGGAACCATTTCCTAAAATATAATTGAAAATGCGCATAGAGCCCAAGTATATATTCAATTGGAAGAAGAGCAACGTGACCTTCCATCTGTGTCACTATATAGTGGCGGCAAACGGGTCGAGCGGATCGTCGGCTCGACCGCTCGACTTGTGAAAAGTCGGCTTGTGGACGGTTCGATCTAGTCAAATGATGGGCCCGAGCCCGAGCTGAGCAAGTTGGCTAGCTTGGCGGGCCGAACGGGCCACGGGCGAGCTGCTTGTGGGCGGGCCCAAGGCGGAGGTTTTTTTTTTTTAAAAAAAGGTTTATCTTATAAATAAAAAAAATGACGAGCTCGTGAGTCGAAACTCGGCTCAACCCATGAGCCACGAGCTTGGCTCGTGACGAGCAAGAGCCGAGCCAGTCCATTGCCACATCTACTACTATATCTATGTTGATCTCTATATATCGTCGTGTTTTATTTTTTTATTATTTTTTTCTATCTTCATATTAATGAAATTTTTTAAATAAGTGTCGATATATGAAGGTAAATTCTTTTCTTGCAAATATCTTTTCAAAATTGCTTTCGGTCGGCATAGGGTGTGGAAAAAGTTTGCAAAAGTGGGAAACTTTTCTATCGTTAAAGCAGAAGTGAAATCTCCAATTATGAAATATTGATTAACAAAAGGATGTCTCTTTCCTGAAAACAGAGAAAATTGAAAAGGGGGTTATATTGTCCCCATAGTTTTTATTTTACTTACACCAAAACTCCTCAATTTTTGCTCATTATAGCAATTATTTCTTGATTTTTTCATCGAGTTCTTATTTTCAATCATTCATTAATTAGTCTATCTCATCTTTAATGATGATTTATGTGAAGTACTAATTGATTTTGTAATTGACAAATTTTGTGGACAAAATGACTTAATTTGATAGAATGTAAAAGTTTAAAGAGTAATATGCAATTTGTTTAAAAGTTAGTTAGTAGATCTAGGGTTTCGAGTTTAGAACGAGGAAGAAAACAACATGGGTTTTCGCTGGACTATCGCCAAGAGTTGGCTGAACTACAAAAGCAAAAACATAGTCGCTAAACCATCGCCCCTCTTCGCTCGAGCGACGGGCTGTCGCTGGGCACTTGCTCAAGCGACAGTGCTGTCCGAAAAATTTTTATTTCGCGATTTCAAGGTTTTTTATCCTACCCATTCGTTTCTTGACCTACCTATAAATATCATAACTCACTTGTACATTTTTTGAAGATTGAACAATTGAGAGAGCTTTGTCAGAGAGAGTGATTCATTCATATCATATCATTCAACATTCATTCTTGTGAGATTCTTTGGTGAGAAAAACATCGAGAACATAATCCAAATACCAAACATTTGCTTTCTATACATCTGGTCAGAATTCTGAAAATCTAAAGAAGTTGACAGGAGATCTTGTCTATGAAGAACTTGTCGTTCTTTGTGATCCACTGGTGATAGACGAATTCACAAGGTTTGGAGTGCTGCAAGGAAGCAGATTCCATGGAGAGTTTTGACAACGCAACTAAAGATTGGTGCAGGAGAGCACGGGATTCAAGGTGAGTTGTTAGGAGTGCAGTCGGGAAATCAGATAGTACAGGTCGTCTAATCTGGTAGACTGTAAGTTGTTATATTTGTTTATAGTAGATTAACTAGCAAAGTACTCGGAGTTTTTCCTAGTTGGGTTTCTCCGTGAACATGTCGGTATTTGATTTATTGCTTTACTATTTATAATTTATTATGCAACTGCGATAATTCAATTTAGGACAAATTGACTTGTATGTTTAATCATCTAGTTAAGAATTAAAAGTGACTTGTTGCTATTTAATTCGATATATTTTAAATTCCGCATATTACACCTATTCACCTTCCATCTAGGTGTTGTTATGGTCGAACTTGTGTTTCTCAATTTATGTTAAAATATTCTGTTTCCAATCTTTGAAATGAGGAAAAAATATTTTTTTCACACTTTGTTATTTATTTATTTTTTAAAAATATGATGAGAAAGTAAATTGTTTTACGTCATTTCAACTGACTTTTGGACATAAATTGTTATTAAATACAAAATTCGTTAACTAATTGAGAATTTGAGGATAAAAATGTCATGAAAAATCGTTGTAGACATAAGCGCTGTAATGAGTAAAGATTGAGAATCTTAAGTACAATTTACATGTAGTACAAGAAGTAAAAATTGTGGTGTGAATATAATTACCGAATTAAAAAAGATGTTCTTTTCAAAATTTTCACCATTTTGGTCATCCTCAAATAATTCTCAATATTTTACAATGTATCCTCTCAAACCCGCACGCTAAAAAATTGAATTTTTGAAACCATTTTCAGTTAATTTATGAAAATATAAAAAGATTAAAAAAATCATTAACCAGGCTCGCTTGCCTTGAGAGTCATGCTCAACTAGGGATGATAAATGGTTTGAGTCGTGTCGCTTAGCTCTGTCCCCATGCGAGCATGGCTTCACTCACACTAGAGTGTGATCGGGCGATTGAGTACGAGACGGCTCGGCTCATGAAACGCTTATGTCTCGTCAATTTTTCTTTTTTATAACTAAAAAATGTACTTTTACTCTTCGGATTAGTCGGCTCGTGAGCTAACCCCCTTAAGTCACCCACCGACTATCACAAGAAATTGTCACTCAGCTCGCGTTAGCCCCTCTCCTCAGATGCGAGCTTACGAGCAACTTGTCGTCAACTCGCTTCACTTAACACCCTTATTCCCAACTAAACCAGCCTCTCTAGATAGACTAACTTACGATAGGACTTGCCTCGAGCTTGGATGGTTTGACTTACCTTCATACTTTCACTAATGTTGTTATTGCGACCTGAGCATTTATTTTTGTATTTTCCAAATAAGATTTAATAAATATTTTTTGTGAGATTCTTGAAAATAAAAATATAAGGGAATATAAAGATATTTAAAAAGATTCTTCCTTAAATCATGGAATTAGTTACACACATTCCTTCCAAAAATAATGTGGCATTAATTAAATAAATTAAGGTCACAATATTATACCGTTTATGCTTGCAACTACATACTAGTCACAATCATAGAAAAGTCACAGTCACAAATCACGAATTTTATAGATCACAATTTATTTATCGATCACAATTTATCAAAATTAATTGATCATAACTAATTTCTCGATCACAAATCACAAAATTTATAGCTCACAACTTAATTCACAGTCACAATTTATCAAATTCATTGGTAGCAAGTTTTTTTCGATCACAATTTATCAATTTAATTGGTCACGATTTATTTTGCAGTAAAAAACCACAAATTTTATAGGTCGCGACATATTTCATGGTCACAAATTATTAAATTAATTGGTCACAATTTATTTTTCAATCACAAATCATCAAATTAATTGATCATAATTTATTTATGTATCATGAAAACAAAAATTGTATATCAAAAATTCAAATTTAGATACAGATCACACATTTTTATGTCACATATTATTATTTATTTGTTAAAATTTATTTTTTTGTTGATCATAATTACTCAATAGTTGGTCACAATTATCTGATTCATTCCGTCCCACCACCACCACCACCACCCCAACCTCCAAATTACTTTTCATTCGACCTATTTCGTCCCACCACCCCCACAGTGCCACCACCCGCATCACCACCACCGCCTCTAAAACGCACCACACACATATCACCACAGCCTCCAAATGTACCAAATACAATGGCACACAGTTCATTACACACGTACCATGTCAGTGTATAATCTATTAGCATATTAGTAATATATTCCTAATGTAGGAATATATTCATAAATCGGGAATGATTGATATTTTATCTAAGTAGCCTTAATTAGTTGATATTGTTACCTTATGTAATTACCTACTTCTCCTATAGAAGGACGGTCTCTTGTACAGTTTTATACACATATCAAAAAATACAAATATTCGAGTTTTAATGTTTTAATATTAGAAAATGGAGTCCAAAACACTCTTTTTACTTAGCATGTTTCTTGTTCTTAAATACCATCGTTGTTTCATCAATTTTGAGGCTTTTGTTTATCGATTTTTGTTTTTTTTTATCGGTACCTCTAATTGATTTCAGGCTTCCTTGGATTAATTTGGTTGAAAGAACATATGACCTTCATTTGCTATGATTAAGTTAACATCATTCATTTATGGCTTCCCCCTAATGATGTTAGTATTACTCGTCCTATTGATATGGTTTTGGTTGGCACCAATTACAATATTTGGGCCCAGCAAATGTCGATCTTTTTTATTGGTCACAAGTTGTGGTGTTTTGTTAATAGTGACAAAGCAGAGCCAACAAAAATTGAAGAGTCAGTAATTGAGTTTGATGAGCTTCTTGAGATATGGGAAGCTACCCATCGTAAAATTTTATCTTGGTTCATTAATACCTCCGTTCATTTTCATAAAAGTCTTCTTCCCAAATTTTGGAATGACAAACTTGCTTGCAATATTTTGGCAAATCAATACAATTGCTCTAGTGATGCCGCTCTCCAATTTCAATTAGAATCCAAGTTGTATCAGATGCATCAAGAGCCTAGTCAATCCATTGTCAAGTTTTACTCTCGAGTTTTACCCATATGTCTGTTAGCTATGTTGGTTCCATCTCTACCTTTACTTTCAATTCCTGATACATTTATCGTTCCAGAATTATCTCTCAATCTTATTTCTGTTAGCAACTTGTTGAGCTTAGTCTTGTTTTAACATTTTCTAATAAGGGTATGATGTGCAAATCAGAAGATGGGTCATGTAGTTGGGACAAGGCGTAAAGTTGGTTGAATTTTTGAGCTTTCATCATTGCAAGTTCCTAGTTCATCTTTTGTCCAACCTTTTGCAGTTACTATCTCTTCCAATCTTTGGCATTCTCGTCTTAGTCATACATCTTTGTCTCGTATTTAGTTTTTAGCATCTAATGGTTACATAGGAAGAGTTATCTTTGACTCTTTTGATTGCGTGTCTTGTCAATTAGGCAAATAAAAAGCTTTATCTATTAATAACAATGACTCTTTTTCTTCGGCCCCTTTTGATCTTATCAATTCTGATGTATGGGGGTCTGCATCTACTCCTAGTAAGGGGGTCTCGTTATTGTGTTATCTTTATCGATGATTATTTACACTACACATGGATTTATCTTTCACACAGTCGATCTGAGTTATTAAATGTATTTTATAGTTTTAAGCAAATGATAAAAACTTAGTTTGATCGCACTGTCAAAATATTTCTCTCTAATAATGCTTATATGTCTGCCACTTTTCTTTACACCTTTAAAGAAGATGGCACTCTTTCTCATCGATCTTGTCCATATACTTCCCAACAAAATGTTTGTGCAGAACGTAAGCACTTTCATATTCTTGACATTGTAAGATCTCTTCTCCTTTCAACCTTTCTCCCTAATCCTTTTGGGGAGAAGCTGTTGTTATAGTAGTTCATACAATCAACCGGGTTCCCTTCCCTTCCATTTCCAATCGGTCTCCCTATGAGCTTTTCCACAAAAAGATACCAAATTATTCTCTCTTGAATATTTTTTGTTGTGCTTGTTTTATATTACTTCCACGTCATGAGCGTACCAAACCTGAACTACAATCTCATATTTTTTGTTTTCTCAGTTACGACATTGAATACAAAAGTTATCGATGTTATGACCCCGTCACCGAGCATCTTCTCATGTTCAATTTTTGGAGCACAAGCTATTCACCAGTATATCCTCAGTCCCGTCACGTCCTCTATTTTATCATCTAGTTTTTACTAACACAGTATGGATTTTTCATTAGATTTTGATACGGTCATTGAAAACTCGTTCAGTGACACTCATCGTCTGGTCTTCATGAGTCTGAGCCATTTTATGATCATGTCATCACTTCAGAGCCCTCATCCGCTCCGAAAATTTATCTCGCCAATGGAATAAAAACACCTCCAACACGTCTTAATTATAATCTTTGTTTTTTTTATATACCCACTTGTCATGAACCTCACAATTATCATGAGGCTAGTTTTGACCCTCTTTGGCAAAAAGATATGTTTGATGAACTTCAGGCCAGTGTCAAAAGTCTTACATGGGACTTAGTTGATTTGCTTCTAGGTAAGTTAGCATTAGGATACAAATAGATATACAAGATTAAGACACAAGCTCATAGGTATGTTGAATGAAATAAAGCTCGTCTTGTGGCGTGGGGATTCACTCAGGAGTATGTATTGATTACGAGAAGATTTTTGCACCTATTGCACATCTTACTTCTTTTAGATCTTTACTTGCAGTTGCAACTATTCGATATTGGAGCATATTTCAATATATGTGAATAATGCATTTCTTAATGGTAATCTAGATGAAGAAGTCTATCTCAAACCTTGATGACATGTTTATTACGGGTGATGATCTTTCAAATATACAAGCACTTCAGCAGTTTCTTAGTCAGCAGTTTGAGATGAAGGACTTGGGTTCTCCTAATTATTTCTTGGGTCTTGAGGTGTCATCCCGCTTAGATGGATATTATCTTTTCCAAGCTAAGCATGCATATGAGCTCTTATCTCCTGATGGATTGACCAATAGTAAGATGGTGGATAGCCATTTGGAGACAAACGTTAAACTTCTTCCTAACAACGGAATACTTTTAGATTATACCATTCTCTATCGACAATTGATTGTTAGTCTCATTTACTTGATTGTAACTCGTCCTAATATTTCTTATCTAGTTGCCTTGGTAAGTCAGTTTATGCATTCTTCTCATTCTACTCACTATGCTGTTGTTCTCTAGATTCTTTAGTACATTAAGGGAACTCTGTTTCATGGCATTCATTTTTCTGCCCACTCATTATTGGATCTTCAAGCATATTCTAACATTGACTGGGCAGGTGATCTTTCTGTTCGTCGCTTCACTACTAGATATTTCTTCTTACTCAGCACATCTCTTATCTCTTGGAGAAGTAAGAAGCGAATATTGGTCTCTCACTATAGTGTAGAAGCTGAATACTGTGCATTGAATGATGCTACTTCTGAACATTTGTGGCTTTGATGGTTATTGCAGGATATGAGTGTTTCTTTTACTGGCGATTCTTCTGTTCATTGTGACAATTCTAGTGTCATTCAGATTGCCCACAATGATGTGTTTCATGAGCTCACAAAGCATATTGAGATAGATTGTCATTTTATTCGTTATCATATTAGGTGAGTTTCTATTCGATTATATCATGTTACTTTTGCTGATCAACTTGTTGACATGCTTACAAAGGCTTTTCCTCATGGTCGTCATTGTGATTTGGTTTACAAACTCAAGTTGGCATCGTCGCTTCCATCTTAAGTTTGAGGGGGGTATCAATAATCTATTAGTATATTAGTAATATATTCCTAATGTAGGAATATCTTCCTAGATTAGGAATGATTGATATTTGTCTAATTAGCCTTAATTAGTTGATATTGTTACCTTTTGTAGTCACCTCCTTCTCCTATAAAATGACGGTCTCTTATAAAGTTTATACACATCTCAGAATATGCAAATATTCTTTACTTCTTTCTTTTCTCTCTATACTTTTCTTATTTCAACACACCACACACATTTTCGCACACAAGCCGCAACAAACCCATTACCAAAGCAACCTATCCCCAGCACACTCAAAACAGCAACCCCAATGCAAGTATAACCTAATAGAGTAGAAACCAAAAGCAAAGGTAGAGACCATGGAGATAAAATTGAACAGGGGCAAGAAGATCTCTACCATTAAATCATCCCTAGTGATGCAGGCCAGATTCAATATACACAGACCTGGTTGCTGTGGATCTGAGTTGGTGGTGGCTACATATCTAGCCATCTACCCTATGACACACTCGATCTCAACCAATCACACGATTTCTCAACCACAATGACGCCAACCACCACCACAATTAGATATATGAGATTTGTTCTTGATGTTTCAATTTGTTTCTGGTTAAAACAAAGCTGCTATTGTGTGAATATAGATATAGACATAGAGAGATTATAAACCGTTGAGTGGATATAGATATAAACAGGGGCGGAGACAGCCCGTCGAAGTAGGGGGTCCTAGAGTTGAAGGGGTGCCCCCGAATTTTTTTTTTTGAAACATTATCTGTTAAAATAAGGGAAGTTGGTAATTTGTGATGGAAAAAGGAAATAAAGTAACATAAATTAATGTACATTAGTTGAAAACTTAAAAGATGGCAATGCCTTCATGGAGATATCTCAGTAATCGACAATTATTTTTTGGGCGCTTACAATTCTACCAGTTTAAATTTCAAAATTAAAAGTTAAGATTTAAGAATATATGCATAATGCATTTTAATTTTTATAGCTGAAGAATCCAAAATTTTAGCATTCTCGTTTAGTTAATATATGTAAGCGAGTTTAAAATATTACCTTCCCCTACAATAAAATGTCTCTCACACGGACATCCCAATAGAGAACTTAAAATCTCACTACTCCAAGAAAAATGCACATTATGAAATTTATGAAATGATTTTTCAAATATTTAGAATATCTACTTTATCTCCTTCATAAAATACAAAAAAGAAATTTTAAATAAATTAAGAATTTTAAAAAAATTCAAAAAATTGGAGGGGGGGTCCGGGTCCCCCCAGGCCCCAGGACCACCCTACCTCCGCCCCTGGATATAGATACAAAGAGAAAGATATAGCCCATATTTGGTGGGGACTAAAATATGATTTTTAGTAGATTTTGATAAGAGTTGGTGAAATGTGTGGTTGAAAATTTGTGAGACCCAAAAAATATATAGTTAAATCTAAATTTTAATCAATACCAAACATAGGAATAATAAAATATAGAGAGAGAAAGATGTTATTAATACTATTATAGAAAATATAATTAATAATTAATTATCACCTGCTTTCTGAATTTAAAAAAAAAAAAAAAAAGTTAAACCTGATTAATGATACTATTAAAACTTGAAAGACATGGTTCCGGTTAATTTTCTCTAAATATAACATTAATGGCCATTGATACAAAATGGGCTATTACAATGGACTTAGCGGCCCATAAATTTGTACTAACATGTCACTAACGTCTTGTGATGGGAGAAGTAACCACAAGTTCGGTAGGCCTCCAGTTAAATATAAGCCCACTGGGCTTTACTTTCTCAAAATTTCAATCCAAAACTAGAAATACTGGGAAATTTATTCAATGGAAAAGTTCCTTAATCATATTCATATTCTAACAAGGACAACTTACACAAATACCCTTAAAATTAAGGGTCTTTTGAAAAATCATATCAAAAAAAATTGAAAGTAAAAAATACTGTATAATATTAAAAAGTGACACAATGTCACTTTTTTTTATAAAATTAAAAATTGTCACTTTTTAATAAGAAAGTTACACAATGCCACTTTTAAAAATTAAGTGTCACTTTTTTTTATTAAAAAAAATGACATACTGTTAATTTTATTAAAAATTGATGTTTGTCAATAAAAAAAGTGATAGAAATCAAGAAGGTGATTGAAAAAAGTGACAAAAATTCAAAAAAGTGATAGAAATTTTAAAAAAGTAACATCCATGTCTTCCCCTTGATTTTAAGTGACACAATGTTTTTTATTGAACAAATTTATGGCCTTAGAATTTTGTGGTGATATCTATGTCTTCCCCCTGGATTTTAATTTTTGCAATAGAATTAAGATTTGTATTTTTGTTGGGTTTGCTGCTACAGTTTTGTTTTAGAAGACATGTTCTACAAATCAAATCGGAGTACCTAATCTTCAATTTTTATTCGGGACCTAATATGCAATTAAGCCACAAGGGATCAAACTTCACCATCTTCAATATTGAAAAACCCACACTGCAAATTAACCAAAATTAGAAAAGAGGAGGATGTATGCGCCGTGATGGTGGGAAGCACCGACTGTCGTCGCAACTTGCGCACTGTTGTGGTGCCTTCAAAGACTAGTATCTGCAACATTGCCAATGAGATCCTTAATCTCAACTTGTATGGATCTCACCCTTTCTATGTGAACGTCCGGCCCCCTCGTGGTACCAATCATGGAGTTTTATTGCTCAACATCAAAGGGATGAATATTGTGTACATAGGGTTTAATGGATTGAATGGATAGGAAGTGAAAGGCATGTTTAATGGTGGTTGTAAATGATATATTCATTTGGAAGTATATTTTACTGTTAATTAAAAAGATTAATGAAAGTATATTATTCAATTTTAGTTATTTTGGGCAGTATAGGGCCTAATTTCCTCTTCTAACAATTCCTCTTAAGCAAATTTCACATCAACGAGGAGAAGTTCTAGCAATCGGAATTCTAGCATTAAAAAGAAATAATCTTCACTATCGTATTTTGTTTTTCGGTTGTGACAACAAATTGCAGGAACCAACAACGTAAGAAGATGCCGCGGTTACAAAATGCAGTAATCACCAACGACATGATAAGAACAAATAAATTATCGATCCTTAGAAAGATATATGCTATTCAATAGAAATTGCTACCACTTCGGGTGCCAATCATCTCGAATAATTTCTGAGGTGCAAAATAAAAAAAAAATAACAATCACAAAATAAAATTCAAAAGATTGAAACCAAAGGGGGAATGTCTGACTAGAATTTTTACAAGTGAAAGGAAATGAAGAAAATTAGGATGAAGAAAATGGTCTAAAATGACCTCAAATTTGAGATGAAATTTCATTACTGCTTTCTTTTTGGTTTGATGATGAAGGGCTAGAGTTAAGGGATTTCCCCGTTAATAAAAAAAATATGGAAGGGAAGAAATTTAAAAAAAAAAAAAAAAAAAAAAAAACTATATTGTGTAAGTCTTCTTGCATTTATCAATAGAAAATTTAAAACGGTGTAAATTTGAATTTCCAAATAAGAAATCAATTTCTTACTAATAACAACCCAAAAAAACATAAAATATATGTGCAGTTGAACAAAACGATGAAAAATCCAAAATTATTACAAAATCCATTTTTTCACTGAAAAAAATAAAATTAGGGAAAGTAAAATCATCCTCAAACCTATGTGACTAGTAATTTAGCATTGGTATTAAGATTTGATATTCCATTTTAAATGTGTGTTGGGTATTGTGATATAAAATACAAACTCGGGGCGATGATAAAAATAAAATAAAAATGAGTCGGATTAAATCAATAGACCTAGTGCCAATATTATATATATATATATATATATATATATATATATATATATATATATATATATCAATTGGCAACACATGGAACTAAGGGTTACCAAGAAACTTATGTTTTAATAGGCCCACCCAGTTATTAACCTAGGTGAACCTATTTAGAGGTTACCCTCTCGTGTCTCTCAGAACAAGACTCTCTCAAGAGCGGAGCCCAATGAGGTCCAGTGTGGGCACAGGCCCACACTGAAATTTTGGGCTCATAATTTTTTTTTTTTTTTTTAAATGCTAAGTTCCAGTCAAGTGAGAAGCCCAAAATCATGACCAATATATTATTCCCGTCTTAAACGGCCCAAGACCAACGTCCAGCCCAATCTAAAAAATTTAAACCTCATTCACATGTTCTCCTCGACGACTCTATCTTCCATTTCACTTCGCACTACACGCTGAAGCCTCCGCCTCCGGCACTTCGCACTTTGCAGCCTCCGACTTCGGTCCTACGATCTCATCTTCACCCATAAAATTCTCTTTTAGTGGATACATTCGTAGGTTGGTTCTGGATTCTTGCCCAATTCAAGGTTCCTCAATACTCGCAATCCCCGCTTACAATTATCAGCCGTCCCCTCATGTTTAGAAGCTATTCTCGCGCCTCCAGCCTCCGCTTTTGCTCTCTGCCCGCCTCTGTCAGGTCCTTTAGCAATTGGCCCTTCACTGTTTGATAGTTGAAATTGGGTATTGTTGAGTAGAAATCCTTGAGATTTGGATATTGTTGAGTTGAAGTCGCTAAAATTTGGATATTGTTGAGTTGAAATTGCTAAAATTTGGATATTGTTGAGTTGAAAGCAAAGAAAAGCAAGCACCAAATCGTTGAGCCTCTGTCTCTGTGAATTGCTTTGTTTTAATGTTTCAATTTTTTCTAGTATTGCTCTGTGCCTCGGTGAATCTGTAATTCTGTGAATTGCTATGTGAATTACTCTATGAATAGCACTATGAATGGCTTCCAATATTGCTATGTGAATTGTTGAGGGGATGAGAATGGATCATTAGAGATTGGTGAACTTAATGAGAGTATTTGGCTTGATTTTACTTGATTCTTGATTTGGGTATAACTTGATTTTTCTTCCAGTAACTTGAAATTGATTCTTTTGATTGATCTATTTCGATGAGCCTTTAACTTCTAGCTGGGTGTAAGTGATCATGGCATGACTTGAAGTAGTATTCATGGTGGTTCAAGAAAACAGCTTCATTGGCAATGTTTATCAATCCAGTAACATTTGTTGGTTATACGTCAGAAATTAACAACTAGGCTTTTCAATTTTTGTTATCTCTAAGTTCTTAGAACATATAGTCTTGATTTCCTAATAGATCTTCCAACATTTTTTCTCTATTAGAGTTCTCTGTAGACTTAGAGGTTTTCTATCCATAATTAATAGATACAATTATCCCATATTAATATGGTTTTATATTTTTATCATTATTAAATTCATGACCAAAAACTCAAAGTTCGACGTCGATTAAAAGGTGCCCACACTGAACGAATTTCCTGGCTTCGCCCGTGGACTCTCTTGCCTCATTTGCTCTCTATCCTGCGTTTTGTCTTTCGTGCCTCTTGCTTGAGCTTCTCCTTCTATTGTTGCCGGTGTGTCTTTCCAACATCTAGATTTTGGTTGGAGCCCTCGTTTCCCCCTTTGGTGTCATTGACTTTGCTGCTTCCTCGCCGCTCCTGTGCTGCCCGGTTCTGCTGCTTGACTTTGTAGCTCTTTTTGTAATTTGTGAAGGGATTCTTTTTGTCTATTTGGTGGTGGTGTTACCTTGTTACATTGGGTTTTTTTTTTTAATCTGAGCCCTGGTTGATAGATTAACATATCTTACTATATTAAAAAAGGCATTTTGTAGTTACTGTAAATGGAATGATAACTAATGAGATGTTGCTATTCATTTTTCCAATTTTTACTCTTCCAATCCTCCAATTTTATGCGTTTCCACATATCCCCTCCCTCCCCGAAATCTGCTATAAAAACGACGTCATATAAGACTTAGAATTGCATTATTCTTTCTTCTTGTTTATAAACACATATATTTAGAATTTTCAAATAACCATAAAATTGCAAAAGGAATTGGAGAGTGGCAATGTGTCGTGGCGGTATGTGGTGTTTTTGGCATCGGAAATCAAGGAGATTCGTTTCTATTTTGAAGAATTTGATTTTGTCCTTTATGTAATGGAAGACAAATTGGAAATTGGTTCCAAAATAGAAGGGCAAGGTGCAAATCTAAACAACTAGAGAAAGATTATGAAGTTGTTAAGAGACGTTTTGAATAAGCAGAAAATGATGTTCTATAAACTGAAAATCAGAAACTTGTCTATTGTGTCGAGCTTATACATGTCCAAGATGAATATTTGTATATATTCATTGATTGAAGCTATGCAGACACCATTTTATGTTTGAGTCAGTCTGGGATTTGATTTCATTTTCTCTGTTTCTCCCAAAAAAAAGTAATTAAATAAACAAAGGTCTAAAGTGAGTTAAAAACTCAATATTTGTTAAGCATTTAAACTCAAATGAAATCTCAATCAACGAAAACACTAACTATGTTCGCACGTGTGTGTGTGTGTCTGAAAGAGAGATAGTTCAAGTGCAGATGAATTACCAAAAATCAACAAAATTTTCATAATTTATTTATTTGTTTATTGTTATGCAAATAGTTTACTGCTCGATGGAAGAAATGAAGAAGAATAAAGAGTATAGGCTGTTTTAATGTGTCGAGGTTAGGAAAAAAAAAGTTGAACTTCGTGCATCGCGGACACCGATTTATGTTCACGCTGTGTGGAAGCACGAAGACATAGTGTTTATGTCTACACACAGCACGGAGACACGGAATCTGTGTCTAAGTCTATGTGTTGTGCGGAGATCTTGTCTCCATGCTGCGCGGAGACACGATCGTTGTGTCTCCGCTCAGAGCAGAGCTTGGGTCTCTACGGGCGCGGAGGCTATACGAGTTGTGCGCGAAGGTGTACTCCGCGCACTTCGTATAATGTGACTCCACGCTTGCGTTTTGTTACAAAAATTTTTATTTTTATTTTTTAAATTACTGATTTTTTTTTTTTTTGCCAAAAAATGAACATTTCATTATTCTATTTAATTACATTTTACACAAACTAAATACAATTTCATTTATTAATAATTTAATTAAAAAATATTAATAAAAATTACAAAAGCTTACAATCGTTTACAAATCATGTTAATACTAGAAAACATTCAATTCTATTAGATATTAATCTTTACAATTTTTATGTTTGAATTCAGAATAAAAAACAAAGCAAAAAAATCAGTCCATTTCCACAAAAAAAAAATAGGTTGATCCCCGTCGAGGGCAACCCCCACGAAGGTGGCCTCTTGACCCCCGCGACCTGGACATGTCAATCCCAATTTCGAAACGGCAGACCATTTGCATAACAATAATAAACAAATAAATAAATTATAAAAAAATTGTTAATTTTTGGTACTTCATAGTCACTTGATCTATCTCTCTCTCACATACACACATACAAACGCAGTTAGTGTTTTCATTGATGACATTTCATTTGGGTTTAAATGCTTAACAAATATTGAGTTTTTGACGGCCTTTGTTTATTTATTTACTTTTCTTGGAGAAAAAGAGAAAAAAAAAATTAAATTCAAGACTTGTTCAAACATAAAATAGTATTTGTATAGTTTCAATTAATGAATGTATACAAGTATTACATCTTGCTTTCTGTTTTGAAACTAATTTCCAATTTGTCTTCCATTAAGAAGAAGATAAAATCAAATTCTTCAAACTGCAAATAGAGGTTGCGAACCTCTTTTTACAACTTCTTTGCTATACATTTTCATTGTTCGATGCATGCTTTATTATTTAATGAATCAAATATTTCTTACTCATATAAACTTGCAATTTTTATGTATGTCAAACGTTTGATATTTTCAATTTTATATTTGCAGTAATATCAGCTTTTAAAATAATCACCTTGTTAAATTGAGTATTAGCGATGCAATAATTTTCTCCCCAAGACTATGAATAATCCAATAAATCTTAAACTACTTTTTTTGAACATCTACAATTTCTACACTAATAAAACACAACAAATACAAGATTCGTGCAACACACATGTCAACGACTAGTTGAATTAAAAGGAGAGTAATTAGTTTTCTTGCAATTCTTGTTATTAGTATTTGATTTCTTTATTGTATTCAAGGTAGTAGTGAAAAGAATTACAGACTCAATAACTGACACAACCAATAAATGTCTTGATCGAATTATGCTTTTTCTTTATCAAACAATTTTTTCCTAAAATAAACAACTCAAATACTCGGTGTAAAATGTAATGTATGTAAAACAATACTAAGTGTAAAAGCAATTTAAACGGTTAATCAAGCAGTTACTAACTTATTACACATCTTTTCAGTTTCATATCATACACTAAATTAAGATATAATATCAATGCAATCCAACATACCAAAACGAAACATTAATACTACAAAAATATCAAAACTTCATCTAGCAATAATGAAATTATCATTTAATCAAAAATTTTAGACATATCAAGTTAAGTCGGAAATATCATATGTCAGCTTTTTTAAGTTCAATCATTGTCAAATTTTTAAGATACATCATGTACACCTAAAAATATTATCTACTCCATCATCTATATCTACTCTCATTTTTGTCACAATATGACAAGGGGCAACCTAGCAACTAAGCTGCGTCGCCGCATCATCAGTATCAATCACCTCATCAGAAGCTGCACCATCATCCCAATGGCAACGGATCCATCGCAACCCTCGCTAAAGATATCCAACAACACCACGAAGCGTAGTAAACTCGGTAGTGTGTCGATCAACTGTAGCTCTCAACTGTGTAAGCTCTACCATCATAAGAGCTTGGTGCTTGATCAGCCCGGTCATTTGTTCTATAAGTGCAACAAATGAATCAATGGGAACATAAGGAATATGAGCAGGTGGAGGGACAGGCTTGGTGTGAGGAGGAGCTGAAGTAGAGGAAGGGAAAATATCAGTGGGTGGAGGAGCAGAAGAAGTAGGGAAATACGAGGGATCAAAAGAGATAAGGTCATCTATAGGATCAGTTGCCCAAGTCGGATCAACATGCTATGCTAGCTCAGAAGAAGCATGTGACCTACTCTGAGAAATAGTGGTGTGGTCAATCGGCTGAGAAACCGGCCTCGGAACCCCCTCAGGAAAACTCATTCATAGGGCTGTTGCTAACCTATATATGAAACAAGTATAAGGCAGTCCCACCCTCGTCTCCGTGACTCGAAAAGAAGTCTTGAAATCATGATTAAATGGTATTTACATGATAGGATTATGACTGAATGGGGCGGATAAGAAGTCTTGAAATCGTGTTTAAAAATTTTTCGGCTAACCCTGTCGCTCGAGCAAGAGCTCAGGACAGTGTGTATGACTTTTACAATATATTAATCTTAGTCCCTTTTGTTCACGAACTTGCCAATTACATCAAATACCTACCAATGCGATTTTAAATTTATCCCTTAACAATTTGGGTCGGTGGGTACGACGATGGAGAGGGTATATGCATTGAACACGCATTTAATATCAATGAATTAGAGTACTAAAAAAATCATAACATTAAAAGAATTACGTGGCGATTGATTTTCTAAAAAAAAAAATTTAGAGATGGACTTTTTTAAAAGAAAAAAAAAATAGTAATCACTTAGTAACGAATAAAAGTATTTTGAACGTGTTTGTATTTGATATATGAAAAGATACAAAAAAAAATTTAATTGTGAATCTTATTCAAGGCCATTCTAACTGCAAAATTGTCATCGATCGATTTCATTGTTGAGCGTAAAACCAGCAAATATATTAATTTAACTTGTTGCGAACATATGACAAAATAAAGGAAGGAATATAATCAACCCAGTGAATACACGTTGGAGAAAAATATCATAGGAGACGAGGGTGTGGGTCACTCTATTCCTATTTCTAAGACGATAATAAATATTTCTCAGAATTCATGAAGATTTTGATGAAAATTGAGAAGAAATTAATCGTGAATCAGACAAGAATGACGAAGAAACGCACTAATGGTATAAAAATTAACCAATTTTATGAAAAAATTGTATATTTGTATGCCTTTGGTATGAACACCATAGCGTTGTCACTCAGGCTGCAAATAAGTTGTCTGCCATCTTGAAATATGAGGCATAGCAATAACCACACGTCTTTACTATACCTACTAATCTTTCTAAACTTAATTAGGTCAACAGAAGAGACAGCTGAATGATGGGCATTAGGGGTTTTGGAAGCTTTATAGTTCATATTCGAATTGAAAATCAAAATCAGACGAGCTTTTATCCTTTCGTTGCATACGAAATTTATGTTATCTTTTGAGTTTATTTTAGGACAATTGCGTTATCTTTTAACAGATGCGCCGACCTAACCAAACTTTTCATTGACAATGTCCACCCGAATCAGCTTGTGAAATGAGCATCGGGTCAAAAAAGGACAATGACTCTTATCTGATTCACGAAAAAAGTAAAATAACTCTAAAATTAGTGGTATTTCACGTTAGTCAAGTCCATGTTTGGAGTCGCTTAAGTTATTAGTTTTGTCAAACTTCATTTCTAGAGTTCTCGTTCTGTTTTATTAAAATTTACGAAAAAAAATCTTAGTCATTGCTTGGTAGAAATTAAAATTAAAATTTTAATCTAAGTTAAAGTCAATAA
Organism: Fraxinus excelsior; assembly: GCA_019097785.1. Lineage (NCBI taxonomy): Eukaryota > Viridiplantae > Streptophyta > Magnoliopsida > Lamiales > Oleaceae > Fraxinus > Fraxinus excelsior. The sequence goes on along the minus strand of CM032640.1, from coordinate 25,620,704 downwards.
TTATTTTCACATATCTTATGGGTATCACAACTTTTCAACCACACATTTCATTAATTTCTATCAAAATTTCCTAAAAACTTGATTTTAATCCCACCAAACGGGGTTTAATTTACTTCCTAAAATTGTAATATCTAAAAGTGGTATTAGTCGGCGCGGAATCTATTTCATTAAATTAATTCATATTCAAATATGCATGATGATCAATGCATTGACTCTGTGTATTAATTATTATTATTTTTTATTTGTAGGATTACATTAAATAATACTTTTTGTAGTGGAATTTGGCATCAGCTTATACGAGGTAGGGGAGTAAGTCGTCGGCTCAACTAGTCAAAGTTCGATCCATGGACGACTAAGGCTCGTCAAAGCTTGAACTGAGCCGGGGATTCATTCGATGAGCCAACTCATGAACGGCTTCTGGGCCGTGCCCACAAAACTAAAGTTCACGAGCTCGTAAAAAATTTGAACAAAAAAGTAAAAAAAAAATTAAGAAAAAAACTTGAGCTTACGGGTTGGCTTGTGAGCTCGTAATTCGGCCCTTGAGCTCGGCTCGTCACTTTGACGAGTAGACAGGCTGAACTGAAGCTCGTGGGTAGATGAGCTTAACCGACTCATCTAGGCTTCGCCGGGCTCATTACCATCATCGAGGTTCTCAACTGAACAGACTTTTTTATTAGCTATCTAAAGTCTAAATAATTGAAATCCTTTTGCAATTAAATATAAAAAAAATAATCTCATGGCATGTGTTCGTGGACTAAGTTGCTTAATTGAGTAATTTCATTTTTTTTTAAAAAAAATGAAAAAGAAAAGGAATTCATTGCACATTAGGATATCAAGTACTTCGCTAGTTTAAAATTTAACGTTGGACACATGAAATTTGAGAGAAAGATTGGATTATCATAGACCTTAGAGAATGGACATCAAAATTTGTCTATGATGTTTTTTTTTTTTTTTTTTTTTTTGTCGAATCACTCATATTTCTGAAAACTGTATTCTATGTGTGTGTTTGATGGATATTATTTAGGAAGTAATGTATTTTAAAGAAAAATTATTGATCTGATAGAAAATATTATTTTATTAAAGAATATATGGTTGAAAATGAATTTTGAAAGAATGTGTACTAAACATATGCTATATTTAATTTTGAAAGACTTGTTGACTAAACGGAGTAACCATAAATTTAAGAGCCTAATTAATTATTATCATCAATGATAAAAAGTAAAATTTGATATAAAATTAAAGTTTTAATTCTCAACAAGTTGTCTTGTTTTCTTTTTTTTTTAAATATGTAACTAGACCGTGGTAAACGATTAAATTGCGTGACCTAACTAATGTACAGTTTTCCACAAATTTTTTCTAAAGTTTCCACCTACTCACTATGAAATTAATATTTTGCAGGTCGATTATCTGTGTGTTTGAACCACATTAAAATTTTCATTCACATTCTTGTTCTCATTTTCAATTACACATTTTTCAATAAAATAATATTTTACATAACATTAATAATTTTTTTTTTTCAATCACACATTTTCCACCAATTTATTATTTCAGAATACGAATTTTCAAAATAACGTGGCTCAAACAGTACCGAAACAAAATTTTAATCTTTTTTTTTTTTTAAATTTCGAACACTATTATTTCGTACGAGAAACACGACTAGCCAAATTCATTGTACTTCGTGGAGTAGTTCAATCTATCAAACCCATCTCAATCTTACCAACCCCGGAAGTGAAAATTAATCGAAGAATTTTCAATTTTCTCACCAATCCTTAATTTGACTTGAGGTTAATTTTCTTTCTTCAGATAAGAAATTAAAGTACGGTAACATTCAAACAATAACCGTCGCTACTATTAAAGTTTTCAGTTTAAATTAGAAAAATTTCAAGTCAATGTCTACAAATTTTCGACCTACCTTTTATCGTTGAGATTTGATTTTATTCGCCTTACATGACATCAGTAAAACAAAAGGTGATCGAATTTGGTAAATATTAAAATTGATCTCATTCAGTGTTCTAAAAAGCTTTTTTAGTTTGTTTTTTTTTTCGCTTAATTGTGTCGGCGCCCATTTTTTTACTCTTTTTATACACTTATGCATTTTTGCATTTTTTTAATTATTAAATGATTTTTAGATTGATTTAAAAATTTTTAAAAATATAGAAAAACGTTTTTTTTCGATTAGGTCTCACCTAGGCTCGTCTAGTCCGAAACTTAGCCTCCATGACTCGTCAACATTTACGCCTTTTAGATTAATACTCATCACGTCACATTCAATCCTCCACTTTTAGATCGTACAACTCCGATTGACCTAATTTACAATTTTCAAGCTACTCATACATTGTACGTAAGACAAACATGATAAATCAAACTAATATATCCAACAAAAATATATAGAATAGATAACAAATTAATTTAAACTCCAATGTTAACCCTAGCTATAGCGACATTGAAAGTACTTCAAACCCGTTCTCCATAATATTAATGCTTTCAATATTTTTTAATTGTTGCATAAATTTAATTCTAAGCTATTTATATAAGACCTTCAAAATTTTAAGGCCGACCCTATTTAAAGTATTTTCTTCTCAAGAGGATATTTTAGGTTTTACAAAAAAAATCTTTATAATTTTTTTTTCTTTTTCTGTAATTTCAAGTGGGGAGTTGGTAGTAATTTGACTGGGAAGACTTAAGAAGTTTCTATGGGGGCCCACAGAACAGCGTGCCTCTTTTCCTTTATTAAAAGGTATGTTCTAGAAGCTCACTCACCTAATTGGACCAAGAACATTTTCTCGATGTGAAAGGGTTTTGCATGCTTTGCAGCTGGTTTTGTTTTCATATGAAAAAGGGCAAAATAAAAATAAAATAAATAAATAATATATATTCACAGTATTTAATTTTGCGCTTATTTTTCACATTAAAAAATCAAAGATTCCAAAGCAATTTATGAGCATCACTCCTTTTGCAACAGCTGTGAGCACCTCATATTCAACTTCAAGTACAAATTAGAAAAATATGTTCGGGTAATTTGAGAAAGTCAAAGAGTGAAAATGATTTACTCCTTGAATGAATTGATATATTGGATAGGTAATAATCCAGATAAAGAACTAAGGATTCGTTTGATAGATAAAGGTGGAAATGAAAAACCAATCAAATCTATAGAAATTCGTGCAACTTAAAATATTTGTACCTTGAAATTTGATTTCCATTTCCACGTTGCAATCAAACGGTCAAAGTAAAATTCGTTTTTTTCGAACGTGAAATTTTCCATGATAACTTATTTCAAACTTCAATAAACTGAACGAACACCATTTTTCTTAATTTCGGAATTTCTCCGATGACTCAATTAAATACTGTTATTGATGTAAGCAAGGAGCAAGAAATTAAGGGTTGTTAAGATTTCAATTCGAATACAAGGATGTTTGAAAACTGTATCCACTAAGTAAATAACTTATCCCACAAGATAATCCCACCACTGAAAATTTGATCCACTTAAATTCTTGACTCATATCATTCAACAATTGCGTTAGTAAATTTCAAAGCCATATATCTAACTGAAGTCGTGACATAATGTGTCGTATGCGTGAGCCTACCATGTCGTCCTCGTACAAGTCAAAAGTTTATGTTATCTCAAAACGGGAATAGGACCTTAAAAACCGATACTTGGACGATAAAAAATGAGAAAAGTGTATTAATAAAATAATATTACACGTAAATTCTATTTTTTTTAAAAAAATAATATCATCTGTTTGGGCTAAGAAAAATTAAATAAATTAAATAACGATTAACTTTATACAACGATGAAAATTAAATAAATTATAATTTAATTTAATTAAACTGAGAAAAATTATTCAGAAAATAGAAAAATGCATTACGGATCACTCATTGGATTATTTTCATCCAGAATAGACCAAACTTACATGAAAACGGACATTTTGAAAAATTATGCCTTTAATCATCGAACTCACTTCTTCATGAAATCTTCTTCTTTCTGTATTGCATTATGATTTGAGCTCAATTGAATTGAGTACACGCTAGTTGAGAATTATATAATTATAATCCTATATTTAGGGTTAAAAATAAATACTAGAGTCACTATTAAAGACGAATATCTTATGATTTGTTTTATGTTTTGAGATGACAATTGACAAACACTTTGTGCAAAATATGATGGCTGTTTATATAAAAACAAAAGAAAACCAAACAAATGGGGTCTGATAATTTAATTAAAAAATGACCAAAAGGGAAAACAAAAGTAATGAAATTGGGAAATCCTTTCTACAAGAAAAAAGTGGCAAGACGGAGGATGGTTTCGTCCTCGATTTTTGAAGTGATTCTTCTTTTAGTCGACGTGGTATGTTAGTTTATGACAGGGGCAACAACCAAATTAGTCGTCCTTAGAATTCTCTTTTGTTTATGTTGATCCCACATTGTAACAAATTAGTTTATACGAAAAATTAAGAAACTTAGAATTGCGGAAAAACCTAAAACACAAGAACACAAGAATTGTTTTGTCCTAAAAGGCCCCCAAATGTTCAGTCGAATGACCTAATCACCTGTTGAACATTTGTCGAGATATATTGCTCCAGATCCACTAATATCAACCAAGAAATCGTACAGAAATGCATGAAGAATATTAGAGATTTCTTCAAATTCTTTCAACCTCTCTATATACGAATAAGTAACCAAACATTTAGAAATCTCTTAGGCCATGTTTGATTGTGCTATATTTTCCATAGACAATAATTCCATTTTCACATTTGTACATGTTTAATTAACTAAATTTTTCATAGAATTTGTTTTCCACATTTTATTGGTCTTTGAGGAAAAGTATTTTTCTATGGGTTTGATAAGAAAAACTTTTCTAGATGACTTTTTTTTAAAAAAAATTTATTTTTATTTTTATTATATCCCCAATTATAACAAATTGTATCCCTTCGATAGACAATTTTCATGAAAAACAAAGCCAAATGAATACCAAAAGATTTAAAATTTCAATATTTTCCAAGTAGAAAATTATACCAATCAAATACAATTAATTGACAATTTTCATTAAAATAAGTTCTAGTCAGTTCAATTCCCAGAAATTCATTTTCTTTTCACCCAATTCTATTCTTCCAATCAAACGGACCCTTAAAGATTGTATTAAGCAACCCGCATTCTTGCCAAAAACAAAGATAACAAAGAAAAAGAAAAAGGGTTACATATTTTCAGAGAAACCCCAATTGACCCAAAGAAAAAGAACTTTTCAAGAACCAACGCAAATGTTGAATGAAAAGAAAGTGTACTATCCATCCATATCAACCGGTTCAGATACAAGGTCAGGATTCAGCCACGTGTGCAACAGATCATAACTCACTCAAAGAAGCAGTAAACGTATAACCAAAAAAGAGTGTTAATAACAGTGCCTCAAAACCCAGTTTTGAGAATTAAGACGGCTCAACAAGCCAAGAATAGTGATGTGGCCCACTTATTTAACAGTTTAAGGTAAATCTCGTTGTCAAATGAAGACTTAACACAATCAACACGACCATTTAGCTGGTTCATAATTATGTTCAATTCAACGTGTTTGTTGAATGAGGACCACACGATCACATTAGGAATTTTTTTTTGGAGATATGTAATACTTTAAGAATCGATGATATGACCAAAGAAGTTATAAGATCGAGACTCATACCCATTCTCTTTGCAACATGGCTAAACGGTTGACCCAAAATTTAGACAAAGTAAAGATGCGAAAACTTTAGTTGGTCAAAAGATGATCAAAATGCAAACAATAAATTGGTCTAAAGATGATTGAAAAAGTAGATATTTCGTCTCTTGGATGCATAATTGCATATAAATTTTGCTTACTCGAAAGCTAGTAGTGGTAGTCAGACCACGATATTTGAGGGCTGCAAGATAAGAACATTATGGGCCCGTTCGGTAGGGATTAAAATCAGATTAAAGCTGAAAAACTAATCGTTATTGTTGACTTTTATTAGATGAGTGAGACTCAATAACCGATAACAGCCATACTTTCAATTTTAATCCCCTACCGAACGGGGCCTATAATAGAACTTGCTTTTTCGCTTTCCAAAATGTATAACAATCTTGCTAAACATATGCGATTTTAACTCCGGTCGAGAAGAACAAGCCACCGTCTTTCTTCCTGTCAATCACACATTCTCCAAATAAAATAATATTACACATAAATCTAAACAAATTCATCACTTTTCCACCATGCATTCTCCCATCAATAACTATTTCAAGAATTTTATTCTCATTAAAATGAGATTCAAACACACACTTGGTATTATTATAAACTGTTCGATTTGATGCTTTAACACATCTTATGAATCGATGAAGTATTCTAAGCTGACGGATATCGTGTTGTAATCATTATAATTATCATATAACAAAAGCAAGGGGTTCAAGGTGTTGCTAATTTTATTAGTATTTTGCTTACTTTTGGTTATATTTTAACATTAATTGAATTACATGGCCACATTTTATCTTATTTTTGTTTTCTTTCGTAAATAGCCATCAGTTCGGTACTAGCACTTGTCACTTGTCATCACGAAACATACAACAAACTATAAAAAATTCATCTTTAATAATGACTATAATTTATTTATTTATTTTTTAATGCTAAGCGTAGAATTATAATTACATATTATAAGTAGCAACCCACGTGTTTCACTCTATTCACTTCACTCGTGTATGGAGAAAAATAAATAAGAAACTCTATAAGGAATCCAACTAAATTAATTTCGATCATTGTATTATGAATTAAGTCAACCAAGGAATAAGAAGATAATTTTATGATAAAGTTAAAAAAAAAAAAAACTCATCAATAAAGAGAATCTTGAACAATGTTCCAATGAATAAAAGAGGACATTATGATAGTAAAAAAAATAATAATAATAATCTAAAGTAAAGTGAATCTTGAGAACAATGTTAATAAAATCGACCAATAAAAAGGGAAAAATCTTAAAGATACTAAAGTAAATTAGTTAAAAAAAAACTTTTGAATAATGTCATGATTTGATGGATCGATAAAAATTAAGAAAAAACTTTATGAATAAATTCGTACGAATTGATTAAAAAGGAAAACCCTGAAAATAAAATCTTGTTGCATTTTATTATTATTTAGAAGAAACGACTTTATTGAAATTTGGGGTATTTGGACGAGATGATCTACCAAAAGAAAATTAAAGATGAATTTGTCTTTTTTTTATTTTATGAAGGACCACAACTTCAAAGCTAGAACACAAATAAAAATATACTACGGGGATCAAGAAAAAAAAAACGAAAGAGAAAGAAACTAGGAGATTAAAAGAGGACCGTTGGAATATGTACAACATTTTCTAAGATAATATTGTAGGTTGGAGCCATGGAATTGCACTTTCTCAAATCTTTTTTATTTTTATGTTTTTCAATTTAAAATAAGTGGGTAGATGAAGATATTTCAATCATGTCGTCCCTCCACTCGAAAATTCTTAACGGGATGAGGATGACTATCTTGTCCTTACCCCCGTCCCATCGACATCCTTACTTAAGCAAGTATGCTACCATGCATCATTATTTAATCAAATTTAATGACACTTAATAAATCTCAATGTGATTGTGACTTTCCTTCAAATTATAATTCAATCACGTAGAATATAAAACGAACTCGACACAGTGTTAACGAGTTTCCCTATTATTTGTTCCTTTGTAAAATATATAATAGACTTTTCAGTCGAACTTTTTTTCTAGCACAAATTTAAGTAATATTCTCATAAATTATTATTTCAAGAAGGAATCATAAGTAATATGCTCATTTCACTTCCTTGATGAAAACTTTTTGCCTTTTGATTGTCACTTCGATTGCACTATGGCCAACCACAACACCCATCCTTCTCCACACCACTTTTTTTACGCGTACCAAAGTTCACTATCACACACATACAATCAACGCAATATGCATGCTAGGTCCCTATTTGATAAAAATTAAAATTCGGAGTAATTAATTTTAATCACTATATTTAATAGGGCTCACAATTTTTTAATTACATATTTCATTAATTTTTTATCAAAATTTAATAAAAAAAACTAATTTTAATCCCCACCAAACATGTGCTATATATAAAAAGAGTTAGTACGGGGATCTCTAAATCTATGAATATCAGGATGGACAAGCCAATCACACGAGTCAGGCTGAATTTTTTTTGTACGAACCATGCGCGGACTTAAATCAATTCATTTAAGAGCCAAAAAATTAAATATACAAAAATTTGAAATTCTATTTAAAAAAAATAAAAACATATGAGATGCCTCATCTAGGGATGAGCTAGTGGAAGAGTTGAGCTGAGGTTTTTTTGAAGCAACCATCTCTTGTGCTCAGCTCGAACAATTTGCGAGCATGAGCACGAGCTGATTTGCTTGATGTGTTGAGTCGAGTTCGACGATTGAAGAGTCGGACGTTTCGATTCACTTAACAACCCTAATTGAATAGTAATTCAAAACTTTGCTCGACCATGATGTCAACCCAAAGAACATTGGGCAACCAACTCCGTGCTATAGGAAGCAAGGATGGTCAAATTTGCTCCATTTAGTCGTGGCTTGCCCTTCACTCAATCGAGCACTAGTCACCATTTTATAATGCATTAAACGGAAAATAAAAGTTTATTTATTACAAGATTAGAAGTTTGACGTGAAGTCAATTATAAAATAATAGATATGTTATTCAATGAAATTGCCTGTACAGTAAAACCTCTGTAAACTAATAATATTGTGATCGAGAAAAATTATTATTTTAGAGAAATTCTTAATTTATTCATAAATGAATAATTATTAATTTATAAAGTATTTTATATTTTTATTACTTGTATTATATTTTATCATAGTACATGAAGGAAACTTAAGAAAAAAATAATGGATGTGGTAAAATTCAAAATCTAATTTCTAAGCACACAAAAACGTGCGCACATATATATTAAGAGCCTGTTTGGTACGGCTTAAAATCCAATTAAAATTGAAAATATGGTCATTATTGAGTCTCACCCGTCTAATAAAAGTCAACAATAAGGACTATATTTTTAATTTTAATCTGATTTTAATCTCTACCACACATCCTCTAATGAGGAAACATTAATTTAAATTTACATGCATTGGCTTTGAAGTTTAACGATCATGATCCAGATGATAGTTGCGTTTTATCAATTGTTTTTTCAAAAGAGACATTTTAAGCAATTGTAACCTTAATAATTACATTGTACAAAATGAGTGACAAATGTAGTATGTGCACTGTAAAAATTTGGTACGAACGTTTATGAATTTAAGCAGTTATTATTTAATATATTTGTTGGGCTTTTAAACGATTTAAAAAATATATATTATCTTATGTATTTAGTGAAATTATTAATTTATAGTATCGAATAATTTTATTTATTTATCAAACAATCATTACGTTAGAAGTTTATAAATATTTACCAGTTAGAGCTTGTAGAAAATGGTAAATAATTAAGACCTCAATTTCACAAGATTTTTTCTTAATTTCCGGTCAGTAGAAATGATTTTCCCGTCTTTGTTCGCTCGTTCCATTTCTTCTAAATGGGGACGAAGAAAATCCCATAAAAGCTCTCTTATTTTCTTTCCCACCGCGTTTTACCCACTAAGTTTTTACTTTGAGAAAGAAAGAATGCCACTTTTACATTCAGTGTCAATTTCATTGGAGTGTGCCTACTCAATTTCAAGGAAAAAGGTTACTTGATTTGATCGGTCCAATTCAATTGACGTCATCGATACTCAATCAGTTAATATGAGACTCCTTCGTCACGCGCATATCATGTAATATATAGATATAACATTACAAATGATTCCCAACGTGACATGTTGCTTTGGTTTCACCTAGTCGATCTGTTGCCACTCCTATGGATTGTTCACTCCTAGTTCATCTAATCAAAATGAGGAATCAAAAAAATTAACGTCGATTACATAAAAGGTCAATTATACCCCCGAACCACCCTACCTCACCACCCCACCATTTCTGAAGTATCAAATCTTTATTCAATGGCACTCCAAAAAAAACATTAAAATCTCCGTTTCTTCGTTTTTCTCCATCTACTCTTTCTCTCTGTCTGTCCCTCTCCATAGCTCAGCGTTACATGTCGTTTTACATAGATTCCTGACGCGTATTATATACTCTTGACACAAAGTTCATAAAAAATAAAATCATTTTCAATCTTCCAACTGCCCCCCATTATCTCAATTGTTTATAATGAGGGGGGTCGGTAAACATGAACGGCGGTGGGGCTCCGATTCAGTGGCCACCGGGAATTTATTCAGTGAAGGATCATCTCCAGGAACAGACACCGGAGCTTCATCCACCGAGGAATTTGTTGAAGTTACACTCGATCTTCAAGACGATGATACGATTATCCTACGCAGTGTTGAACCGGCAACCGTTATTAATATTGACCATAACAATGACTTTGTTACTGGATTCTCCGGGATGGATACTCCGACATCGGCGTCGGCTTCGGTGTCAGCCTCGCGATCGCCGACCATGCGCCGGAGCTCTTCGAATAAGCTTCTCCAACTTTCTCAGGAATTGAAAGCTGAAGCGGTGGCGAAAGCGAAGCACTTCTCGCAGGAGCTCAAAGCCGAGCTAAAGAGGTTTTCGTGGAGCCATGGGAATGCATCACGTATACTCTCCAGCGGCGCGAGTGGCGGAGGAACCAGTGGATTGGACTCAGCTCTGGCGGCGCGAGCAATTCGCCGCCAGCGCGCTCAGCTGGATCGCACTCGCTCCGGTGCGCAGAAGGCTCTGCAGGGGCTGAAATTCATCAGTAATAGCAAAAACAACCACGTAAAAGCCTGGAATGAGGTTCAAAACAATTTCGATAAACTCGCCAAAGATGGCTTCCTTCATCGCGCCGATTTTGCTCAATGCATAGGTCATTATATTTCTCAATAAATAATTTTGATTAATTTATAATTAACGTCCACAAATCTTTGTTCCCGAATTATTAATGTTTTTTTTTTTTTCCAATTATGAAGGGATGAGAGATTCAAAGGAGTTTGCATTGGAAATATTCGATGCATTAAGCAGAAGGAGAAGATTGAAGGTCGAGAAGATTAACCGAGACGAGCTTTATGAATTTTGGTCACAAATTACGGATCAAAATTTCGATTCTAGGCTCCAGATTTTCTTCGACATGTATGAATCTTAGTTAATTAACTATTAATTTAAATTTAAATAAATTATCGACTCACAGTGGAAAATTATCCGTTTATTGTTTATATTAACTAAAGTTAAAAGTTAAATAAGACAATTTTTTTTCCTTTAATTAATGATATTGTTACAGGGTGGACAAGAATGAAGATGGTCGGATCACGGAAGAGGAAGTCAAGGAGGTGAATGAAAATTATTTCATTCAATTAATCATTTTGTAATAATTAAAATTAATGTAATCGTTCACGCAAGTTATTATCTGAGGAGTTGGTGGGGGTAAATTTGTAAATGCATGTATGATATGAATTTCTAACAATTATATTATTATTATTATTTTTTTCTAAATTTTCTTATCGTGTAGATTATTATGCTGAGTGCATCTGCAAATAAGTTATCGAGATTAAAAGAGCAAGCAGAGGAGTATGCAGCTTTGATAATGGAAGAGTTGGATCCTGAAAGACTCGGTTACATTGAGGTGGGTCCCCCCATTATAATTATTTATTTATTTCAACACCAACCACAGCACTGAGACTGCTAGGAATGAAAAATGGTTACAGATTTCGTAGAGTGAGTAGTTAGACAACCAATGACTCTTCCTATGTTGCGTTACCATGTTGTTCAACTATCGGAAAAAAAAATTAAAACATCGTCTTTCACAAGTTATTATATTCGAAAATTAAAATATTACGAAGGAACTAATTATTTTGAATATCGTGTTTCACAAGTTATATTCTAAAATAAAAATTCACTTATGAAGATTTGGTGGCAAATCTTTCCTTAATAATACGAAATCGATAAAGCTATTTTTTCTATTCTTCTAATCAAGTTAATAAGAAAATGACAGAACAATAATTTTAGCTTTTTCCGGTCCTTGGAATTATTTTTTTGCCATGTGAGTTTCGGCTTTTGGATCATAATGCGCGTCTCGAGCACTGAAACGCACAGATGGCCCACAGTATTTCTTTTTGTCAGTGTGAACGTAAATCGCATGATCCAACTTTTCTTGATCATATCTCATGCGTGTTATTTTGTCACATGGTGATGCAGCTCTGGCAGCTTGAGACTCTGTTGTTGCAAAAGGATACATACCTAAATTACAGTCAAGCCCTCAGCTACACAAGCCAGGCACTGAGTCAAAATCTTCATGGGCTTAGAAATAGAAGCCCAATAAGGAGAATGAGCACAAAACTGGTCTATTTCTTGCAAGAAAATTGGAGGAGAATTTGGGTACTTCTGGTGTGGATTTTGATAATGATTGGGCTTTTCTTGTGGAAGTTTTTTCAGTACAAACAGAAAGATGAATACGAAGTTATGGGATACTGCCTCCTCACGGCTAAGGGTGCTGGAGAGACCCTCAAATTCAATATGGCACTCATTTTATTGCCTGTGTGCAGGAACATTTTAACTTGGATGAGGTCTTCTAAGTTGGGGTACTTTCTGCCCGTCGATGACAACATCAATTTTCACAAGGTAGACTTGAACCTACGTCCTTAGGTAATCATATTTGTTTTTTCCTGTTTTTTGACCGTTATAATTGGATATGTGTAGACTATTGCTGCAGCCATTGTAATTGGTGTAATACTCCATGCTGGTAACCACCTTACGTGCGATTTCCCGAGGCTAATAAATGAATCCGAGGATCATTATAAGCTCTATTTTGGACATGAGTTCGGTAATAGAATCCCCACGTACCTGGACCTTGTTAAAGGAATTGAGGGCGTGACAGGGATCCTAATGGTGATATTCATGTTGGTTGCTTTCACGTTGGCCACTCGGTGGTTCAGACGGAGCCTTGTTAAGTTGCCTAAGCCATTTGATAGGCTCCCTGGCTACAATGCTTTCTGGTATTCACACCACTTGTTCATCCTTGTCTACATTTTGCTCATCATCCATGGCACGTTCCTTTATCTCGTGCAAGGATGGTACAGAAAAACGGTATGCGTACAGATTTTTCTATTGAATTATGCTGTCTCTTAACATTGATAAATCAAATTTCTAAGCACGGATTCCTGATGAAATATCGTTGGTTGCAGACGTGGATGTATCTTGCGGTTCCTGTACTCCTATACTCTGGGGAAAGGGTTTTCAGATTCTTCAGGTCAGGATTTTGTGATGTCCGACTTCTGAAGGTTAGCATGGCATTTTTAAATACATTGTCAATTCAATGGGACAAATATAGCCATAGACCACAAATAAGAGGTTCTAACTTTTAGAATTCTTCAACTTCTTGTAACCATTTTAGGTTGCCATTTATCCTGGAAATGTGCTCTCATTACAAATGTCTAAGCCTTCCCAATTTCGATACAAGAGTGGACAATACATGTTCGTCCAGTGCCCAGCCGTTTCTCCATTTGAATGGTAAGTCACAATGATCATTCTGCAGATATCACAAAGTACGTTTTAGTTTTGTATGCCAAAAATCTCAGTTGACCTCGACCTATTCTGTATTACATTGTATCTTTACAACTGAAATTTCAGTTCTCCATTCTGTGCTGGAAACTATATGTTTATAATTGGAGTAATAATATATTGCCCTATTTTAAGCTCGAAATACTTTATTACTTAATATACGACGAAAATTTATGCATGAAATTCATTTCTATCTGCTTTAATGATGCTCTATGTCGCAAATATCCAGGCATCCATTTTCCATCACATCAGCTCCTGGAGATGACTACCTTAGTATTCACATAAGACAGTTAGGTGACTGGACACACGAACTTAAGAGGGTATTCTCAGAGGCTTGTGAGCCTCCAATTGGTGGGAAGAGTGGGCTACTTAGAGCTGACGAGACGACAAAAAAAAGGTACAGTTTGTTCTTAACGAGTGTATGTATTTCACTTTTTTTTTTCCCTCTTTATAAGCTTGTAAAATTATTTTTCATGACCAAATGTTGCCTCTAAATATCAGTTTACCGAAGCTACTAATAGATGGACCATATGGAGCTCCTGCACAAGATTACCAAAAATATGATGTCCTTCTACTTGTTGGACTCGGAATTGGAGCAACACCTTTCATCAGCATTCTAAAAGATTTGTTAAACAATATTGTCAAAATGGAGGAGCAAGCAGTAAGCAACTTAATTTCTAATAACACGTATCCTTCCACATACATATAGTACTCTTGATTTACTATGCTATTAAGATTTTGAATAGTTCGTTATGCTTTAGAAGCTGAATATCTTAGTATCCTCTCAGGATTCGATTTCAGGTTCCAGTGGGCATTCAGATCAGAGCGTTGGTTCTGATAACTCTTCCTCTCACGACAAGGTTTCTTCAAAACGGAAGAAAACTCTGAAGACAACTAATGCTTACTTCTATTGGGTAACAAGGGAGCAAGGGTCATTTGATTGGTTCAAAGGCGTAATGAATGAAGTAGCTGAACTTGATCAAAGGGTAACACCGTACCACTGTTTATAGTTTCATCTCAATTACCGATTATTTTTCTGATATCAATCTTTTACTTATAAATTTATAGGGCGTTATTGAGATGCATAACTACTTAACTAGCGTATACGAGGAAGGAGATGCACGTTCAGCTCTCATCACCATGGTCCAGGCGCTTAACCATGCTAAAAATGGGGTTGATATTGTATCGGGTACTAGGGTAAGAGATCATATCCTCTTATAATTTGGAACAGGTTTGAGGAAACGTTATTCCTTGATATGGCTCTGGGCAAGAAAACTTTAATGGTCCCTTGGAACCTTTTTGGCGTGTTTGGTAACGTAGACTCCAAAACATTGACAATGATAAAGAAGAAATAACTTAAGAATCTTACCCATAACAATGTCAAATTTTGTCCATTGCCGTTTACAAAATATGCTGGTCTAATTTTTTGAATTGCCCTGATTCTAACAGGTCAGAACACATTTTGCGAGGCCTAATTGGACAAAAGTCCTCACAAAAATTGGTACCAAGCATGCAAATGCAAGGATAGGTTAGTACACTTTCTACTGGTGAAATAAATCAACTTTTTCCCCTAATTCTTTATTTTTCTTCATCATTGATCTGGCATTTTGGAGCAGGAGTTTTCTACTGTGGGGTACCAGTTTTGGCTACAGAACTCAGCCAACTGTGCTATGATTATAATCAAAAGGGCTCAACCAAATTTGAATTCCATAAAGAGCACTTCTAGAACACAGTCGACTAAAGCCAGTTTCTGCAGTTACCTTCTTCTCGGTTCCTTCTTTCATAACTTGAGCTCGGAGAAGGAAGCAGAAAAGTAAGAGACACACACTTGGTCGACCACGTTTCGTACCCTGAAATCGACCATTCTCACAATAAGTGCAAATAGGGAAACTACTAAATTAGCAAGAAGAAATTGTACAGTCATCCGTAGAAAATTTATAGAAGAAATACACGTATACATTAGTATATATATACTTATTTTTTTTCAAATACAGTTGATAATACCACCATCATCACAAAAGATTCAGCGTGATGAGGTGGCTGAGAGTTTGAATTTAGCTGTAAAAGAGACATTTCTCACCTGGTTTTGTGCTTTCTTAATAAAATAGGAGTTCACACGTAAATAAATATCTTTTGGTAGATGCTCAACGGGTAATTATGTTTCACAATTGAACATCTGAACCCTTTTAGGGCAAAACAATTCTTGTGTTCACGTGTTTTTAAATTTTTGCTCCTTACGTTTTTTACGATCAACAAGTTTTCTCAACATTCTGGAGCTTACACGGCTGAATCTTCATAAATTTGATCTAGAATGTGAAATTATGGCTAAAGCCTAAAGCAAATTCAAAATAACCCCTTGTGAGATATTTTGTGGCTAATTGATTTCTACTAACATTACAGCAAAAAACAAGCTTATGATCAGTATATAAGGTTCAATCTCAAGACTACAAGAAAATTAACTATTTACGATGACAGTATAATTTTAAAATACTATCGTAACTACACGTTGCAGGCAAGTATGTGACAAAATTGACTATGGTTGAAAGTTGGAGTAAATACATCATAAATACAATTTCTGAGGGCAGAAATTCAAAACTTAAAAAATATTACAGGTTCATTTGGCCAATGTTTGCTTTTATTTCTACTTCTTATAGAAGAACTTCTTAAGAAAACTACCTTAGGTCAGTTAAATGCTCTTCTAATCACACAATACTTTTATAAAATTATTTAAACATTTTCAAAAGCAACTTTTAGTTTTAGTAGCAGCTTTTGACTTTTTAAAAATTCTGTCAAATGAATCCAAAACACGATGAAGAAATTAACAAAAACCTTTCGCTCTTTTTATCGTAGTAATCTTTACCGTATCTTTTATCAATCTTTTATTGTGAAGGAATTTTATATTAGCAATGCACACCTCCTATTAGCATATGTAAAGGGACCGCCCTATTTGTACCGGGCGCCGAGGTGGCTCCTGGTGATAGGTGGGGCTGACAAAAAATCACTAAGCGCCACCTCGGCACCCGGTACGTACCGGGCCCGGTACAAGGGGCATTGCCCTATGTAAAGTTAGCAATTAGCATTGATCTATGCATAATTAAACATCACGATCTTGTTACTCATTGTCACATATGTTATATGGGCTTCCAGCCCATGGGAGATTAGTGTCCCAAATCCATAATATATTGTATTTTAGATCACATTATGATAACATATAGTTTAAAAACGGTGGCTGCTCATCAACGTATATAGAAATTGAGGCTGTTACGTGAGAAGAAAACAATGGAGGCGGCTGGAAATTGAGAAAAAAAGGTGGGGTGCTGAATTTCAATTTCAAAGGAGAAAAACTTTGGCTTTGTCGGGAGAAAAAGCAAGTGTTTTCTTTCTTTCTTGAGTTGTGGATAGAGATGGCAAAAAAAAACCCGCCCCACCCCATCTCGATGGGTTGGCAGTTTTGTTTGCTTTGGATTATAAAATTTTGAATTTGTATTTAATTGAAATTTTTTGGTTAAAAAAAAAAAACTAAATGGGGCATTAAACAAGGCAAGAATCCGCCCCGCCCCGAACACTTACAGTTTGTTGTGAGATTATTTGTTGTCTTAGAGATTGATTATTATTGTATTCTCGATTTATTGAGAACTCAAGTTTTGGGCATAAATTTGAACATTGTAATCTCGATTTATTATAATGGATTTGGTCAGAGTTTCCCTATGATTTTTTCCCTCTACATTGGAGGGTTTTTCACGTAAAAAATTGATATTGTGTTCTCTTGTTTTTGCTTTGATCATTCACTTGCATATTTAATCACTCTAGTTAGTTGATTGGATAGCCGAATTTATTCTTGCTAGTAATTGCCCAACAAAATGGTATCAGAACTCATGTCGTGTGGGTGTGATTCTATTAAGGGAGTAAATGGAGAATACTTCGGGCACTATGATGAAATTATCGGCTTCAAATTATTCTGTTTGGAAGCCTATGATGGAGGATATCCTTTATTGTAACGATTTATATGAACCTATTGAAGGTGATCGTGCTAAGCCAAACACTATGAGTGAGATTGTCTGGAAGAAGATGAATAAAAAAGCCATTGGATATATTAGACAGTAGGTTGATCTATATGTATTCCATCACATATCTCAAGACTCATAGCCTTTGGGAAAAACTAAAGGGTCCCTATAAGATAAATATTGATTAAAATAAAGCTTTTGCTATTAGAAAGCTTGTTAATTTGAATCTAAAGGAGGGAAAATGAGTTGCTAAGCATTTGAGTGAATTCCAAGACTTGGTAAATCAGTTGACTACAATGAAAATAGAGATAGATGATGAGATGTAAGAACTATTACTTTTGAGTTCATTGCCTGATAGTTGGGAGACTTTAGTGGTATCACTTAGTAATTCTGCTCTGAATAGTGTGCTTGGACTTACTCTAGTCAAAAGCAATTTGTTTAATGAAGAAATAAGAAGGAAGACTTGGGTACGAATGGTATACAAACTCTTATTATAGAGAACAAATGAAGGAGTAAAAGCAAATGCCCTAAGGAACGTGGTAACTTCAGAAATTAGTCAAAGGCAAGATGAAATGTCAAATGTTTTTATTTAAATAAAGAGGGTCGTACAAATAAACATTGTATGATTTGGAAAAAAAAAATTGAAAGATAAGAAATATCAAAGGAAGACTGATCAGAATACAACACCTAGCGCTCAGATGAGGAAGTAGTGGTAACAATTTTTTCTACTGAAGATGAGCAGTGTTGTCATGTTGCAGATTCGTTTGTTGAATGGGTTATTAACTCAGTGACTTCTTACCATGTTACTCCGGGATGGGAGTTCTTCACTTCATACAAATTGGGTAATTTTGGTAGGGTGAATATGGGTAATAATAGTTTTACCGGTATTGTGGGAATCAATGATATTTGTCTTCAGACTGATATTGGATGTAGCCTGACATTGAAGAATGTGCGACGTGTTCCAGACATGTGCCTTAATTTGTGATCTACACATGCCTTTGATGAAGCGGGTTATGATACCTATTTTGACAGTGGAAGATGGAAACTTATAAAAGGGTTGATGGTATTTGCTAAAGAAAACGTTTGTTGCACACTTTACATGACACACATAAAGGTGTGTAGTGAAATGGTGAATGCAATTGAAAGTGAGTCTTCACCAGAATTGTGGCACAAGCAGCTGACTCATATGAGTAAGAAAGGATTGCAGATTTTGGCAATGAAGTCTCTCATTCTTTTTCCCAAAGTTACATCACTAAATTCATGTGGTTATTATTTATTTGGTTAACAGCATATAATTTCCTTTCAAAAACCTTCTAGTAGAAAATCTAATATTTTTAGATTTGATTTATTCTGAGGTGGAGTCCTTAGGTGGCAATAAGTATTTTCTTACTTTTATTAATGATGTTTCATAAAAGTTGTGGGCGTTTTATTTGAGATCAACAGAGCAGGCTCTCTATCACTTTAAGAAGTTTCATGCTATTGTGGAACGTGAAAGTGGAAAGGTTTTGAAGTGTCTCCGAACTGACAATGGAGGGGAATACACGTCTAAAGTGTTTGAAGCTTATTGCTCAGAGCATAGTATTAGACATGAGAAGACAATTTTTGGTACCCCATTGTATAATGGCCTGGCGGAGAAAATAAATTGCACCATTGTGGAAAATGTAAAAAATATGTTAAAGATGGCAGGGATACCTCAGTTATTTTGGGGTGAAGTGGTTCGGACAACATGCTACCTAATTAATCGGTCTCCATCAGTTTGGATTTTGAGATTCCAGAAAAGGCGTGGATAGGAAATGATGTATCTTATTCTCACTTAAAGGTTTTAGGTGCAAAGTACTTTCACATGTGATTAAGGAACAACAATTTAAATTAGATGATAAAGATACTGCTTGCATTTTTGTTGGCAATAGAGATGCAGAACTTGGTTATAGACTATAGGATCCATAAAAGAAGAAAATAATCAGAAGCAAAGATATGATTTTTCATGAAAATCAAAAGTTGGCAGATTTCGAGAAATATGGGAAATCAAAGACGTGTTGATGAGGGTGTCACTGACCTTATACCTGTCTCTTTGCCTCTAGATAGTGCCACTCAAGGGATAGAGACACACGTTGACAGTCATGCTTGAGCCAGCAAGGGTTGATGAGGATGATCTAGAGAATGCTGAGTAGAGGAAACAACCTACTACATTGAAACCTCAGATTAAAAGACCTACTAGGGAGCATCATCCATCAACCATGTATCCTGTATCAAATTATGTGCTGGTAACTGATTTCAGAAGGTACAATCTCATGAGGACAAACAAAACTAGGTGAAGGCTGTACAAGAAGAGATGAATTCTTTGCAAAAGAATAACTCTTATTAGCTAGCAAAGCTTCTTAAAGGTAAAAAGGCATTGAAAAATAAATGGGCGTTCAAGCTAAAGAAATGTGGTTAAAAGCTAGTAAAGTATAAAACTCGATTGGTGGTAAAGAACTTCGATTAGAAAAAAAATGGATTGACTTTGATGAGATATTTTCTCCTATCAAAATGACTTCCATTTGAGTGATTTTGGGTTTAGTAGCTAGTTTGGATATTGAGCAGTTAGATGTCAAAATCGTCTTTCTCCATTGTGATTTAGAAGTAGAAATCTACAAGTTCTGCCAGACGAATTTGAAGTAAGAGGAAAAGAACATATAGTTTGCAGGATGAAAAAGGGTTTGTATAAGTTGAAACAGGTTCCAAGATAGTGGTGTAAGAAGTTTGATTCCTTTATGGTGAGTAATGGTTATACCGAGACAGATGCAAATCATTATGTTTATGTTAGAGAATTCCATGGTGGTAATTTCATTATCCTTTACTATATGTAGATGACATGTTGATAGTAGAGCAATATATTCAGTTGATTCGTAGTTTGAAGGTGGATTTGGTCAAGTCATTTGACATGAAGAATTTTGGACCAGCATGACAAATTTTGGGGGTGCATATTCATTGTGATAAGAAAGCTAAAAAGTTATGGCTATCACAAGAGAAATATGTAGAAATAGTGCTGGTAAGGTTTAAAATGAAGAATTTTAAACCAGTTGGGACACGATTGGTAGTTACTTCAAATTGAGTAAGGTGACTTTTCCTTCTAAGAAAAAAGATAAAAAAAAATGGCGGAAATTCCTTACTCCTCTGCAGTTGGGAGTTTGATGTATGCTATGATTTGTACATGACCATACATTGTTCGCGTAGATGGGGTAGTTAGCAGGTCTCTTGTTAACCCCGGTAAAGATCATTGGGAGGTAGTGAAATAGATCTTTCGATACTTGAGAGGTACTTTAAAGGTGTGCATGACTTTTGGAGGTTTGAAACCAATTTTGGAGGGCTTCAAAAATGCATATATGATCGGTGATCTTGATAGTAGAAAATCAACTTCAAGATACTTAAGGGCATGTTCTTTTTAACATTTTCAAGCCGTTTTCTGTTTTCGATTTTTTAAAACAGTGAAAACGCGTTTTTAAAACAAGTTAAAAATTTACAAAGAAAACTCAAAACAACAAATTTGTCGTTTTTGGTATTTTCAATTATAATCAAGTCAAAATTTTCAAAACGCGTTTTGGTGTTTTCAGAACAATTTCTCAAAATGTTAAAAAGAACATATTTTTAACAATCTCAAAATGGACATTCAAAACACAAAACCTAAAATAAATTCAAAACTCAAAATCAAAACTGAAATACAAAGAGAACATCCAATTTTTTTGTTTTCAAAAATAATTTTTCAAAATGACAAAAAGAATGCGTTTTTAGCCATCTCAAAATGGAAACTCAAAACTCAAAACTCAAAATATAAAACCAAAATACAAAGAGAACAGCCCCTATGCATCCGTTTGATGCACATTATCTCACCAAGAATTCATTTTTTCTTTTGCATCAAGTGGGCCATGGTGCTGAAAAGTAGCTGGATTGAGCAAATAAATATATGGTACAATTACCAAAATATCCATTATTATTTTGAATGTGCAAAATCACGTGAAAATGCAAGACAAAAAATGGAATAAAGCTGCCACATTTGTACAGAAAGGTTGGAATGGGTCAAACAATTATTTTAACCCCATTTCTTGATTTCAACCAATAATTCTAATTGATGTTGTGTTTGGCTATGACGGAACAAATATGTGCCATTACGAACAACATTAATTCTTTTTCAAAAAGTGCACCGTCCCAAATTAATCCTGGCAAAACATTATTTTTTCTGACTACAACTTCACCTTACATGTATATTAATTTGCAACCCTACAAACGATTGTAACGTTAATGTTGTTGTGCCAAGTAGTCGCACAATCTATCCCAATCACTGCGTTGCATTTCGTGTGCATACATTTCGATTTGCATTTGGTCTTCTGCGTCAGGTAGATCAACTTCGACCTCACAGTCGTCCATCTCTGCCCTCGCAAATGCCTCGTCTATAACTCTCGAACGACGTAAACAGTTGTGAATACCCATCATTGCGATGACAATTGCAACTTGTGTGTTAAACGAATAGCTAGGCATACAGTTGAGAATTTTCCATCTTTGTTTCCAAACGCCAAAGGTACGTTCAATTACGTTCCTACACGAAGAGTGTTTGTAGTTAAATCGCTCCCAAGCATTCTGGAACTTTTGACGATGTCCCGTTCCATCATTGTGAAACTCTTGAAAATGGTATAAAATATTAGATCCCTTATATGAGGCCATATATCCTGGTCTATGAGCAAAACCTGAGTTAACCAAATAATACTTGCCCAAGGCTGGTACCGAAAAGTGAATATTCGGATCGTATATAGCACGCGCAAGAAGTCGTGCGTATTCCTGGTATGCTCGGCAAGTACGAACGTGAAATATAAATTGAAATCACATGCAGCCAACACATTTTGAGTCGTTATCCCTTTACGACTTATAAAATTGACATGCTCATGCCGCGGTATCTCATCTTTCACGTGTGTTCCATTAATAGCACCAATACAATCCTGAAATAGAGGATGCTTTTCTGGGTTAGGATGGTGTGGGAACTCCTCGTCGTTATATGCTTGACTGGGTTTAATAAGACATGATAAGGCAACGACAACAATTAATACTTCTTTGAAGTAACGACATACCGTTTCCAACAAGTGATTAAATATCGTTGTCACTTGACGATAACCCTTTCCATGTGCTAATATGCACAAGAACATACCTACTTTCTCATAAATATCCACCAGCTGGCTGTTGCATAATACTCATCACACAGTATATGTGCAAAATTCGCAAAACTGGCGGGTACATTCGGAATTCTTGATAGCACATTCGCGGGTTTTCTTCCATTGTTTCCTCACGAACATATGTCCATTTCTCGCAAAAGGAAATCGTCGAATTCGACATCGCTGTTTGCGATAATAATCTGTCGCGTCACTGTATGCGCCCCGGTGTACGAAACCCAATTCGATACATTGTCCACCAACTGATTAAATAATTAATCCTCTTCTATTTCTTCCTCATCCGATCTCGATAGGATAACACAACTGAAGTTTAGATCTTCTATTTGTACACTGATTTGGAAAAGTAAATGAAGAAAATGTTATGTTCTAAGTAGATCTAAGCGTAGCAGTAATGTAAAAGAAGGGTGCACTTGTGAGTGCATGTATGATAATCCACTCAAATAAACCTCCTCATTTATAAAGTAGTGAGTTGTGCTATAAAATATGTTATTTGAATCACACGTGAACATACCTTGTACCAATTTGGCAAAAAAAAAATATGAAAAAACAACAAAAGATATGATACTTGCTCAATTATCAATGTCTACCTGTGTGTCCAGCTGCATTGTATAGATTCAACAAATCAATTAGCCAAAAAACAAACTTGTACATAACAACACATCAAAGGAGTCTGAATTACATAAATTGTAACGACCCAGGTCCCACTTATCTGGCTATCCCGATCGTTAGATCGACGACGTACTGTCCCCACTATACCAATATGGGTCTTTTCAACATACTTTGCCCTTACTCGCACGCTCTCCGAGAAAACTTCCCAAGTGGTCACCCATCATAGAATTATTTCAAGTCAAGCATGTTTAACTGTAGAGTTTCTAATGATTGATTCTCGGAAAAGAAGGTGCACATTGTTCGTATGAGTAGTACCTATCAAATTTTTTTAAGCTTTCCTGATCTGGGTATTACAATCACCCCTCGTTAAACTCGCGATATTCTCGTCGAGCTTGATCCATCTTAGGTTCCGTTGTCAGGCATTGAGATTCTAGAGGTGGCTCCTACGGGTTCAAGAGGTGGCTCCCGCCCATGACGTAGCACTTTGTCCCGATATCACTTAGTTCCCGATTTTCGGCTGGCAACCGCGCTCTGATACCATTTGTAAAGACCCAGGTCCCACTTATTTGGTTGTCTCGGTCGTTAGATCGACGACGTACTATTCCCACTGTACCACATGGATCTTTTCAGCATACTTTTTCCTTACTCGCACGCTTCTCGAGAAAACATTTTAGGGGGTCACCCATCATAGAATTGCTCCAAGCCAAGCACGCTTAACTGTGGAGTTTCTAACAATGGACTTTCGGAAAAGAAGGTGCACCTTGTTGGTATGAGTAGTACCTATCAAATCTTTTTAAACTTTCCTGATATGGGTATTACATAAACAAAGCAACAAAACAGAAATAGTAGTGAAGTACATAAGTTTGTGCATGGGAATAGGAAAGTGTCATCGATGAAAGTAGGAAAAAGATACACATCAACAGTAATCCAATGTATATACCACATAATGCACCTATTTTTTCTGTTCATTAAATTGCCATTCGATCTAGTCAAATTTCTCATTGACATTCCTCATCACCACGAGCATATCCCGGTATCGCTTCTGTGCTAGAAGCATGCATGCAAACCTAAATAATGGTGTTTCGCGGTGCAGCCGTCCTGAGTTAAGTAACTTATCAATGCAAGTCGTGTTAGCATTTTTCGTCTGTGTCGTGAGGATATTAAGCTTCGCAGCAACAACCTCGGTGGCACCGATAGCACGCTCAACGGAGAAGGACGACTCATAAGCCGAAAATTTCCTCTTCTTTCATTTTCTTGATCTGCTGGACGACTTTCTTTTGCCATCGCTACGGCCAGGTGTTGCTGTCTGAGTTGCACATGTCATCGTGTCCCTCATCGCTCGAAGCAAATCCCTTCCCATCAAGAGGGATTGTGTCCCTACTTTTTTCGTATACACTGTCCTCCGCCAATGCTAGGCCCGTGTAGCACAGTTTTGTCGACGTCATTGCGTACTTGTCGCTTTCGTAACTGTCTCCAAAAAGCTGCTGGTATCAGATCTCGTCGACATCTTTATCCTTAAACTCCTTGTACTCTTTGTTCTCCTACAATGACGGTGTCAACAAATTAAAGTCGGAAAATGAAAATGATCTCACATGCTCAAAGTGAATAACAAATAGGCATGATGAATGTGGTCATGTGAACAAATATTTACGTAACGAACCTTGATTTTTCGTATCCACCATTCGTCTGATGCTACGATACAGCCTGTGGATTGGTTATATTCCATACTCATGCATGACAGAAGCTCGGTGAGTCGTTTGTGCTCTCAACGCATGGCATCCCAATGGTTACGAAGCTGTTGTTTGCTCCAATTGTAGCCGGAGATGGAGTTGAACAATGTCACAACGCGTTCCCAGCCAAACTTTGTGAAACACTTACTGTATCGATGACCTTCAGCAATAGCAGTCTCACATGCAGCAATAAATATTCTACTTTCGATAAGTTTCCATGTCACATACTTTTTCGAGTGGGCACCGTGAGAACTGGAGGACCCAGGACTGCCCAAGCTAGTGATCCGTGGGAATACAAGTACTAGCGTTGGAGGTTGGTCACGAAATGAAAACTATCTAGGATTATGAATTGTCTTACCTCATTTGGGTTTCCAACCATAATGTCGTGTGCAAACCGCTTCTGCCCTATAACAAAATTGTTACGGAGTATACGTGAAGTAACATTGTTAGAGTGATCTTAGTTAAATGTCACAAATGTACAAATCTTCTTACAGTAACATATCAAATTGATTACAAGCTACTTGTCCTCTCGAAAAAAAAATTCAATCGCAATCGTAACTGCTCAGAATTAACCATCAAAATTGTTGAAGAAGATGCTAGTAAAATCTTTTGAAATTACAAAGATCGAAGTGGCCTTTTGGAAAAATTGAAGATCAAAGTTAACAAAAATAAAATACCAGAATTTACAAGCTATGAGAGTCCAGGCAATATGAAAACCAGTAAGCTGAAGCCGATAGGATGACACAAGTTAGCTAAATTCTAAGTAGTGCCAATGGGAAGACTCGTACAAATATTAATTTACGAAAATTTGAATTGAAACGCAAGAATGAGATAAGATATATACAACTATACAAACATTCGGTCATATTCATGTGAAGATGCAGTACAAAGTAATTTTCCAGAAATGAGCAAGAATTATAGGAGACCCAGAAAAGGGGTTGTGCTGAATAAGTAATGATAATAACTCAATAATCAACTTTTGATCATCATAATGAACAAAATAACTATTAGAAACACCAATTCATGAATAGCAACCAAAATCAAGAAAAAAGGAAAAAAAAAATGAACACGAAAATACACTGGAATGGACGCCTAGATCAGTACCCAGAAAAGAAATAGAGTGTTGTCTCTTACTTGGTGGACATGGGACATCGAAGCACGTATTGCTACGCCTATGCGATCTGCTGTAATAGTATGGTTCGGTGAGACAACTTTAACGAAACTAGACGACTTTGGTGGCGGGGCAGTGGTGTCTACCGTGTGGTGCGTTCTCCGGTTTGAGGTGGGCAGGACCGTTGTCGGAGTATTTCATCAGAAGTATTTCGAAATGGAGCCGGGCTTAAAGGATGCTGAAGAATAGCTGTTGTCAGGTTCTTCTTTTTTTCAAGAGAAATGGGAAAGTGACTCTGTTCCAACAATAGCGAGGGCAGGGTGGTCATTCCAGCTACTTGCATGGCTCAGACGTGCACAGTAAGTGTCAGCCAGAATACTGTATCAACAGTCTAATTATTTCTACATTTTGGAGGAAAATGGGAATCAAACAGGCTATAAATTACTTTTGCATGAGGGATTTGTATCATGGCAGTCAAAATTACAAAAGTGTGTTGCCTTATTCACGATTAAGGCTAAGTATATCGCAACAACTGAAGCAACGAAAGAAATGCTTTGGATGAAACGGTTTCTCCAAAATTTAGGTTTGAAGCAAGATGGGTATGTAGTTAATTGTGATGCTAGAGCGTGATAGACTTAAGCAAGAATGCTACTTATCATTCTCGAACGAAGCACATTGATGTAAGATATCATTGGCTACGACAAGTAGTAGCAGAAGAATTGATATTGTTAGAAAAGATTCATACTAAGAAGAATCCGACTGATATGATGATAAAGGTTGGGACTGAAGAAAAGCTTGAGCTTTTTGTCGGACTGGCCGGTATGGACTCTAACTAATTTGTTAGTGGATAATCCCCTTCCTCAATGGGCTAGAGGGGGAGATATTGCAAGAATAAATTCAACAACGTAGACTAGCGCTGAACAAGATTAGTGCTACATAGCATTACTTCATATGTAAATTATGATATAAATATGCATACACTGTTGACAACATTCCCCCTACTTATATAATTACATGAAAATATCCACACACAAAAAAATGTCTAAATTACGGAGATATTTTCCTCTTGCAATTCTGATTTTGAATGGCTTGGCTTCTTATATCAAGAGTCATTGTGCAATTCCTTTGCACCACAACATGCTTTTTTATGATGTTGATAATCTTCACTTTTCCACTTATTTTTGTATAGCTACTTATAGACAGTGCCCCTGAAGCTAAATCACTTTTTAATCTTGGTAAAGCCAATATTTTGTCCACCATAAAATCAATGCAAAAATTCATATCAAGAGTTCGCCGTGCCCTCACCTCGCCAGCGGGAATTTGGGCTTCACCGATGACAATACCGTCGTAGTACAAACTTGTTGTAGTGTTGCTAAACTTGAAGGAGGCCACATTAGGGTTCTTGATAGAAACATCAGCTTCAACTGTTAGGTTAACTGCTGGGCCGGGATTATCCGTCCTCACAAGTGCATCGAATCCTTGAATCTTTAAGTTCTTCATCTTGATCACGGGATCCTTTACGTGAAATATGGTGAACACGAGTACTAACATAATCATAAATATAATTAAGAAGATTGCAGTTATGCAGCCACAGCAAGTGATGCGTTTTCGGTGGTGATGGTTTCTGAATTCCATCGATATGTCTTCATCTTCGTCGACTCTTATCCCGAGAGCGGCAGGAGCTAATGGCTTCACTTGCTCTCTCTTCTCGGCCATGACTGAGTACTAATCGAGGTTGTAGCAAAATGGTGAGTTTTACTACTTTATGGGAAGGAAAATAGGAATACAAGTAATTGATATATATTGTTGAGGTTATTGAGTTCTGTATTTGGTGACAAACTTCTAACACGGCTTTGAATATTGAATAGTGTGGAAATGCACAAATTAAGTCATGGAAACTTCCGATTTCTATGTGAATGGAATGATGTGGGATAAGAAATTGTCTAGAGTAATAGAAAATGGGGTCAAAATGCCTGTCACACTGAACTTCCACGAAATTGCAATTGGATTATTAAACTAATTTGTTTCAATTAAGTTATTGAGATTTGACTTAGTTTCAAATTTAACAGGCTAACACATTCTGTCATCTATTATCCACAAACTGAAAGAAATTGCTTAACAGTCACATTGTAATTGTTGGAAACGATAATGGGAGAATAATGGTTATGGTAGTCTTTAAATTAAAAAGTTAAAAGTATGTGATTATAGTGATAAATTGATGTGATACGCAACAATTACATGAAATATCCATTATGGTACGATAAATAACCAAGTAATTTCATCTGTTGGGGAGACACGAGGAAATAGAGTTTCAAAAATTGAAACTAAAATTGAAGTTAAATGATCTGATCGTAACTAAATTGAAGTTCAATGATCAAATTGAGATAAATTAAAGTTTAATGACCCAATTAGAATTTTGCTAAACAATTTAGTGATCAAAGATGAAATTCGAGGACTTTGTTAAAATACCAAATTGTCCCACCCCCAATCCTTCATTGTCTGGGTATGACTCGAGAGGAACCTTCATTTGTCTACGTATGGCTCGAGAGGAAGAAAGAGGGAAGGAACGTAACAAGATTGAGTTTAGGAATGAGAAAGTAAATGGCGTTGAATCGATAAGGCTAAACTAAAAGTAGTCATTTTGCATTGACTGTTACAACATGGCTATTTTGAAAATTCACCAGTTTGGACATGAAATGATTTGAGTATGCTATTTTCCATTGGCATGGGAACAAAAATGTTGAAAAGTATTACAGACTTGAAGCCATAAGCTAGAAGACAGAAAAGGACCCGGCGGAAAGACTTCATAGTCAAAGTCTTCTTCCAGCATATATAATGAAGCATCAAAGTAATTAAGTAAATTTCTTGGAATTTTGAAATAACATACTGCGACCTATGCGAAAGAAGAAGAAGAAAAATAGAAGTATACGCTTTAGGTCGACTTGTATCTTTATTGGCTAATAAAGCAACCCCCTGTACGGCTTCTTTGATTTCTCGATAGAAAGAAATATAATATAGTTTGAAGATATGGAAATAATAATCTCTATAATATTTTCTCAATAGTGTAGGATTATTTTCCTTAATAGTTGATTGTATAATTATTATGTAATATTTCCTTTTAGAGTTATTTATAGCCCTATAAATATGATCTTTTACTTTGTAATAGAAACACGTTTATTATATACAATTTATAATATTTTTCACATGGTATCAGAGCAGTTTCGATCCTTAACAAATTAACATTTGCATTTCGTTTCCCGCGAGTGGCCTTAAGCTGCTCGTCCGACTACCAATGTTGTTTTTCTTTTCTTTTCTTTTTTTGGTTGGAGGTGGACATTTTCTCCTCTTAAGCTTGTTTGAAGTTTCTTCAGCTTTTGATAATCTGAAATCTGGTCCAGTTTATTTGGAATTTGATTTAGTACATGTCCACTTCATCTGAAATTTGGTTTAGTATATGTCCAGTTCATCTGGAATTTAGTTTAATATATGTCCAGTTCACCTGATATTTGATTTGGTGTTGGTTCGGTGTATCCGAAATTTGAAATTTGCATCCAGTTCATTTGGTATTTGTAGAGTTGGAATTTGAAATTTGCGTCCAGTTCATTTGATATTTGTCGAGCTGAAATTTGAAATTTGCATCCCTTTGGTTTAGTAGTGGATGCGTTGGTTACTTGCAGATATGAGTCTTTCTTCTTCATCTCCAACTCGTATTGAGATTGACTATCATCTGATTTCTCCTTCAAGTCTTGGTGATGATTTGATTAGATTGGTAGATGATGATTTTTCATTATCATTAACTTTGAGTTATTTGTTCGGCTTGGTTGACATACAAGTAATTTTGAAAATTTGATTGGATCGATTTATCTTTCAAACTCAATTTGATTGATGCTACACTATATTGAGTTTGAGGAAAGGTGTTGAAGATATGGAAAGAATAATTTCTATGATATTTTTCCAATAATATAGAATTATTTTCCTTAATAGTTGATTGTATAATTATTATGCAATCTTTCCTTTTAGAGTTATTTATAGCCCTATAAATAGAGTCTTTTACTTTGTAATAGAAACAAGTTTATTATATACAATTTATAATATTCTTCACAATATACATAACAAAAGAAGATTCGCGAGAGTTAACACATCACCAACACTTTGATAATAATTCGAATATAGAACTGCATCCTCATGGACCATTCAGCTAGTTCAAGATTATGTTCAATTTAATGGTTTGCCTAATGAGGACCATCCTATTACATTATGAATTTTTTTGGAGATATGTGATATCTTCAATATTGATAAGGTGATAAAAGAAGCTATAAATTAAGACTCTTCTCTTTCTCTTTGCATGATGAGGCAAGGAGAACATGGCTAAACTCGCTCCTTGCTAGATCAATCACCACATGAGGATGGTTGAGAAAATATTAGCGATATTGTCGAGGGCTATAAGTAACAACGTAATAATCAATCAACTTTAATAATACATCTTCTAATTTATCGAAACATAAAATACAAGAAAATAATTAATAGATTCAACAAGCATGTAAGGCGATTCTTATATATCAATAATGTATTCCAATTAGTAGATGAATACCGTGTTACAAAAATGTAAAGAAAAGTTAAACTTCATTAAACTCAAGAGTCATGTCATGTACGGTAGTATATAATAAACATGCATCTTTTACTCTGAAACTAATATTATACAATAATATTAGTTCAGTTTTAAAGAGGAGCATCGATTAGTTAAGTTTTTTATGGCAGTTCGCAGTGATTTTGAGGTACTT
The DNA here is from genome assembly GCA_019097785.1 of Fraxinus excelsior. Lineage (NCBI taxonomy): Eukaryota > Viridiplantae > Streptophyta > Magnoliopsida > Lamiales > Oleaceae > Fraxinus > Fraxinus excelsior. Next base: position 25,589,671 of record CM032640.1, on the reverse strand, counting down.
AGAGGCTCTATCTTGCATCGCACTCCACTTCCCTCAGTTGATTCGGTAGTTAATGAACTTGTAGTTGAGGAAACATGTTTGAAAAATCTTGTTGGAGAAGTATATCTTCCTCCATCTAGCATCTCAATGTTGGATGTACTATCTCGACCGTCTACACAGAATCAAAACAAAGGTTATGTGAGAGTTGCTATTGATGAGTGTAACTTTTGCAAACAAAAGGAACATTGTAAGTCTCATTGTCCTAAACTATTGAAGTAACAACCACAACCACAGCAGCGATCCTATCATTCCAATGCTAACATAGCTGGCACCATGCCACCTACTGACTTGTTTGTAGTTGGAGTACCACCTTCCTCCAATCCCATGTTGACTGATTTAACATAGCACTTTCAGAATTTCTTAGCCATTTACTCATATAGGTTTGTCATCTCAGAATCATTTAGGCATTTCTTCGTCATAGATCCTTGAATCAGGTGCTTCCAAACACACGTCGTCTGACTCAAATCTTTTTAATGACTTGTGTCATTCTAACTTGTCTATATCTATTATGACTGCTGATGGCACACCTTGCCTTTAGTAGGTGTTGGATCTATTAACACACATAATTTATCGCTTTCAGATGTCTATTGTGTTCAAGCTCTTACTTTGAATATTATTACTATTGGCCCATTGTGTGATTTTGAATACTTAGTTCAATTTTCTTCTACTGCTTGTCATGTACAGGATCCTCGATCTCAAAAGCTGATTGGGATAGGCCGTAGACAATGAGAGTTATATGTTTTAGACAATTTGAGACCACCACACGTTGCATCATCTGGTGTTGACTTGTCATCTTTTTGTTTGAATTCATCGTCTTTTAGTTTTTATTTGTGGCATTCTCGCCTTTGACATGTTTCCGCTAGTCGTTTGAAATTTCTAGTTTCTAAGGGTCAATTGAGATATTTACAAACTCGTGACATTTCTGATTGTAGTGGTTGTAAATTAGCTAAATTTTTTGCTTTATCTTTTCTTCAAAGTGTTTCTCATGTCGTTGTACTATTTGATATTGTTTCCTTAGATGTATGGGGACTTGCTTATATTTCTACAAAAGGGGGATCTAGATATTATGTATATATTATTGATGATTATAATCATTATTGTTGGATTTATCTTATAAAACAACGATCTGACTTTCTTTCTATTTATCGTTCTTTTATAGCACTTATAAAAACTCAACATTCTTCTATAATTAAGTACTTTAGATGTGATTTGGGTGGAGAGTATACTTCGGCTGATTTCTCTGGATTGCTTGCTCTTGATGGCACAATTCATCAAATTGCGTGCACTAATACCCCACAACAAAATGGTATTGCTGAACGAAAGTATATGCACATTGTAGAAACCGCTTCCCTTCTCTTATCTGCTAAAGCCCCCAGTGAATTTTGGGGAGAAACAGTTATCACTGCTATTTTCTTAATTAATAAGATTCTATCTTCTTACACTTAAGGTTTATCACCCTTTGAAACATTGTATGTGCATCCTCCTGATTACTCCTCATTAAGAGTTTTTAGATGTACTTGCTTTGTTCTTCTTCCTGAGGTCGAACGTAGTAAGTTGACATCTCGCTCTACTATCTGTGTTTTCTTGGGTTATGGGCAGGGACAAAAGGGTTATTGCTGCTTTGATCCCATTAATAAAAAGTTATATGTTTCTTTTCATGTTGTATTTCTTGAGCACATTCCATTCTTTTCTATCTCTAATAATACTCATGACGTGACTAAAATTAATCTTATTTGTATTAATCCATTCTCTGATGACATTGACAGACCACCTTCCCATACTCCATGTACTATTGATTCTTCATGTCCTACAGGTACACATGCGCCGGCTCATGATATCTCTTCTCCTTCTGTGGCCACCCAAGCACCATCTGATATCAATAACCCAATCCATATTCCCTTTCTTCCTCGATATCTTCAGCGTATTCGTAAGTCCACTAAGTTATCTGATTTTGCTTGTTCTTGTTATTTTGAGTCATTTTGTTGTTTTCTAACCTCTATTCACAAGCTAGTCCTTTTGTATAAAGAAACTATTCTGAATCCTCTTTGGCAACAGGCTATGGCTGATGAACTCTTTGCTCTACATAAGACAGACATTTGGAACTTGGTTGCATTGCCTTCAGGTAAACATGCTATTGGTTCTCGTTATGTTTACAAGATTAAACCAAATATGATGGTTCAGTTGAGCGTTACAAAGCTAGATTGGTTGCTAAGGGTTTTACTCAGCAATATGGTCTGGATTATAAGGAGACGTTTGCTCGTGTTGCCAAGATGACCACTATTCATACACTTATTGCAATCGCATCTATTCATTAGTAGAGTATCTCTCAGTTGGATGCCAAAAATGCTTTTTTTGAATGAAAATCTTCAAGAGGAGGTTTATATGGTTCCTACTCCTGGTCTTTCTCCCTCTCCTAAAAATGTTTTCAAGCTCAAGAAGGCACTTTATGGCCTCAAACAAGCACCTTGTGCCTGATTTGAGAAATTTTCCACTGTTGTTATCTCTCTTGATTTTACATCGAGTCATCATGACTCTGCCCTATTCTTTAGATGCACTTTAGCTGGTCGCATTCTACTTTTTCTATATGTTGACGATATGATTATTACTAGTGATGATATTGATGGGATTGCAGATTTGAGATCAGAATTGGCTCGTCGTTTTGAAATGAAGGATTTAGGTGCATTATCTTTTTGTAGGGGCTGAAGTTACTTTTTCTCTTAGAGGTATCTTCTCTCTCGGTCTAAGTATACTATGGATGTTATTGAGTGTGCTTGTCTTACTGATACTACAACTGTCGATACTCCTCTTGAGTCCATGCTCGATATTCACCCTCTAATGGTGTACCCTTAGCTGATCCCACTTTGTATCGCACCATTGTTGGATGTCTAGTTTATTTTATCATCACACGTCCCAATATTGCTTATGCTATTCACATTGTTAGTCAGTTTTGTTAGGTTTTTAGTATTGGCGATTCTGTGGACAAACGGACTAATTTGTAACGTGTTGTAAAAGTCAAGGACCTAGTGTACAATTTGTATAAGTTGGGTTATGAGGTCTAGGGTTCGAGCATGAAAATAAGAGAAATACAGTGCTGCATTTTCGCTGGCTTATCACCTGGACATTGCTCAAGCGACAGTGTGTCGCTCACCTGTCACCAGCTTCTCGCTCGAGCAAAAGGTTGATCCGGAAAACCCCAATTTACGTTTTTAAACATATTTTCCGACCCATTCAACCCAATCACCCTTTCATATAAATATCCAAGTCATTGCATGAAAATTGGTGGTTGCTTCATTGTGATTTAATTGAAAAACACCTTCACATCATTAGAGAGATCTAAGAACATAGTTCATTGATTGATTCATCCACATGATTCTTGAGATCCGACAATCAAGTTTTGGGAAAACATCAAATTGAAGAATCCAAAAACATACTTCCTAAACATCCTTAGGAATGTACTTTCTCAGTTGGAGTTCAGAAGTTTTTGGAAGTTGAGAGAGGTTGGACTACAAGTGCAAGAAGAACAAGAATATGTGATTCCTGGATATTCACTTGGAAGAGACAATTGTAGAAGATTGTGAGAGAAATTTACAAGAGATCTTGGAAGCTACAGGAGGTAGATCAGGAAATCTAGCAGGTTGGATAGATAGTATTTACGGTAGCAGATCGTGAGTCTGGAGGAACAGTAGATCTTGGAGATTACAAGAATTACAACAACGAGAACTAGTGGAATTTGCTAGGCTAGAAATGGAATGTAATCCATATTTCTATAGTGGAGGTAACTGACTTGGTCTCAGAGTTTTTACCCAGTTGGGTATCTTCATCATCAGACTTTGTGTTATTTACTGCTTTCTTATTACAAACTGCGGTAATTCAACTTAGGATAATTAAATTGTTTGTTTAACCATTTAGAAACTAATTAAAAATGATTTTTTTACTTTAATTAGTATAATTCTGCATGCAAGGTCGAACTTAGTTAGTAAACTACGATATTTCAAGTTTGTTTTGGCTCATACTACAGTTCATTGGACAGTTATTGTTCGTATTTTGCGCTAACTTCGTAGTACTTGTTTTCAGAGTCTTTTATTTTCGTCGACCGCCTTTTTAGTACTTCGTGCCTACTCTGATGCTGATTGGGCTAGTAACCCCACTGACTGCAAGTCCACTACTGGTATTTGTATATTTTTTGGTGATTCCCTTATCTCTTGGAAGAGTAAGAAACATGCTATTGTTTCTCGTTCATCTACTAAGACAGAATATTGTGCTATGACATCTACTAATATTGAGATTGTGTGATTGCGTTGGTTACTTGTAGACATGAGTATTTCTTCATCATCTCCAACCCCTATGTATTAGGATAATAAAAGTGTTATTCAGATTTCTCACAATTTTGTGTTTCATGAGCGTATGAAACATATTGAAATTGATGTCATCTGATTCGCCATCATCTGCAGACTGACACCATTTTCTCTACTTTTTGTTTCTTCATCGTTACAGCTTGCTGACTTCTTTACGAAGTCTCATCCAGTTCATCGTTTTTGCTTCTTGCTTGACATACTCTCGCTGCTTTTTGCTATAGTATCGTAAGTTTGAGGGGGAGATGTTAGATATAATTAGATATAATATTTAGTTTCCTTTGTTGTTTCAAACTTTGCCGACTATGTACCAATTGAGTGCTCAACATAATTATGAATCCAAGAATTTTCGCATTAATTGACTCTCAATGATCCAACTTTGTCACATAATTCTCATCAGTATTTTTGGGTTTCACAACAGTTCCACTAACATAACCCCACAATCCTTTTCCCTTTAGAAAATCTTTCATCACGATACTCTAATATAAGTAATTTTTACCATTTAATCTAACACTAATGAATTGAAGTGAATCATCTCTTTCAGTTGTCATCACAAAGTTAACAAATAGTGAACTATCAATCAACGAAATCACCCAATTCTAATGAAAACCAACGACAACCAACGTACCACCACAAATTACAATGATGAATTATTGCACAAAAGTCTAGAATTATTTTCAAATTGTGCAGCCATCCGTGTTTTTTCAATTTTTGGCCGTCCTTTTTTTTTATTCCCACAATTCTGTCTGTCTGTCTCTCTCTTTTCTACTGCTGTGTGTTTTTCAATCAACCACCAAGTTTTGTTGTCCAATTGGAAGTCTAATTGGTTTTGGCTTTCAATCCCTTTTCAATTGCATTGAGGCCAAATTTCTTTTTCACCCAATATCTTTCTTGACTGTTGAAGAAGAACCCGTTGCAGAATCTAATCGATTTTCTTTCCGAAGAAGAACCCGTTGTAGAATCGTTGAAGAACCTGTGGAATGGAAATTGCTCAACCCAGAATCGAAATCAAATCAGAAAGCTTTGCTACACAACTAACAGAAAGCAAAACAGAAGAAATCAAAGACCCGACTATGAATCCTTGAGGTAAGCTCTGATACCATGTGAATAATACAAACTAATTTGATGAATCAAACAAGAGAGAAGAACTAAGAGACGGATGAAGAAAACCAATTGTAAGAGCCTCCAAAAATTAGGGCAAAATAAATTAAAATAAGTTTACAAATTAAAGTAAACAAAAAGAGAAACTAAATATTATACAATAATATTATATCTAATTATATCTAACAGTAAGAATTTCTACTTGGGGTTTCCATTTCCACTATGGCTCCATAGGTCGAAGCTCAAGCAATCACTTTCTTGTGTTTCGTTGTCGGTGTCGACTCGAATGCAATGATACATACAGTATGTAATACATTGGACCTATTAAATTTGGATTTGAGTAGAGTTATTTTCCAAAAAGTAAAATAAAGTAACTTATTCTATTATCCAAGCATATTTTGTCCATGTTTGGTGTAACTTAAAATTTTGATTAAAATGCAAGGTAAAGTTAACGCTTCATTTTAACCACACATTTCATATACCCACGACATTTCATCAATTTTTTTTTTAAATCTACTAAAAATTTGATTTTTAGATACACCAAACACGAGGACTTTGATACAGCAGCAATGTCAGAAACAATGACTGAACAAAGATCAAATTTGTTAATTCCTAAAGAATAGGTTAAATCCATTAACCAGTCAGTACTCGTTGATTCAATAAGTATTGATTTAAGATGAGGCTTTTGTTGATTCTAGTCAAATACAAAATAAGTAATTTAATTAACAAATAGTTGATTTTACAAATAGAGTAATGGGATTTGATAAAGAGAAAACTTTGCCTTGGAGTTTTTGTTGTATAAGCAGAAGCTTCCCATGAAATACTGGACTTTTAAGGTTGGTCCAATTTGAGCTCAGAAGCCCATAGATTTCATCAGGCCCATGAAACTCATCCCTATATAATAACTCCCTTGCAAAGTTCATATACTCCAGTCCAAATCCATTTCAGCCAAATAGCCCAAAAGGGAGCCCAAAAACATATTGTCGGCCCGGTTCAAGCCCAACTGATTAATCCCAAATTCACTCACAAATAAGGTTGCAGAATTATTTCCCTCAATTAAAAATCCTGATTTATTATTTATTTCTTGAATAACATTTTCACAAACTTTATTTAGAGGGTGTTTGACACCCACTTTTTGGAGAATAGAATTTGTGGAATAGTGATTGATTGAAGAATGTGTGGTGGAAAAGTTATGAAAAGTTTTAGATTTGTGCGTAACATTATTTTATTGGAACAACGTTTGGTTGAAATGAAGAAAGAGAAAAAAAAATGAGAATGAGAATAAGATGAGAATGAGTGCCAAACCGTGGCTTAATGTCTGGTTTAGCCATAAATCATTTTGTGAATACCTATGAATTTCATAGACCAATTTGTTCTCGAAACTTAATTGTAATGGCTCAAGATCGTAACTTAAAATCAGAGACGATTACTAGAAGATTCAAAGTTGATTCGTGAATTGTCGTTGCACCCTTCTCGATTTATTCATACCATCATGGCCACAACCTGCATGCAAAAGAAATCATCGTTTAGTACCCTATTCATGTTTAGAGATAATTGCTCTGTCCATCTTCAATTCTTGACATAACAAATTTGTATACCACGAAATCAAGAAGTTGGGGATGACAAACACCGCTAATCAATAGTTTTGTTTCCTTCTGATCATCAAATTTTTTTGGCATATATTTATACTGCTAATAAACATCTAAGTCGTTTTTATACACAATTCAAGAAATCCACAAATAGTACTCTCTTTATAACTCATTAGTGGTGTACGTTCAAAATAATAATGCTAAATGTACACTCAATCCTTTACATTGATTTTGCCATTGTCTTTGTTTTTTGAAAATTATGAGCGGAAAAACTGTTTTTTTTTTTTAAGAAAATTGTCCGATGATATTTTGTCATGTGACACAATATAAAAAATGATGTATATATAATATGATTGCTTTCAAAATGTGACACGAAAAAAAAAAAAAAAAAGATCGAAATAAAAAAATTGACACTTGCTACAAGGGCCAATCCTTGTAACCACTCTTATGGGGTAAAAAAACTAGTCCCTAAAGAATCCATTCCCATCATGATCACTGCAACACCAGATTGGTTGGCTAACATGATTATCAAGAACCACCATAATACCACACAAACCAAGCTCTTCGATGACGGGATTTTGGGCATCGACGAAGGTTCACAAGATCTGGTTATTTCTTGCAATTTGGCCCAAGGGCATTCTATCAAGTCCCTCTGCCAACAATGGCTCGAGGTGACCGTGACCCGCCCAGTTCACTAGTACTCCGGTGAGCTCGTCTACCATCCATCTCGAGCTCGTCAATAGAAGAAGAGAATAACAACACAATACTGCTGAAGAAAGGAAAAACAGTGGTATTTGTAGAATATCTTGCATTGTTTTCTCAATTTTTAATCAAAAAAGGACATAAATGTTCGAAGAAATGTATAATAAGAGAGGACATTTAATTTAGGTTGTTGCACCTAACTACATTTGATTAGAATATTGTCTACATCCCATGAAACAGACGAACGGTTGAGAATTATAAGCCCTAATTTTATTCCACCGCAATTAATTTGAAAAAAGAAAAAATGAATAATCAAGAACTCATAAGATTTATAAATGTTCTTAAATTGTTCTTGGATTAAATTTTGATCTGTGGGTAGTGGCGGATCCAGAATTTTGAGTGAGCACGGACGATTGTTGACCTTTAACCTTCAGTCGTAATAAATATTAAAAATTAAATATAATAATTATTTTTTGCTAAAACTAAACATATATAATTTATTATATATAGACAATATTCACCAAATGATATATTGGTCATGTTTCCTATAAATAAAAGGAAGAGTATATGTTCAAATTCTTACAATTGCATTAAAACCACTAAAACGGAATAAATATTATTATGTTAGACTTGGTTTCAAAATTCAACAAGTGTCATGATGGTCAAGTATTCAATAATCTTAAAAGAAGTCATAGGTTCAAATCCCCTCCCTATTGTATGAGTTTTGTTAAAAATCGTAGAACTAGAAAAATTATACAATAAATTGGTTTGAAAAGGATTCGATTCTTGAACCTCCAATTTATATGTATAACATCTAACCAATTGCACTACAAGCAATGTGTGACCATAAATAATCACCAGATATATAATCTAAATTTTTATCTATTATTAAAAAAATTTTAAAAAAATAAAAATTTGTTCTCGACAGATCCAGCACAAGTGGCCACCGAGACTCGTCGAGTGCTGGGTCCGCCCATGTCCATAAGGTGGAAGAAGGGCCTCCTACACCCTTTCCAACCCCATGACGACCTCACCGCAGAGGTCTATTCGCGATCAGTTTCGCGAAATAACAATAATTAGGCTTTAAAACTCAACATAAATTGATGAGAAATTAGTCACTTTTTTTCAAAAAGTTCTCATAATTGAAGTAAAAGTAAGCTTGAACTTGCCTATATCTGGATGGCTCTGGTTCTGAGGGAATAAAGTAGTCATGCATGCCAAATGCAGCAACTCTGATAAGCATTGGAAATTTAACTTGTGGATTTTTCCCATACATATGGGATAAAATTTAACTTGATGATCACATGGAAGGATGGAAATGCCCGATAAGGCCAAGTGGGAGATTTTTAGTTCAATGCCCCTTAGAGTAGTATATGTTGACCTCGATTTTTGTATCTCCAGCGTGACCAACAGATCCCAAGATCTCTCTCGCTTCCACATAAGCCTAATTCCTAAACACTGTGACAAATCTTTAGCCACATGTGTCTGCTTTCGGTGGTGGTGGAGTTGATCGGCACTTCGATGATCAAGTCAGTTGAAATTGTAAGTATTTGAATGTGGGAGGTGTTTTAGATGAGAGCCTCCAATATAAAAATGGGTCGACTTTGGGGCAAATTTTTAATAGCAAAGAGAGAAAAGTTACAGCTTGAAATTCTATAGTTGCATTACTTTTGAAATGACACATTGTGTGAGTTTTATATTAGAATATGATGGATACTGATCGTAGAATGAAAGTATATGTGGCCTCAACCGCTAGGATATGATGGATACTGATACACTTGATCGTGTTTTGGAGTCCAAATTGAAGAAGTTGACAAACCAGAATTCAAGTTTCGTGAAGGGCTCGGGAACTGAAAAGAGTTGGATTCAAGATTTGAAAAATATCTGGAAAGAAAACTAGTGGCGTAGATTAAAATATGTATAACTCTCAGCTCGAGTGTCAGATTTTCGCCCATGAGTACAATTCGGAATCGTCACGAAATTCTGTACAAGGTTTCGCGTGTGCATGATTCTTTTGGACTTGTAGTGCACAGAAACATACCAGAACAAGTTGGCAAAATTTTCCTATTTTCACGAAATTTCCTTGTTAGTTTATGATTCTATTTTATTTACAACTTTGACAATATTCTATGACCTAATTACATATTATTAGGGTTTCTAGCATTAGTATAAATAGGTTATTTATTTCATTGTAAAATCAAAACTTTTGATTATGAATTAATGAGATTTTTCTCTATTCTTGTTCTTAAATCTTACATGAATATTAGAACTTATCAAATATTAATTTAATATTTGTGAGGTTCAACCCTTAGAACTTATCAAAAGATTAAGATTAGTCACCATTTGTGGCGTTTGTAAATCATGGTTCTTGTTTCCGTACATCAACGAGTCTAATGTTTAATATACTTTAGGTTTTTGGTTTGTGAATCTCAGGTCAGGATTCTATCATCCACAACCTGAATTTGGGTTTTCTCGACGTTTCAGACTAATTCCACGATTTCTACGTTGATCTAACACCCAAGTTCGCGTCAGATACTAACCGTAGGATGAAAGTATATGTGGCCTCTTCCACGCGGCTGAGACCTCTTGTCAAAGGTATCAATAAATCATAAGCATTTAATGAGAATACTATTTTGTCATCCATAAATTTGACACAAGGCTTAAACTTAACGAGTGTGGCTGAATAGGGAGATGATAACAGTGAATTGTTACATCAATCATTCATTAAGAATTGCACAAAAGATCTCCTAATAAGCCCCCTTCCAGCCTCGCCTTGTTAGGAGGGTTCGATTCTTCATACGAGGTCGACTCCGATAAATGGATTTGACTTTCTATATAGGTTCAACCTCTACACGAGGGTCCGAGCAAATTGTTTATTGAGCAAAGTGACGTGGAGTACAAGCCTAGGCTCGCCTGCCACGTAGGATTTTTGGGCCTGGTCAGACAAGACGTAATTGCATATTATCAACATTTTAGTTTTTTGTTATGGGCAAATGTGACGAAAATGAAACTACATTAACAAAAATAACAAAAAACTACAGAAATGAACTTCTTTCTTCCTATCATAAATCGAACTAAGGCACAATACAAATAATTTTGTTAAATAGAATTTCAATTAAATTTTTGGAGAAGTAATTTTTAAACTAACCCAAACAAGCTCAACTAACTAAATTAATTAACCTTAATTGATTCGTTATGTTATGAAAACAATACAAAGTGATTCCCATGCTACAATTAAAAATTATCATCCATATATTCATATAATATCATAATTTAAGCTATACTTTTAGCCCCTGTTTGGTGAGAATTAAAATCAAATTTTTAATAGATTTTGATTAAACTAATAAAATGAATGGTTGAAAAGTTGTTGGATTCATAAAGTATGATCAAAATTAATTGTTGACTTTAACTTAAATTAAAATCTAAATTTTAACTAGTACCAAACAGAGGCTTAATTTCTATTAAATTTTAGGCGGGGTTTATAATCAAAATGTTTCGTTTTAATAAATTTGTGTTAAATTGCTCAAATGCACAATTTAATAAATTCGTGTTAAATTGCTCAAAATGCACAAGTCACTCACATCTCATTAAATTGTGCAATATCAACATTTAAGTGAGATTTAGGTCAAGATTGTGCATGCTTGCATAGGCTTAAAGATTTACTCATAAGTATATATGAATCGATTGTTTGTTGATTCAAATTAAAGATAAGTAAGTTATTTGATTTTAATATCTCATTGAGGAACTAGAAACATTTTGTATTAAAAAAAAAAAAAAAAAGCACATTTAAGCACGTTTAAAAAAAAATACTTAACATTTAGTTTTATTTACATTTTAAGCATTGTCACTAAGCTTTAAAAATATAGTTTACTATAAAATTGAAATTATTTATTTTGAAATATGGTAACTTTTTGTTATTTTTAAGTAAAACAATCTTATTGAAAAATAAATCTTATCTTAAACATTTATTCTACTCCCAATATTTTATATACAAAGAGAATAAAGGTCTCGCTCCCCTTCAAAATAAGTGACTTGAGGCTCGTTTGACATGATTTCTGTTTTTTTTACTTCAAGTTTTTGCAGAAACACTTGATAAGAAAGTCATTTTGGATCAATTCATTTAAAAACTCTACTAATTAGACAAAATACTTTCAAAATATTATTTAAATATGTTAAAAAAATTACTTCTTAGGTTATAAGTACTTTTGCTTTCAAAAATTTCTATCAAAAAGATGCTTATAATATTTAAGCCATTGTTTGACGGAAATTAAAATTAAATTTGTAATAAATTTTGATAAAATTTAATGAAATATGTGGTTGAAAAGTTCTTGATATTAAAATTAACTGTAGACTTATATTAAAGATTTTTATTCCTACCAAATAGGGCTAAGCTTAACCAATTAAAACAAATTATTATTAAAATTATTAAGTAAATATTTTAAGATTAACCATTCAAAACAAATTATTTTTAAATTAATTTTAAGATTATCCAAACAAACTTCCCCCTTGATTAAAATGCCCGCCAGAATCTCACTTTCACGCTGTGTAAGCACAATCAAGATTCAATGTTCATTAATCTGCTACATCCACGCAGAGAGAGAGAGAGAGGATCTATGTACTTAAATTATCATTTTTGTCTATACTTTCCTCCAAAACTATAAATTGCAAGATGGGTGATGACGGATCATCAAATAAAGGAGAAGAAGTAAACAAAAGTGATCGACATAGAAAATGGCTATGCAGCCCAGCAACAGCAGTGGCAATGTCCCCGACTTCGGAAAATCCGTCCACGGTGTCCTTGGCGGTGGCAAAAGTACAACAAAAGTTTTTATCAGCTTTTTATTCTTATTCAGTTCTTCAATATTTTCGTTTTTTGGGATGTGAATTATTAAGAAATTCTAGTTTTTTTTACTTTACTGGTTTGAGAAAAATTACCAGGGGTGAATGAAGTTTTGTGGGCTTTTGAATAGTTTCATTTTCTTTTAAATTATTGAAAGCATTCCGTATATTGATTTTTGGGATATGAATTATGAATGAATTAATCTGGGTTTTTATGCCTTTTTGGTTTGTTGAATTTGTGGGTTTAGACTGTTAGAATTACATATTTATTTATTTATTTAAATTTAGTTTTCACAGCCTTCCTCAAGCTGAAATATTTTCATCAAAAGCTTGACTTGGACTTGATAAAATTTGAAGTTAGGGCCCTTGTGTGCTTTAATATCGTATCACGTAAAACCATCTCGTGTAGAAGTTTAAACCGTTTGAAGAAGTACATGCTAACAATATATCGAATGGTTTCAATGATCAGCGGCAGATACTTTGCTTTGGAAGAACTATAAGGTTTCAGGAGGAGTGCTTGGAGGGGCCACATTAATCTGGTTTCTATTAGAGGTTGTAGGGTACCATGTGCTTTCCATCATCTGTCGAGTTTTACTACTTGCTCTAAGTGTATTGTTCGTATGGTCGTGTGGAGCTAAATTAATCAAAAAGTAAGCTTCTCGTTTAAATCAAGAATTACATTTAGTACTTTTTAGGATATTTGGAATTTAATCACACTGTATACTTATTACTCAACGTTTATGTCATTTAAAAGATTTTAGAAGGTTGGTTTTTGTGGTGTGATCATATTTAATCTTGTAAGTAGTGATTATGGCTTCATTCCTCATGATCTTATGTTATGAATTGTACATGGTGTTTTTTTTTGGGGGTTAGAACTCCACCAAAAATTCCAGAAATAACAATCAAAGAGGAGCCTGTGTTGAAGTTGGCATCGGCTTTGAGGATCCAGATCAATCAGGCATTGGCTACTCTCAAGCTCATTGCATCAGGAAAAGATTTGAAGAAGTTTCTCTGGGTGGGTAGTTTCTTTACTTGGAATAAGGAGCCCTGATTTTCATGTTCACAAGTTCGTTTATTTATGTTGCTCAACTGAAACTATTAGGGATGTTGTATGAGAAATTGGTCACCGGCTACTATGTTTTTCATCACGACATTTAATGTTGCAGCCATGTCAATGAGTACATTTCATCCCAGCTTTGTGTTTAGTGGTTAAAAATCTAGAATAACCATTATAGTAGCTTAAAGTCAAGACAATCACTCTGATCATGACGTTTTCCCTTAATCTGTTATCTCTGTTCCGTCAAGAAAATTCAAAAAATGGCATTGTAAACTTCGATTTTTAAGTTGCAACATTTGTGCGCGACATTTTTCTCATTTGGGATTTGTCTTGCATGCTTATTCCGGCAGGTGAATGGTGGCTTGGCGTTGGTATCAACAGTTGGTGGTTGGTTCAATTTCTTGACACTGATATATTTAGGTAATGTCATAGCAAAAGTCGTTTATGTATATACTGATTGTGATATTGTGTATCTCTGTTTTAACATAATCGTTCATTTGTCCTATGAACAGCTACCGTGTTTCTCTTCACCGTGCCTTTAGTCTATGACAAATACGGGCATCAGATAAACTCTTTAGCAGGGCTAGCAATGGCGGAGATCAAGAAATATTATGGAATCATAGATGCTAAAGTTCTTAGCAAGATCCCGATAGGAGAATCCAGGAATTGAGTGGATTGTGGACGAGATTATCGGTTCTTAAATTTTGTTTACTAGGGTTCGACTTGACGAGTGAGCCCTCTAAGTAGTCATTTATGGTGTTGTGCTTGCAAGAATGTAAATAAAATTTCAATTTACCAAGTAGGTTTTTGTAACATTGTCCTTGGATTTGATGATAGACATGTATAATATAATATTTTAAATTTAATAAATCAGTGCTTATTTATAAAAAAAATTTATGTCCGCATGGTCATCGGAAGCCATGTTAATAAAAAGGTAAGTTGCTCGTTTTAATCAAGAATTTACATTTTAGTAATTGCTATATGCATAGTAGTATGATCTTTGCTATAGTGAAAATCTGTTATCTTGTTAGTAGTGATTATGGCATAATTCCTAACGATCTTATGTTATGAGTTGTACATTGTGGTGTTTTACTTGTTAGAAATATTATGGAGTTGTAGATGCTAAAGTTTTTAGCAAGATCCCAATAGTAAAATCTAGGATTTAAGTGAAATATGGACATATTTAATATGCACTGTCGTGGAATTGATCTTCAATTTGTGGTATTCAGACTTAGTTTCTACCAACCAATATCAAACCACAATCAACCAAAAGCTTCGCCTACAACTATGTATTCACTTATGGTTACTTTCTTCCGTTCTCGCCCACAAAGGGACAGGTTATGGAGTTGATTTGCAAGCCACAAAAACAAAGAGAAAAAAATGGAGACAAGGCACGAAAAAGAAGAAAAAGCGAGGCAGTCATCATTTTGTTCTCTCTCAAAAAAAGGGCAAAGCACACCCCTTTCCAAATTGACTAATATGTAGGGTATATAGTGTTAAGTAATATAATCAATTGAGCCAAGATACAAGATAATAAGTCAAGACTAAAAAAAGGCCATCCTATAAGTGAATTTGAGTCCAGACAACATTAACAAATTAAGTTGCTACTAATAACTCACGTTACTTTTGGGTCGAGCCTATAAATTGATTGTGTTAATAATAATTTCACACTTCGATTGAGGCCTATAAAATATATTCTAACTTGTTTAACATCATTGTGTGAAACTTATTGGGTATCAAAACCCAATATTAGGTCAGGTGTTATGTAGTAAGAATGCTTATCCCATCATTCGGTACGATAATGACGCTAACAACTAGACACGATACCTATTTTACTAATAATGCACTAATGATATATGATCATATACATGTATTCTCCCTAACATCCTACTCATAACGTGCGTGTATGCCAGTTGTTCGGGCTTGCCAGCTTAAGAATGAAGGGAGGGCGGCCTTGAGGAGTTGAACCTCAGGAGCCAAACCTGTGATCCATGAAAGTTGGTATCAGAGCAAGACTGCTCTAGCATGCGATGTTGTTATGGAACAATGTTGTGTGTTCTTGCGGAGAAAAGATTTTGGGCTATAGATCGTGTCGGCAAGTTGGCAGAACACGACGAAAGAAACTCTGGGCAAGAATGATGAAAAGGGGCAACGGTGTGCAATTGTCTAGGTGCCTTTCAAGGAGTTTTCGAGGAGCGCACCTTGTAGGGGTTTTCGACATGCGTTGAGGCACTACGGTTTAGAGGTCGTCCACCCGAGGAACCAATGCTTAGAGAAGTAGAGGGTGGAGGTTGGTGTCGAAGGCGGTAAGTACGAGTTACTGCAGGTTTGTGAATGCTTATCCATATGGAGTAGTGCCATTGTTATTCTTGCAATGAGACTTATGCGTGTTAATACGAAACTTCTCGCTACGAGGACTTAAGCGAATTCGAATGGGGGATAATGTCACGCAGTGAGAATGCTTATCCCCCCATTCGGCACGGCAATGACGCTAACAATGAGGTACGAGGCCTATTTTACCAATAGTGCACTAATGAAATATATGATCATATACAGGTATTTTCCCTAACATCCTACTCATGGCGTGAATATATGTAATTGTTCGGGCTTGCCGACCAAAGAATGAGGGGATGGCAGCATTGAGGCGTTGAACCTCGAGAGCCAAACCTGCGATCCGTGAAACTAGGACACACGATATTAGATCAAGAAACAGAAAGTATAAAACTATTCTCTAAAAAATAAAGTGTAGAAATTGAAAAGAACACAATCGATATATTTCGGCATAAGCCCTGGAGGTTGAGTAACCGCTTTTAACACCTACATCCCCATTAAGCATCCAATAACATGGATTATGCTCGGTCCCATTATAATGCCCAAAATGGAAACCAAGGTTACAATAATGTCCAGACAATCACAAAGAAATGAACATAACACTTATATTTCTCACTTTACAACAGTCGATCTATGCGAATCACAAAGAATCACCTCAGAATAACAGAATCTACCAAACAGAGGCCAAAAACCTTCCTATCAGATATTCACTCAAAATATCACCACAAAGGAACTACTATATTACGGATCACCTTCTCAAATCAAGAATTTGATAAGGATTTATAAAAGGATTTAAAGAATACAGAGAAAACCCTCAAACACGGTGCTCTTAGAGAGAAAGAAAGAAAAGTGAAACCATAGCAAAAAAATGACACTTCGAATAGTGCCAAATGTAAATGGCATTATTTATTAGAACAATCCAAAATCCAAATCAACAGCCAGATTAGTCCACGTGTCACAATCCAGTGATAAGTCTGAATTAATAAAGTTGCCTTTTTCAAAACACGATTTTACCAAATTATGGGAACAACAGCATTGAACCCGGTTCAATCCCAACAATCTTCACCTTGTTACCAGAATTTGGGCTAGTGTAGTCCAGAACATAATCTCAAGCAATTTTCATTTGCTCAAAGTACCTGTTCAAGCATCACACAGATTCAACAAATAATAGTTTCAAACAGTTTAAAAACTTATTCAAAGAAATTACTTTAGTTCCCATATCCGAAGGATTAAATTGTGTTGAGACTTTTCCAATTTTAATAATCCCTTTAGAAATGATATCTCTTATGAAATGATATTTAACATCAATATGTTTAGTTCTATCATGAAACATAGAATTTTTGCTCAAATGAATAGCACTTTGATTGTTAGACAGTAACAAGATATCATTTTCAGTAAAGCCAAGTTCAGAAATCAGCCCATTTAACCATATCCCCTCTTTAATAGCATCAGTGGCAGCAATATATTCTGCTTCGGTGGAATATAAAGCTACAACCTTTTGAAGTTAGATTTCCAACTAACAACAGTACCACATAAGGTATAAAAATAAGAGGAAGTAGATCTCCTATTGTCTTTATCTCCAGCAAAATCAGAATCAATATATCCCCTTCCTTTAAGGTTACACTATTTTTACTTGATTTAAACATTAAACCCAAGTTAGAGGTGTCTTTAAGATATCTAAAAACCATTTTAGAGCATTCCAATGTTCTTCCCCTGGGTTACTCATAAACCTACTCAATATGCTAATTCCAAATGCAAGATCAGGTCTGGTACAAATCATCAAATACATAACAGAACCAACAATATTTGCATAAGGTATTTTTGACATCTAGCATACTCTTCTTCACAATTAGGGTAGACTTTAGAGAAAAGCTTAAAATGATCTGCAAGAGGTAAAGTTACAGGTTTACAATCATACATGTTAAATTTTTTCAAAACATTAATCACATAATCATGTTGATTTAGGAATAACATGTCTTTCTCTTTATTTCTCCAAATTTGGATGCCTAATATCCTTTTAGCAGAACCAAGGTCTTTAATTTCAAATTCAGACTTTAATTTCAATTTAATATCATCAATTTCAGCTCTATCATAACAGGCAAGCAACATATCATCCACATAGAGAACTAGATAAAGAGCATTTTCACATCCATTACCTTTAAAATATAAACAGGTATCAAACTAACTTCTTCTAAAACCAATTTTTAGAACAAAATTATCAAATCTCTTATACCATTGTCTAAGAGATTGCTTCAATCCGTATAATAATCTTTTTAATAAATATACAGTATTTTCAGGATTTCCAATTTCAAAACCAACAGGTTGTTTCATGTAGATAACTTCATCTAAATCCCCCATACAAAAATGTAGTTTTAATATCCAACTAATCAAGTTACCATTTAAAATGAGCAATTAAAGCGGGCAAGCATTTAAAAGTGGAATATTTCACAACAGGAGAGAAGATTTCAGTGTAATCAAAACCTTCATTTTGAGTAAAACATTTTACAACAAGTCTTGCTTTATATCTAATGGTTTTATTATCCCATTCCCCCTATTTGATTTTATAAATCTACTTACAATCAATCAATTTATACAATTTAGGCCTCTTAACAAGTTCCCAAGTCTTGTTTTTTAAAAGTGAAGACATTTCATCTTCCATAGCAATTTTCCAATTTTTACTTTCCTTACATTTTATGGTATCATCATAGGACTTTGGCTCATTTTCAAATTGTTCTTGATAAGTGAAAAATGAAACAAAATCATCACTGTCAAATATAGTGGATAGTCTGATTTGCCTCATTTCCCTATCTTTTGTGAGCTAATATCATCAGTAAGGAGGCGGCAGAATCAGATCCAACAGTTTGATCAATTTTAGTTTCAGGTTCAACACCAGTTTCATCTACTAGAGGTACATGATTACCATGTTCAATTTGAGGAGACTCCACCTCAATTTGAACATCTTTATCAGACAAACTTTTACCTTTTCCTTCTAAATATGGCATTAAGGACTCATTAAAAACAACATCCTTTTTAACAATCATTCTATATCCATTTTCACATTTAACCCACAATCTGTAGCCTTTTAACATGTTCATCATAACCTAAGAAAACACATTTAAGAGATCTAGGTTCCAATTTTTCAATATTTTGATGAGCATAAGCAGTACACACAAATACCTTTAAATGAGAATAGTTCACAGAACCATCGGACCAAACAGATTCAGGAACATCAAAATTCAAAGCTTTAGTAGGGCTTCTATTAATAAGATATGCCGCAGTTTTAACAGTTTCACCCCAAAACAATTTAGGCAAACCAGAACCTAGAAGCATGCATCTAACTTTATTTAATAGAGTCATATTCATCATTTCAACTGTTACAATTTTGTTGAGAAGTATAAGTAACAGTTTTATGTCTCAAAATGCCACTTTCTTTATACAAGTTGTTGAATTCATCATTGCAAAATTTCAAACCATTGTTAGTTCTCAAGATTTTAATTTTGTGTTCAGCTTGGTTTTCAATTTGAGTTTTCCAAACCTTAAAAGACAAAAAAAAGTTTCATCTTTTGTTTTTAGTAAGAAAATCCAAAATTTTCTTGAATAATCATCAATGATCAGAAAAAAATATTTAAAATCAGACAGTTGTACACACACTAGCATGATCCCACAAATCAGCATGTAAATATTCCAAAATTTGTTTGGATTTATAAATTCCAATAGGAAAAGGTAGTTGACTTGTTTCCTTATGATGCATTGCTCACAAGAACCAAAATCACCAAGATTTTATTTTTCAAAAACTCCTTTTGATTGTAAAGAATTTAAAACCTTTTTTCCAATATGACCAAGTCTATGATGCCACAATTTAGCAAGTGTAAACTGTTCAGATATAATAGAAGTAGTCAAAATAAGTAGAGGTTTTGCTTTCAAAAAATGGAGACCGTGTCTCTTAGGGGTACTTATGACTAAGTCATTGCCCCTAAGAATTTTAATATGTCATTGACCCATATTTATGTTAAACTCAATATCATCTAACATACCTAAGGACGCCAAGTTTCTCTTCAAGTTAGGTATATACCTAAACAAAACATTTCCATTTTTCAAATAACATTTTTTTGGCCCCTATCCATATTACCATACAAGTAAAATTATTTATCATTATCACTTGCCGTCCAGCAGCCCCTTTCAAATCAAGAAATAAGTTTTTATTTGAGCACATATGAAAAGAGCAGCCTGAGTCAATGATCCATTCATCACTCAGTTGTTTTTCCATATTAACAAGGACCAAACCAAAATTAGACTTATCTTTATTATACATCAAAGCATTATTCCCTTAATCAGACTTATTATCTTTTAAATCATTTTTTTTAAAACAGTATATGACAAAATGTCCCAATTTTCCACAGTAATAGCATTTCTAACCTTTAGCCTTAGCTTTGGACTTATGCTTATCATTAAATCTGTTTTTATTTTCTGTAAAAGATTTAGGATGAAAATCTAGTTTACCAAAAACTTTTCCTCTCGCTAGCAGACCATCTCCAGTTTGATTATTACTAGTCAGATTTTAACTCAATGGCCTTATTCCTCAAGGAATTTATTATGACATCAGTGGTAAGTTCTTCCCTACCATCCTCTAGAGCAACCTTGATGTCCTTATATTTGTCACTAATGGAGTTTAGCAAGACTACAACTATCTGATCTTTTAAAAGTTTTTCATTATAGTTGGTTAAGTCTTGGGTAAGTTTTACAAATCTATTCAGGTTTTCATCCAAATCAACCGAGAGATCCATTTTGAAAGAAAAGAATTGTTTTAACAAGAAACACTTATTTGGAATAGTTTTAGTCAAATACTTGCCATGAAGTTTGGTTCACAATTCAGAAGCAGTTTTAGTCTCACCAATATTTCTTATCATATTTTCAGATAAGTATAAGAAAATAGTACTTCAAGTAATTTCTTCAAGTTCAGATTTCTTTGCAGGAAGTAATTCAGCAGGCCAACTATCGTCTAAAGCCTTCACACATATCATTTGCATTAAAATAGCCCTCATTTTTTGACTCCACAAAGTAAAATCAATTTTTTCATCAAATTGACTAACTTCAAATTTTGCAGAGGCCATGACAAAATCAAGCAAGATTCACAAACAGAAGACATTTAATGCAAGTATGCAAAGAGCAGTCAGAGTACAAATTTTGGTGGCAATCAGAAACTCACAGTAGTACACGCAGTAAAATAAGAATTTCAGATGTGAGAGAATCAAAGAATAAGCAAATTGGAGTTCTAAAGAGATCACAGCAACAAAGATCACAATAACAATGTTTCACATATTTCTCCTGTAAGATTCTCCAGGTGCACACCTATACTTGATTAATCTTTAATTCCCAAGACCTCGTAGGAGCCATTAGACAAAGACTAGGATCAAGGGGGTTCACGGTGCACGGTAAATCAAGGGAAAAATCAAGAATCCCTAAAAGTTTGAGAAAGGAACTTAACAAAAGTTTAGAAAGATCTCACCCAGCGACTTTAAAACTCGATGTTTTGCAATTTGCTTAACATCAATTCCAAATATTTTGGGATCCTTTTCAGATCAGCATTTCTAGTCCAAGATCCAGGTATCTTGCTCCTTGTATAATAGCTCTGATACCACTGTTAGGCCAGGACACACGATATTAGATCAAGAAACAGAAAGTGTAAAACTATTCTTTGAAAAATAAAGTGCAGAAATTGAATACAACACAATTGATATATTTTGGCCTAAGCCTCAGAGGTTCGGTGACCGCTTCTAACACTTACATCTCCCGTTGAGCATCCAACAACATGGATTATTCTCGGTTCCACTATAATGCCCAAAATGACAACCAAGGTTACGATAATCACAAAGACAAGAATAGAATACTTATCTTTCTCACTTTACAGCAATCGATCTATGCGAATAACAAAGAATCCAGGTATCTTGCTCCTTGTATAATAACTCTGATACCATTGTTAGGTCATGACACACGATATTAGATCAAGAAACATTAAGTATAAAACTATCCTCTGAAAAATAAAGTACAGAAATTGAAAAGAACACAATTGATATATTTCGGCCTAGGCCCCAGAGGTTCGGTGACCGCTTCTAACACATACATCTCTCGTTGAGCATCCAATAACATGGATTATGCTCGGTTCCACTATAATGCCCAAAATGACAACCAAGGTTACAAAAATGTTTAGACAATCACAAAGACAAGAACATAATAATTATCTTTCTCACTTTACAACAATCGATCTATGTGAATCATAAAGAATCGCCTCAGAATAACAGAATCAACTAAACAGGGGCCAAAAACCTTCCTATCAAATATTCACTGAGAATATCACCACAAATGAACTACTTTATTACAGACCACCTTCTCAAATCAAGAATTTGATAAGGATTTACAAAAGGATCGAAATAATACAGAGAAAACCCTCAAAACAGACGCTCTCAGAGAGAAAAAAGTGAAACCCTAGCAAAAAATGACTCTTCGAATAATGACAAATGTAAATGACATTATATATTAGAACAATCCAAAAGCCAAATCAACAACCAAGATCTGTCCACGTGTCACAGTCCAGTGATAAGTCTAAATTAATAAAGTTGCCTTTTTTCAAAACACGATTTTACCAATTATGGGAGCAACAACATTGAACATGAATATTACGAAGTTTACTTCTTACACAGTTAAATACTATCTACTAGGGTCTCAACTTATTGAGCATCCCCACTAGTACATTTCTAGTGTTGTGCTTGGAAGCATGTTTTAATAACATGTACTATAAACTGTAATGTTACATTAAAATATTTCTCTACTTCACATTGAGATAATATGTCTTGAATTCAAGCATGATCAATCCTCGTGCATAAAATATGTGCAAGTTGTGGATGAAAAGACTTATTTATCTCTATAAGCTTAAACTTCTATATACAGTAATATAATACTAAACAACAACAAAGTCGCTAAATCATTCATTCAGTTATTGATCAAGACCATTATTTTATGACAAAAATTTTGGATTCACGTGTGATATCTCACAAGCAACTATTGCCCCGTTTGGCCCCTATTATTAATTTGGAAATATAATTTTTGGACAAACGTTTTTTTTCTTCTAATGTGGTTAAAAAATAAAAAGATTTTTTTTGGATTTACGTTTGATATTATTTTATTGAATGATGTTTAATTGATAAGAACAAAGGGACAAATAAATTATAATTTTATTGGTGTCAAACGAGATATAGTAAAGCGCACAAATTTTCTCAAATTCATGCTTCCAGGATCTCTACGACCTGGGTTATAGGTATCAGTTATCACTAATCACTCTATTGTAATTAAGTAAAAGACACAACTGTCTATCCCTTAGATCAGCACACAAATAATTCAAGAAAACAAACTACCACAAGAAATTACAAATCTCCCACGCAAGTCCCATATAGGTTACTTGATTGAAATTCCGAGGGAAAACGTGAGAAATCATCTTATTTTGCATTTTATAAGAAGTACGAGAGTTGTTCCTTTTTCCTCGAACCACCTTCCCCATACAAGTCATTCCACTGCTTCAACTCGGCCATGATGGAGCCTTCAGATGCAAAGCTAGCTGCTATCTGTAACACCGTGGAAAAATGCAGCTCAATTAATTTTTAGTTTGATCCATAAACGTTAAAACAAACAAATTGTTGACTCCTGAGAAAGACAACGTCATGACAGCGAAAACTGCAAACTCGACAACCAAGTCCATCTTACAAATCTCTCTATACAAAAACACATTTACAGAATTGAGATTCTTTTAATGAATACCACTATATACAGTAGCTTAATTCATAAAATGAGCAATATTATGGTCAATTGTTAATATGTTCTTGAGAAATTTGACCATATTATTATTAACTAAGTTTGATGTGCTAAAACAATATTTATACTCCATTTTAATCCAATCTGATGTTATTGCTGGACAAATATATGCATTTGCACAATGGAGTAGAGCATAAGTCTCATTTCTTCCATTTTACTAAAATTTGTGACTCTGCATACAAAATTCCAGGATAGAGAGACGTCTTCAATTAATAATATTGACAATGTGTAAGCTCCAACTTTGGTATGATGTTTCCCTTTTTCATCATTCAGAAAATCACATTATTCTGCACGGCAATATCCAATCATTTCTATCCTTGACTTGGAAGAAAAGAGATAGCAATTGCATATTTTGTTGAAATCTTGAATTGAGACCCGTCTGGCCAGAGTGAGCAAATTGCCAATTGCCATCACTGGATAGGCTGGCAGACAACAAAAACATCGTGGCAATAATCCAATTCCCCGAGTAAATTCCCAACTGTTACCATCATTGGAGAGACTCGTGCACAGCAACACGAGCATTGGTGATAATCAAATGCCCCAATACCTAAGAATTCCTCCACAAGGTTCATCCATGGAGGATGTGTGGGGCAGACCTAAGCTACTAGACTAGGGCCATTGTGCAAGCAAAGGATGAAAGAACCAAGATGAACCTAGTCTAGTAGCCATAAATTGATGGCCCAAATAGTCAACACATCAAGCTCTATCTCTGGTCAACATGGTGTCAAAGAACCAAGATGATATAGCATTCAACTCAGAAAAATTATGATACATATATAGCTATTGCAATGAACAAGATTAACCTTTTCTTGATCATTTCACATAAGGGTCGTCATAAGCAAAATTAAGTTAGAACTGCACTTGATTTGATAGAAGTTTTCTAAGGGAAAGAGAAGAATTCACCTGATTTTTTGCTTCCTTAAAATCTTCCATGTTCAATGGCCTGATAGTTATTACCCTTTCCTCTTTGTTTTCTTTAGCTGACATGTCTCCACTTTTCTGCCCTTCCTCAGTTCTATGCTTCTTTTCCTGCAAAGTGAATAGAGCGGTAGAAAAAGGCTTGAGAAATGAAAAAGAATGTCAAACGTAAATAGGATTTAATAGGTCATCTACTTACCTCATCTTTGAGTCTTTCTTGCTTTATTAATTCTCTGACTGGTCGGTAAGCAGCAGTTATGGACAAGTTCTATTTCAAATAAATATAGTATTAACAGTTGAGAATGTATATCAAATCAAAATATTAAAACTAGATAAGTACAACTAAACCTTCAAATCACTTCCACTATATCCTTCTGTCATTGTTGCAAGCTCCTTAAAGTCCAATCCTTCATCAACTTTCTCTTTGGCCAATAGAGTCCTTAAAATCTTTTCCCTGTTCTCCACCGATGGTAAGCCGACCATGATTCTGTCATTAATGAAGGAAGTTACAAATAGTTGTCACAATCTGTGTGTGACAGAAACGCAACTAGGCACATCCAGTAGGTTTATACACACACGGGCTCCTAACAGAGTTTCGGGGACTGCATATAAGTATCATACGATGTGAAACCATTGGCAGCTGAAACAGGATCTCATTATCACTTTATTTAATTAAGGGACCATTGTTGACAAGGCTAAATTAGGCATGCAATTTACCTTCTCTCAAAACGTCTGATGATTGCTTCATCAAGATCGAATGGTCTGTTGGTTGCAGCAAGTACAAGAATTCTTTCACCTGGTTTTGTCAACAGTCCATCCCAGTGAGTCATGAATTCATTCTTTATCTTCCGCATAGCCTCATGCTCCCCAGCTCTATTTCGTTGCCCAAGCATGCTATCAACTTCATCTACAAATATGATTGTAGGAGAGACCTTAGCAGCAAGAGTGAACAAGGCACGCACATTTTTCTCATCTTCACCGAACCATTTAGAAGTAATAGTAGACATAGAAACATTAATGAAGCTTGCTCCAGCTTCATTGGCTATGGCTTTGGCCAGCATAGTCTTCCCCGTGCCAGGAGGCCCAAAAAGCAATATTCCTCCACATGGCTTCAAAAGGCCACCTTTAAACAGATCTGGTCTTCGAAGAGGTAGCATCACTAGTTCCTGAAGAGATTCTTTAATCTCATCTAAGGCACCAATATCTGCAAACGTAACACCAATCTCATTCGCTGGTATGACTTCTGGCCTTATGCGTTTTTCAAATTCATTGTCTGGAGGAACTTCCTGGTGTAATCAACAAAGATAAACAATCTGTATGAACAGAAATGGAAAAGAAGAGAGAGAGAACAAGGAATCGGACACAACGCAATACTCCAACTTCAACATTCAGACAGCTATTCAATAATGTGTACACCGTTTGCTGGTGTTACTTCATATATCAACTTTTGAATATTAGTATCTACCCAAGAACTTAGAAAATACAACGTCATGCTGGACAAATTTTCTACCAGAAAAATGTGGAATTACTAAATTTTCAAATTAAGAGTAAGTTCAATGGAGCACATGAAACAAAACAAAAGCCCACTGGCAAGAAGCTGGAGATCATACTTACAGCAGTTTTTGGTACTGAGGCTGAACTATCACCTTCCTTTGTAGTTGGGGCTGGTGGTCCCTCTCCACTTTTGGTTTCAGGCTTTGATCCAACAGCTTCTCGATCTTTTGAATCCTATTATCAGTTATTTAAATAAATCAATCAGTTGCATATATCTCACACAAACTGACTTTCCAAGCTCAATCTACTTCTAAGAACGAGACAACCAACCTTGGGCATTTCAGCATGTGCTTCGAGCTTTAAGGTATCCTTACCAACGGATTTACCTTCATGAAAAACACTCAACCCATGGGACAAACTAATTCACAGAAAATACAATTAGTTAACACATCTTTACCAGGGAAATGCCATTGAGAATGCAGACATCTAAAGGATCTGATTTCACCTTGTCGATGAGATAACAAGTTTTCCATTTCTATACTCTGGTTCTGGGGTATTCATTAGGTGATATGATATAGCTGACACCACAATTTCTTCTATATAGTTGCCAAGGACCAGTGTATCTCCCATACAGATTGAACCCAGGTCATCACAGTCAATGTCATTAGCAGCAAGTACCTCAATAATGTGATTTTTGTTATCCTGATAATGAATCATCTTCATATCCTCCTCCAGCCGGGACTTCCAGTTTACAAGATTGGTTTCATCTTCTGGGGGTTTTATTTCAATATTGTACGAGAATACAGAAGAAATCCTCTCATCTACTTCTCTGTAGTCATTTCCAGCGTCAACAATTCTAGAACCAAGTATCAATATTGATCCAGACAATTTCTTCAGCATTTTCTGGAACAAGACGTACATCCTCTGTGATCTACAAAGTACCTTCTCAACATCCCTAAGATAAAGGACAATGGGACTAATCTTCGATATTTTAACTAGAACCTGTAAAAATAATATCACAATGTAAATAAAACAGAAAATTATCCTTGTACTTCATAATTTTTTTTCATGAGGTAAACCACTTCTTAACCTCTTAAAAATTTAACGTAACGAGAAATAAGACCTTGTAAAGTGTCTGTATAAAAAGCTTCTCATCAAAACACCAGCTGCTAGTGCGCTTAAGTGGAGCTGTGAGGTAGAGATAAAAGAGTTAGAAATCCAATAGAAAGAGAGCCACAAACCATCTTATGCAAAGTAATCATCTAAGTCCTATGTGCAAATCAAAATAACGCAAATCTTCACCTGGAGTAGAGCATTAACCTAAAAAGACGAAAGAGACCCATTCTCAAACAAGAAAATAGCATTTATGAGACATTGTTATATATGTTCTGTACGCAGAATATCCCATGGGAAAGGCCACTTAAAAGAGAATCAAATTAAAAAAGAAACACGGATCACCCAGATATTAACCAAATGAACCGCTTGCTCGAAATAACAAGCTAAAGAAAAGTGCAACCTGTTTGATCCACAACGGTTTCCTCTTATTCTTTAATATTTTCCCATTTTTTGTTGTGGAAAGAGAAGCGGAAGAATGTTGGGTGAAGGAATACCATAGAGGAATTTCTTGCATAAACCTCTTCTTTAAGCTCTAACATTTCATCTTTGGTTTTTTAGTATATATTTATGGCTGAATGTCATTTAACATACATTTCTAGTTACATTCTTCCACAACAGAAAGTGAAAATTTCAAGTGGAATTACCTCATAATTGTTGGTCACGTTTTTCGTAATTTAAGGGGAAAAAAAATCTCTCTAATTTGAAAAAAAAATGACTCTAGTTTGAAAAGGTAATAATATATATCTCTCATGGGAAATCTTGTCTGATGAAATTCTAACATAGAACATCCCCACAAAATTTTATCGCAAAACCATATCCTCCATCTAATTTATCATAAAACATAGTATCTCTTTAAATGTATGTTTAAATTACCTCTAATAATTCTAGGCTACAATGTATTCAACTGTGTGTACAAGTTTGAGATACCCTTAACTGTAGCATCCCAAAATTTATTACAAGAGTTCTAGCAAGCTCTAATATGGTTACACAAAAGCATGATACATGTATCCTTTTGGTACAATTTTTTTTTTTATTTTTTTTTTCAAATATTCCTTTAGTTTCCCAGTAATAGTCAAAATATTCCTTAAAATCATTAGATTATCATAATCCAAGCTAGGTTTTAAAATTATCTATGTAAGAAATCTAAAGCTTCTTATATAGAATAATAACTGCATCAAGATTCTTGATGATATATATTCCCTCATAATTGAAGCATTCACTTGTAGTGTTGTCTTTTACTGACAATTGTTATCGAAAAATAGTTTTGGCAAGTAAAGTGCACTCTGACAGAGTTCTGGTTAAATTGATTCAAAAACCTGAAGTTGCAGAAGTACAGGTCGAAGAAAGATTATTCAAGTTTGCTGAGGCAGATGCATTTCTACGTAGCTGTGGAGGGTTAAAGGAGCCTTCTTGTCCCCTGCAGATATGGAGCAAACCCATATTCAATCATAAAAAAGAAGAAGCGAGAACTATGCAACATGTAAAAGTACCAAAACGCACTTTGATACAAGATCAACTCCACTTCTTTGCCTGCGCAATGTACCTGTAATAGAATAGAACAGCAAATTCAGGATGGAAAAGAACTAATTGATTGTACCAAAAAGAACAGAAAAAGAAAGACTATCACCATCAAATGCACTTGGTTTAATAAATTCTAAAGATTCCAAAAATTCTGGCACAGATCATAGTGCTAGCAAGAAGACTTCCAGTATTTTAGGAGAGGACTTGAACTGGTGCTTACAATTTGCAGATATGTTTTGTAACTCAGATGCATCATCAAATATCATCAGGATCTTAATGCACTATAATTACACAGGTTCCTAGTGCAGCATAGCTGGTGCTTGTAATATCCATTTAGGTGATGTTGAACATCAACACTTGGTCAAGTTTATGCATCATGGGAACAAAATGCCCCAAACTAGAAGTTCCCAATTTAAATGCCATGTAGATGATAAAATGCTATCCACACATTAGGAGCCTTTAGGAAGGTTGCCTAGGAAAAGTGACTAGCTGAGACGAACAAGAGTACTTTGTACTCTCTATGTATATAGCCCCTAACTTTGATCTCTGAAATTCCATCATTTTAGAAGATAAATATTGGCGGTCCATGCTAAATAAGTAAGATGTATATGAAAAAAATAAAATTATCAAACAAAATGCCCAACTTGAGTGAGATAAAGCCTAAATCCACATAAAAAGAAGGGTAGGGCCTGCATATTCCTGTAGATAGATGCCTGCAGAAAGAAATAACTTCTCCACACTCCAAATCATTGTGGTTTACCACAGCCTAGTAGGGACAATGATATCAAGAGCTTATCTCACGTGTTGAACTAGTCATGGTTGAACAAATGCTTGTGTCCAACTAAAATCGGAGTATGCCCAAATCACAGTTTAGGAAGACACACAAATAAAAGCACAAACACCAGGGCAAGATCTACTATAGGATTGAGGGACCAATGTTTTGCAAATTTTAGATTTCAAAAACTCCCCTCCTACCTGGAGGCCCAGAGCTCTCTCCTGACCAACACAATAACATTAACTGGATGACAGTTGAGATCCAGTTCTACCAGTCATGTCCATACTACATATGCACCATTGCAATGCCTTAAAAAGTGAATCGAAGCCCTACCACAAAACGTATTGGTTAACTGTAACCAAGGAAAACAATGTAGAATCCTGGCTCTTTGAAAAACCCTCCAGCATTCTCAAATTAAATTAATATTTGGGATGAAGAAGATAACGCGTCAAAACTAAGCACTAATACAGAAAACATAAAAACACAGGTTGCAGGGTTAACCTTTTCATAACTAATGGTAACACAAAAAACAATTAAATATTAAAATATATGGATATCATTCAAAATAAGGTTCACCAGAAAAAGATAACATTTCATCCTCTGTCATACCTTTGCTTTCCTCCTGTTGAAGCATTGAAAATGATCCAAATAATTCAGACATTCGGCTCAATGTTGTTTCCGATATAGACCTTTTGAAATACTACAACAAAAGATATTAGCCAAACAGCGAAGTGCTACATTTTATGCTAACTCATCTTGCTGAAGGCCTGAAGGCAATAGCATGGCAGGCCGGAAATAAGACAGCCATCCTTTACAGTTAAGAAATACTTATCATATACACAGAAAGTAGGTTGTAAAGGAAGAATGCCGAACTTACAGATTCTACGTTCGAAGCCCCATATTTGCTCTGGATCTTTTAAAACCAACCATCCAAGGATTTAGTACAATAATAATTAGCAGGTTAAGCTCTTGCTGTGAACATAAAAAAGTAATTTCTAGATATAAACTCACCTTCAGTGAAAAATCAGTTACGTCTAACAACAATAGCTTGGCCTCAAAATAATGCGCTAAAGCCTTGGCAAGCATTTGCTGATACAGTTCTGATATTAAAAATGAATCATACTTAGATTCATTGATAAGGAAGAACTGCTAAGAATAAAACGAGCATACTGCAAGTAACTAACCAGCAGGGCCAGAGAGCAATATTGTCCGACTTGCAGGAGAAAGATTCCGTGTGTGCTTAGTGACATCAGCTTTCAAATGAAAAAAAGCAGCACTTGTTAACAAGACTCTGGTCTGTTCACTGCAAATTTGATGAGCAAGAAAGATATCAACACAGTTATACTCTGTGCTTAGACAACAATGAGAGTAGTCCAAAACAATTGGGTTTATATTACATCTGCATCTAAATAATGCAACAAAAGAAGTTTCAATTTCCAATAATCTGGATCAAGAGAACGCAAACTTCATTTTTACAGAAACTCCTAATAAGAGCTGCATGATGCACATACTTATCTGCTTGTAAATTTATTTTATTGTTTCTTTTCCCTGCTGGTTGTTTAGCTATTCATTCGGTGCACATGTTAGAAATCAAAATTATGCCCTCCATAAGTAGAAACTATATTTAAGAGGGACGAGCACATCAGTTCAGGAAAGTGATTATGAATTACAGATCAAATCAACACAACAGAATCCACTTCGAGAGTGTAAAAGTAAAATGAAGTGAAACTAGTCATGACTTGGTCTGCATATCTCAAATTTCTTTGTCTTCCGGGAGAAATCAACATCCCTACCAATTGAAGTTGAAGAAGTACTATTTTAACACTAGTCATTTCATTTTTCAAAACAAATCTTTTCTAATCAATATCTATTTAGGTATATTAAGGTGAAAATATCAAAAATGAAACTCTGTGGATGAGGAACTAAATCATTCCAGTGAACAAAGATTTGTAAAAATATTTTAAATCTAATGCAATGAACAAAAACGCTGGTAAAATCATCCTATTTTACCCTTTGCCATCACATTGCTCCAAGAATTACATATATGCATGCCGTACTCAAGCATGAGGCAAAATATACAACACAACATAGCATTACAAAAATCAACGCATCCACACTCCAGTAACATTAGAGAATCATTTAAAGCAATGATTCTCGAGACTTCATAAACGAAATGAGATAGTTTGTTTTATACCATATCTAACAAATACAGATGCTTTAAATGTCAGATAATAGTGTCACAAAATTTAAAACGCGAATCACGGTTGAAGGCTTTCTGGTTGGTTTTCTTTCCACGGCTACTTCCTAGTTAAAGATACGATCAAGAAAACAGATTAATAAATAGAGAAATTTCTAGTTTCCCCTCAATTAACCTTAGGTAGTATGGGAATTGATCGAAGGTGACTTGGCTATCCCTTCCATTTACGATGAGGCTGACCATTTCCTGCTCCATAGTCTGCGGAGTGAGCGCGCCCGGAGTGGCAGCCCCGCCGGCCCATTTTCCGACGGTTTGCGATCCTGACGCCAATCCAAGCCCCACTCCTACTCCTATACCTACTCCCAAAGCCGACATCAACATATGCTTCGGTTCCATTTCTCCTCAGTACTAGCACTCCACAAAGCACCGATCTTTAACACACAAAAACCGCGTTAAATAGAATCAATTCAAACGAAGAATCAAACAACCGGTTCCTTCTTCTTCCTCTTCTCCCTTTTTTCTTTATAGATTTTCGATCGATTACGTACAGAATGAATAAAACGAAACAGATTCCGATCTAACAACGCTAATATTTTGGTTCAAAATACTCTCGCCGGTGATGCATATTGATTATATCTAAATATTTTGTTACAGTGATTTTTAATTGTCTGTTAGGACAGGAAGATAGGGAATGAAGCAGGTGAATTGACGACGATGTTTTGAGTATATTTTAGACGGCGGTGAGACGCCGGCGGGAGCGGGGTAAAAACTGAAAAACGGTGGCGGAGGGTGGTTAGTTTTTTGCTGTAATACAGAGTCGGTTCATTCCCGCTTTATCAGGCCTCGATTTCTGAAATTTTAAAATAATAAGTGGGACCCACTTTTAATAGTGACGTGGCTGTTTTTATGGCTCTGATGCGCTTTTGAAGAGAGAGATGAATGGATGGGTGTCCACGTCTGTGATGTGATATAGAGAATGTTTTACTAGAGGTCGCCTATTTCTAAGTTTATTTAATATTAGTCACTCAACTTACATTTTATTTCAATTTGAACATTTTTTAATAATCCGTAACTTAAATGTGAGCCTTCTATAGTTCAAAAATGAGATGTATATAAATATTGGAGTATTTTTTTGGTCATGTCTAGGAGTGGATTCAGGATTTAGAAAATTTTAAGTCGAATTTCAATATAAAAACAAAAATTCGACACAAAAATTTACACATCAGAAATTGAAGTAGGTTGAGACTGGCATGGGTTAAAGCCCGTGCCAAGTGCCAACTCCCTTAAATCTGCCATGGTCACGTCATGATTATATATATATATATAAGGATATCAAAATGTTTGGACTTATCACGTCCTAATTCTATCAAATTGGTTGTGATTATAAACATTGGCAACACGATCTCCACTTCCAACGGCACAATAATTATTTTCTTTATTTTATGTTTGAAACACAAGTATTTTAAAAATAAATAAATGAGTCAAAGAAGAAGAATATTTCAATTTCTTTTCATCTCCGTAAAAATCCCTTCAAGGTTGTCTTGACGGAGCTCCTCTCCCCATATTGTGAAAATAAAAATAAAAGTATAAATGGAATGATCAAAGTAAAGAAAAAATAGAATTGTGTGGTTAACTTAAAGTAAAACTGTAAGTTAGGTGACCTCAAGTGAAATATTCAGGAAAAACACTATGATGCGTTGGCGATGCACTAGATCTTTCTTGTTTGATTCAAATTTAATTAACTGCTTTATCTTCTGATGCAAAACCGAAACGTGTAGCCAATCAGCTTTCAGTAAATAAAGGCAGAAACGTCTGCTTTTACGAAAAGGGCCATGAAATATGAAAAATTACTTGTATGCCCCTTATCTCTTTGGAGCTTGGATAAAGATATCTATTTTTGGCAAATGTTCATTGAACTTCGTACATGATTAATCAGTACACCCTGCGAACTCTATTTTAGGTAGAGTTATCCGTGGGTCGGTTCGGTTCCAAAATTTTCGAATATTTAATAATTATGGAACCATTCAGGTTCGATTCGGTTCGATGTCATACCATAATTAAATTTTTTAACATTTACAGCAACAATACATAAATATAACTAATGATATTTCATTCGTAACTTTTACAAATTAATGTAGTCCAATTCAAAAATATATAAATAACTAATTGTCGAATAATATTAATTTAATGCATACAAATACCAAAATGTAGATATTAACACTAAAATGTCGGTTATCCATATTAAAAAATTGAGGCTCAAAGCTTAAAATTAAGAAATGATCTGATTTATTTAATTAATTGTTAATTTATTTAGAAAAAATAAAATTAATTAATTAATTCAATAAAAAAAATTATTTAGTTTCCGTTCTTATTTGGTTTTTCGTCTAGATTCGAGACCCAACTCATACCCATCGGTTCTCGATTAGGATACCCGTTCGTGTATTTAACTTATGAAGAACCATTCGATTCTGTTCGGGACTTTTGGACACACCTAGTTTTATGTCAGTTTAGGGCATTTTCTCTTTTATCATTTTTAAAACGTTTTTTTTTTCGATTTTTCAAAACAGTGAAAACGCGTTTTTGAAAATAAATTAAAAATTTACAAAGAAAATCCAAAATGACAGTTTTCAGTTATAATCAAACCAAGATTTTCAAAATGCGTTTTTGATGTTTTCAAAATAATTTTTTAAAATGTCAAAAAGAACACATTTTCAACAATCTCAAAATGGACAGTCAAAACTCAAAACATAAAATGAATTCAAAATTCAAAACATAAAACTGAAACACAAAGAGAATAACCCTTTAGCTTTTTCTTCTTATTCTCCAAAATAAAATTTAACAAATAGATGATTTTACATCATTGGCCTCCATTTGATTGAGATAAAAACTTAATTTTTTTTAATAAATTGATAAAAATTGAAGGAATGTATGATTAAAAAATTGTGAATTTTATTAAATATATTATTAAAATTAATTATTCGCTTGGATATCTTCTATCTAACTTTTTATTGGAACCAAACATAAGCCAACTAAGCAATTAACGCGCATTTTTAGGCCTCTGATCCGACTCGACCCAAAACTCTTGCAAACAGGTGGGTTCAACCAATAAATCTAAGACAAGCAGAAAAAATTGATTATAGATTGATTGTGACATGATAATTGATAGTGTTACGATACTTGATAAGGTCAAAATCTGTTATGTAACTTTTACTTATCGCTTTTCTCCTAATTTTTATTTAACTGTTGGAATACATATAATCGTTATGTTGAGAGGGGACAATGAGTTAAGTTGAGCATACTCAAGCTCGATTCGTGACCAAATTCTAAACTCGATTTGGTCTTCTGACTCGTGGGCCTCAACTCATGGAAAAAAGTGATATCAACTTGGCCACGATTCATTTCAAAACGAGTTTGGACTGCTTGAGAAGAGTCGAGCTTGCGAGGTGTTCAACTTGAGTTTCACCACTAGTTATATATCCCATTGGAACAACATTTCTGCATTCTAACCTTGTCTAAGTGTGCAAGTACTATACATATAAATAGATAAGTGATATGATTTCATTAGTTTTAGAATCGTTCGGATTTTGACATCAACATTTTTTTGCATTCTTATAAATAAAATTGTGAATAACATAAGCCAAATGATAAAAACGGGAAGATGAATTTGAGGTTAATTGACTAATCT
The DNA here is from genome assembly GCA_019097785.1 of Fraxinus excelsior. Taxonomy (NCBI): domain Eukaryota; kingdom Viridiplantae; phylum Streptophyta; class Magnoliopsida; order Lamiales; family Oleaceae; genus Fraxinus; species Fraxinus excelsior. The sequence goes on along the minus strand of CM032640.1, from coordinate 25,554,092 downwards.
TGCTTCACTAATAAATGAAATTATCTAGAAACAAATATAAGAATTGAACTGTTTGACAACCATTATTTCAAAAAAAATTATTCTACATATTCATTTTCAACCACTTATTCATACAATAAATATTTTGCATGTAAACCAAAAACTTTATTTTACCTTTTAAGTACACATTATTCTAAAAATTATTATTCAAAAAATTATTTTTCTAAATAGTGATCGTCATTGTCCATCATATAATGACATGTGTCCCCTGTCATTGACTCTATCATTTAGTACGTCATTGTATCAAGATTGTAACCTAACAATAATGATTATCGAACAAGGCAAACGACGGGAGAGTAGACAAGGTGGGGTTGGCAGGACATGATTGGGTGTTTTTTTTTTTTTTTTTTTCAAATTGTTCAATCATATATTAACACTGTCTCATCTATCGTTGAACACTGTAGCAAGAATGTAACTCTTAACAATAATGTTCTTTGAACATGTCAAATGATAGGGAGAGTTGACAAGGTGGGGGTGGCAGGGCGGGATTGGTGTGTGTGTGTGTGTATATATATATATATATTTATATTTCAAACTGTCCAATTATATATTGATCCGTGTTTTCTGTCATTGAGCATGTTACTGTAGCAATATTGTAACTACAACAATAATGCTCCCTGAGCTTGGTAAATGATAGGGGTGGGGTGGGATTTTATTTTATTTTTTTCAAATTCTACAATCATATATTGAGACATATTCTCTCTCATTTATAATATTTTCATTGTCTTTAACTCTAAATATCTATTGATTGTTTTGTCATGTCAATAGATATTTATGGAATCTACCAGACTCGACACGTAGAAACATTTTAAAATGTCATAGGCATTCGAGTGACACCTAATGATTAGACACTGAAATATTTAGGGCGTGTTTCAATCACATTATTTTGGAAAAATATATTTTGAAATATTAAATTAATGGAGAATGTGTGGTTGAAAAGGAAGAAAAAATTATTGATGTGATGAAAAAAATGATTTTATTGAATAATGTGTTATTGAAAATGAGTAGAAGAATGAAAATGAAAATTTTAATGTATGCCAAACAGGGGACTAAGTTATAAATAGGCAAGTTTTCAATAATGGCTTGTAACTATATAGTGCAATTTGCATATAGCTTGATAGTTGGTGATGCTCGAGGCTAGGATTGGATGAGTCGAGTTGGGTCTATTATGGTCCAACCCCCACCCACTCGACTCGGTCACTTTTGGACTATTCTAAAATCGAATGTCCCAATTCGATGACAGAAGTCGACTCAATCCAAATCGGGTCGAATAATTGGCGACCCGATTTTTGGGTTGGTCACCAACCCTGTCACAGTAGCATCTCTCAACTTTTATACAAACGATACATGTGCACTCTTTTTACATTATTTTTTACATCATGCAACGTGATGACATCACATTGGACAGTTTTTTTTTAAAAAGAAAAACACACTTTCTCACCAACAATTTTTTTTTTTTTTAAATGTCAAACAATGTAAAACTTTGAGTGCACATTTTGTATTGTTCACTTTTATAGCACTACCCACGAATTTAAGAAAAATACAACTTAAATACAGCAAGTCTCACCTTTGTAACCCGAATTTTGAAAACTCTAACTTCCCAATTTGAAGGCTTTCAATACCAAAGACAAATTTAAATACCATTGACAAAATTACCTGATACCTATGGTAGAAAATCTCATCGTATTCCGATTCATTTTATAGGAGTGTATTTATAGGTTGGTGATTTTAAAAGTTGGTTTGGGGTTCGGGCAATTGGGTTGGATTTGAAAGGATTTAGAAATTTTGGACAAATAAACCGATCAAGCTAGCTTACTTACTCTCCTAGTAGCTTACATTGGCGACAAAAACTAACTAGCCTAGAACCGCATAATTTCAGAAGAAAAATTCACAAATCAGGCATTAAGTATGAGTCAATTCAATTTTCAAGTTTTAAAATTCAAAATTCATGTATTAATTAATTAATTATATTAATGTCAAATTATACAATTAATGGTCATAAATGCATACTTATATGTTATAACTTATTTATTGGTCACATATTATCAAATAAATTGGTTACATTATTTCATGATCATAAATCAAAAAATTTACATGTCACAATTTTTTTGTCAATCACAAATTTTCAAATTAGTTAGTCACAAATTATTTTTCAGTCACAAACTATCGAATTTTTAAGTCACAATTAAATAGTTGGTTGTATACCACCACCACCAACACATCGTTGTCGCCGCCACGATCACTTGCAACGACCACCAGCAAAACCTAATAGCGTCACCTAGCCATGTCAACGAGCTGAGCTGAGCCGAGCCACGAGCTGAAACTCGAAGATTGGGCTCGACTCGAGCAAAACATGGTTGAGCTTTTTTTGGGCCCGAACTGAGCTGAGCAAAATCTTGGCCAAAAAAATGAGGCAAGGCCCGAGCCTTAGCAAACCGAGCCGGCTCATTTTTTTTCAAATTTTAAAATTTTTGGTACCTACAGGGTGCAGGCTCTATAGCCGCATACACAGGCAGCTAAAATAGCTGCATGCTACAGCCTTTTCAATTTTTTTAATCTGGCTCGTACGAACCGGCCCAGGTTCGAGCCGACACCCCAGAATGGGGCTTGGACCAATCTTGAGCCGAGCCCAGCTTGGGCTTTTTTCGTGCCTAGCTCGAGCCAGAACCAGCGAGCTTTTTTGTCATCTCTAGCATCACCATAACCAACAAGCCGGAGACGACGAGCTTTTTTGACATCTCTATCGTCGCCATCACCAATACAGCCCCATTGCCAACAACATAGACATAGACATAGACAGCCTCAACAATCAACCAATTAATTGGTCTCAAACACTTCCACCCACCCCACCCCACCCCACATCGCACTACTACCACAACGACTACCATCACTATCATCATTGCAACAAACACCACCACTACCACCTCACCATTACCACCATCATAACCACCATCTCACTAGTGAAGCCATCATCACAACCACCACCACCTAAACACCACAAAAAATCCAAATCCAAAACTATCTCAATGAACGCCACAACCACCCCTAAACTCATGATAAGCATACTGGAGAAAGAAGAAAAACCCCAACAACTCATCACCGAAAATGACCAAATTACAGACATCGTCGCGTACTCAGCCACAAACTTCGTCGGCTCTCAACCACAGTCTATAGCACACCTCATTCACCTCTTCTAGAGAAATAGAGAAACAGATGGACGCCGACGCAAGAAGTGATCGCCGCTTCATGTGCAACGAGGTGTTAGTACGACACATAGAGGTTCTGGTGCTACACATACTATCGCGTACATGGGGGCTAATGTCGATCGCTAGTGTTGTGTCTGTCTCTGCACACATGAGAATCATGAAGAGTCGTCGGAGGGTTGGGTGGAGGTAGAAAATGAATCGAAAGTTCAAAGATGAATTAGGGTTTTGTGTTGGTTAATTTAAATTTATAATATTAAAAAGTTTAAATTATTACCTGATTTTTTAACAAAAAGCTTTCAAATCTGATTTTTGAATTAGAAATTTAAAAACCATGAATAAGTGAGATTTTCACTAATTTCAAGCATGTCTGAACCTGATCCAACATGATAACGGTTAGGTTTACGGGGTTTGCTGGTTATTTGTCCAATCCTGGTAATTTTTTTAACTTATTTTATTTACTATATTGTTCACTAAAGGTTCAATTACTTTATCGAACAAGTTATGAGTGTTTCTAATAATTAACACTTGAATAAAGAAGAGACTCGTATCCTCTTTTATTTTCTATTATTAGTCTTATGATGTACAATGTACGGGCTTTGATATTTTTAAGTTAATATTAGTGCATCATATTAATGGCATTGTAAAAGGCTATAATAATTAGTAAAATTTAATAATGAAAAATATTATATGTTCCTTGAAGTTCTGAGCTTTAGTTGGTCTCTATAGAAATGGAGAAGAGTTTCTAGTATCTTCATAGAAATTAGCAATGTACTTTATTTAATGGCAATAATAGATGAAAAGTATAAAGATGAAGAAATTTATAGGTATACTCATTTAAATATTAGTCGTTGCAAGTATATAGGAAGAAGTGAAAGAAGATGTCATCAAAAGTAATCGACTAAGGCAGTAAAATTTTATAATTGAAATATTACTTCAAGGAACAAAAAGTATTACATGTGAATCGTTAAAGAATCCGTACCTTTAGCCTGCTATAATCGCGAACAATTTTGATCATGAGTATGTGCTCCTTGTCATTAAGAAGAGCATATGTCTCAATGTTAGTCATGATAAAAACTCTCGAATTAAGTTCACAAAAAAAATTTGAAATTTACTAGCACATACGGTAATGATTTAACCAAAAAAAAAAACTTTACTAATTTATAATTAAGCAACTACATATATTCGTTATGAAGGTGGAGCAGGAAAGATAAAGTAAACGAAACTTTTGAAAGCATACGGTGGGGTATTGCCCTCGTGGGGGTTGAGGGGGCAGCGCCTCTCGTGGGATACCCCTGACGAGGATAGACCTTCCCGGTCATGTCGCGAAGGTCGAGGGGACAGTGCCCCTCGTGAGGGTTCGGGGGCAACGCCCCTGGCGGGGATCAACCTGAGCGTTAGGGAAATATTTTCTAATGGTTTTTAATTAAATTAATAATAAGTGAAATTATATTTATAATTTGTGCAAAATGTAAATAAGTATAATTTCTTAGAAAGAAAATAAGAAATTAAAAAAAAAAACTACGCGTCTCCGCACAACACAGAGACACGAGCTCCGTGTCTTCGCGCAATGCAGAGACACGGACGTCTTGTGTCTCCGCACCACACACAGTGCGGAGACACGAAGCTTGTGCTCACAGCGCGAAGACACGGAGCTCGTGTCTTCGAGCTGTGCGAAGACGCACAGTTTTTTTTGTGTGCATTCATTAGCTTTTCCCTCCTTTTTTGTTAAAAATAACATGTTCAATTCATTAGATTTTTTCACCCGCTTAAACTTCCTACTCTCCCAACATCCAAGTTTTCAAAGATATTGCTTTCCTGAAAACCTCGTAGTCAACCCGATGAACATCGTTTTGCCATTACACGGCGCCATTGAAAACAAGTAAGAGAGAAATGACGAGATGTCAGAAGATTCATATACCAGGAAGAATTCTATATATTGTAAATATATGTCAAGATGGAGAAGAAGCAAAACAATACTTTTTGGGAATGTTCTTCTAGGAAACTTAACTTGTATAAGATTTTCAAATAAATAAAAATTGAGCCGAAGATGACAAATAATGGAGAAGTGTGCAACACGAAATTAGCTGTCGTAATTTGTTGAGAGAGTCTACTACTTTTACTGCACAACGGTTTCGACGTGAAATAAAGATTTTGGTTCATCTGCTTCTCCAATACGTGTATGGAGAAGAAATTTATAAAACATCAACTGGCTGAAGATGAAGAAAATATATACCAATTAGTCAACAAAGATGACTAGATATTGAGGGAATCACTGTATCAAAACCAGATCATGAATAGTGGCGAACCAATTTTAGTGTGAAATGAAGGGTGCACAAATGAACAGTGATTTGACCATCATCTCTTTTAATATAGTAGTGATATGTTGTTGACAAGTGGTGGCAATATTTGTAATTTAGTGATTAAAACTTTATAAAATATGACGGGGTCATCTCCAAAAGCTAGTTTTATTAAACACAGACAAAGATATCGCAATAAAATTTCGTTTTTGTACAGCAACTTTATTAATTGTTACGGAACACTCTTTTTCATGTACGATCTTGTTCATATGTTTAACTACTTGACATCATATCATCACCGTCAGGATGGCCGAGTGGTCTAAGGCGCCAGACTCAAGTTCTGGTCCTCGTGAGAGGGCGTGGGTTCAAATCCCACTTCTGACATATTCCCTTTTGTTTTTTTTTTCACTTTGGTGCACATAATAATGCTACAGAATTGTACCCCCGTTTTTCCATTTCTTTTTTAACCGTCACTCCTCTTGCAACTAATTAAGACCTTGTTTGAAACCCATTTTGTGTAAAATAGAAATTTTGGAATAGTGATTGATGTGAGAATGTGTGGTGGAAAAGTGATGAAAAGTTTTTGATTTGTGTGTAATATTATTTTATTTGAAAAATGTGTAGTTGAAATGAAGAATAAGAATGAGAAAGAGAAATAGAAATTAATGAGTGTCAAACGGGGGCTAAATCAGAAGGAAAGAAAACAAAGCTAATTTATGAGCTACTTTATTCCCTTTACGAGAAATAAAGTAAAAAGAACCACAACCAACATCAACAAGTAAGGATAAAAATACATGACAAAACTCTTGCATTCGAAGCAAACTGAAATCTGATTTGAGACTGTACCATTCGATGGAATCACATTTGAATCCGAAAAATCGTTCTCCTTTGTGTAAAAGAAGTCGTCTTCATTGTGAAAACAACAAAATCATCATCTATATGTTCTCCGCAAGGAGCACCCCCATGCCATCCTGAATGACTACACCAGAACTAATAAAACCCTGATCGGCTGTCGAAACCCACCCGCCCTGCACACTCTTTTCCTTTCCCGCCCACTCCTCTAAGTTAGCCACCAGCTCAACTATAACTCTAGCATCTCAAGGATACCACCATAACGATTTCGCTTGCCCCAAATCACTGATATTACACTTACCAAATATGCAACACTATACAGAACTAAACAGCATAATGGAAATTCTTTCAACTTCTTGATTACTAATGGTCAGCGCTATTCAATACACAGCAAATCCAATTCCAGTAATAGTAGTAAAGTAGCTATTGGCAATGTCATTCCTGTATCTCAATAAAAGCAGAAGTATATTATTTATAAGCTTCTGTTGGTAGGACTAAAACTATACAAAAATAAATTTATTAAAAATATGAAAACGTGTAAGTACAAATCATTAGAGACTTGACCAATTTACAAACTAGTATCAGAAAAAAAGATTAGTGTTTTTCCATTATAACATACAAAATATCACAACTTTGGTATGAATTTCCCTCCAGCCGCAATGCAGTCCATGTAAAAATTTATCTTGTTTATCATCCCTTCGGCGAACCAAGGAGTAATTGTTGAGAATCGCTTTTGCTTTTAGAGGGCTGAGTTACTTCAGTTTGAAGCATTCAACCAAAATGCTCGGAGCAAATGACTTCACAACCATATTGGAAGAACCACGTCACTGAGGGTATTGTTGAACAACTCTTCCGGATTAGGCTATTCAGAGATTAGGGTTTCGTAAACGGGGCAACCTGGTTTTGATTTGTATGAGAAATATGAATAGAGATTTTATTTCATTAAATCTAAGAATACAAAGCCATTCCACAGGCTATGCAAGAGAATCGATGGCAACAGATTCCTTGATCTTGCATAAGTTACACCCATCACAACCCCAAGAAAAATAAGTGGTAACATCCTCTGTACATTAAAGTGTGCCAAAGCAAAGCCAATCGAACTCACCAATATTGAGCCCCAAACGGGCATGTATTTTGTCAAAGAAGGAAGAAGGAAGCCTCGGAAGACGATTTCCTCCCACAAAGGAGCACAAACAACAAGTACCAGTGCATAGAGTGCCATTGCAATCGGATCTCGAGCCACTATTGATTGCTCTACACTAGAGAGTGTGACAGGAGTTGAAGGCAAAACTGGAAGAAGATTTAGGTTGAATTGAGAAAGACGATTGACCAATGGAAACATCAAGCATCCAAGAACAATGTCGAAAATCCAGTTTCCTCTAAGGCTAAATCTAAACCAATCAGATGGAAGGGGACGGAACCGAGACAAACAGCGATGAAGAATTAAAATTCCAGCAAGCCCTTCAGTTACATCTGTCAGAAGGCTGAATAGTGCCTGCCCTCTGTAAGTTAGCGACTCCTTGCTGAAGCCAATGATGTGAGCTCCAAATGGAATCATCCATGAACCCACAAACCAGAATGATACGGTCCAAAGGAGTGTAACCTGCATTGCAATAATTTTTTCAGACGCGAAAAATATTGTTGTCATCATTTTATTATTTTATATACTAAATAAAAATGGGAAGGAAATATTAAAGAAGCGAAGTTAGAAATGGTACGTGTTTCTCTATCGCAGCAAAATACTAAAGAATTCAAAGAAAATATCACAATGAAATGATAAAATAATTTACAAAAGCAATTTCTTTTAGAATATTTACATGACTAGTGGTGAGCTGGCATAAAAGGGGTTCAAAACTTGACATCCTATGGAAATATGCTACAAGCAATGACCTTGACAAAAGCTAGAAGTCAAATTGAATAAAGGCGGTATTCATTATAGCGACAGCTATTCAGAGCCTTTAAAACGTTCTCAATTCTGGGCAATGATGATTTACAAATGCGCTGTTCCAACAAGTAAACTTCTAGAAAGAAATAAAAATGGCATTCATTAAGCTACAGCTGTGGAAAGCCATTAAAACATGCTCAGTTCCTTTCTGTGCATTATTGGTGCTTGACAAATATAATGTACCGGAGAGTAAGCTTTTAATAATTTATTTTAACAAGCAGTCAGCATTTGTTATAATTCCAACTTTATCTTGTAAAACTTTTGTAGGGAAATATTATGAAGATTAAGTAAAGGTTATTTTATCAAGATTGCGTTTTAGAGTTATGTAGTGAGGAGCAACTAATCTGTTCCAAATTTGAACCTCAAATTTCTTACATTTGCTGTATTTTTTTTGTAGTAATATACTTGTGTTCAATTGATGAGTTATTGAAATTAGAAATTTATTTTTATATCCATGTTATATATTGGAAAACCATGTAGGAAACTATAGTATAATATGAATAGGGGCAGTTTTAAAATGTGAACGCTGAATCTATTAAAACACTCAAATTTGGGGTCAATTGATGTTTCACCTCTTTCAGATTTTCTATATACTATATCCGATCTAAATGGAAAAGTTTCACCTTATACAGTTAACAGTATTACACTTTATTTAGGAATTTTTTATCTACCATATTACTTTAAATGCTTGAATAACAGAAATATTACCTGACCCTAATTTCACTTCTCCATATTATGACGTCCTTTCGACTTGCAATTGCAAACCAAGACATCCTTTGATATGAAGGGAGTAAAAGATTTGGATTTTAATAAACTAAATATGTAAGTAGCATCAAACGACATGATAAAATTTCCCACTTCTTCTGTATAGATCATAGGTTCCAAGTTGATAATGCACAAGCTCACATAAAAAGATCTCTCAATATTTATACCTTGAAGCATAGATACCTTAAACCCGATTACAAGTGTCCTCAAACCTTTACCTATCAAACAAGACTACTAAAGCCACATAACAATCGCAGCACACACTTCAGTTCATATCAAGTCACTCAACTACATGAAATGCTGAAAACAGAAGTTACTACTTTTCAGTTTATGAAATGATTAGGATGTATTACCTATGTAACATCTGCTATTAGTCTCTTGCTCAACATTTCGCTTTTATAGGATATATACAAATAAGTTCATCCTAGGACAGTAGCTATTTCAATAGTTCATTGTAGTTTGGACTATGTTTAGCGTTTATTGGTTCTTTGGTTCTAAATCAACTGGCATCAGAGTCAAACTTCAATTCATTCACTTCTGCATTAAACAAGGTAGCTACTAGCAACTACAAGTCTTCACCATCACTGACCTTATTGTTTCGAATAATAAGTATTTATCCATCACTAATCAGAGACAAAGAATTTTCACCAGTTGAAGAGAAACTATTATTTTGCCAGTAGATACCACTGCCATAATAGACATTATTTTAAAGTATATTTATCTGGAAATAGAGTTAAAAAGAGAAGATTTACAGCTAAAATAATTAGATATTACAGGATGATAACTGGATATGCCTATACACTATACAAAGGATAAACATTTAGCAAAATACGAATGCAAAAATATAGTAACTTCCATAAGATAACACCATTCAAAACTTTAGAAGAATTATGCTCTAAAAATTCAGTTTATGTCATCATAAAAGGGGGGAGTACCCTTACCTGTAGGATGGTCTCTGCAGTCCATGGCACAGTCCATGGTTTCCCAATCAATCTAAACCTTGCACCTATAATCTGGAAAGGATATAATTGGGATCCCATTAGTTACTCTCGAAGTGTTCTAGCAATTATATAGTACATCATAAATTTGTGAGTGAAGACTCGTATCCACACTCTTGGAATTCCTCCTCAGCCCCTCACCACCCCTCTCTCTCGTTTACAGGTTCTAATATGAAAACAAAGAGAAATATTAAATTTGTTAAAACATGTAATAAATGTGGCAGTGATTTAAGATCACCTCCCCTTTCTTACTCTCAATGTCCATAGACACAAAAGGACTGTCAATTGCTTTAGGTATTGTTTCCGTAGTCTTTTCTAGAGGTGAAGAAGTGCTTCTCAAGTTAAAACACTGATAAAAAGTCATGCGTGTTTGGTCATGTTTTCCAGGACCTCCACAAAGCTGAGGGCCCAAGAAAGATCTTCCAAAAGAATAAGTACAAGAGCTTCTCAGAACAGGAGCTTATGAAGCTAATTTAAATATGAGTAGTTCCTTAAATTTACATACTTCCTCAGGAAAGGATTTTTTTATTCTATTTTTTTTTTAAAATAAAGTTAGAGAGAGTTGCAACTAAGAAGACAAACTTTTCTCAAACAAAGGCAAAAAAATCATATAAAAAAGGGACAAAATGTAAAGTCAATTTCTTATAAAAATGTTTTTTAAGACTATTTTGCAACTAAAACCTACACCAAACAAACTTTTAGTGATCCAGCATCAGCGCATCATATATATAATCTATGCTTACAAGAACCACTCAATTGTGCTATTGTGCAAAACTCCTAAACCAAATTCCATTAGTAAAGAAATATTGGTACAATCTATACAATAATATATCAACTAACGATTACCATTATACAACAAATAAGAAAGGGATATTAGAATACAAAGGGACATTATTTTCCAGGTGATCAGGCTGGGGTAAAACCAGGCCACTATTTACAAGAGAAAGTGCAAATTCAAAAAATACCAAATAAAAGAAATGGCATTATTACCTCTCCGAGGTTTGAAACCCAGTTTCTTTTGTCAACATTTGGTTTATCAACTTCCACCTTCTCCAACTCCTCTTGAAGAACCTCCTCAACAGACTCAGGATTTGGGGTGCGTGATGAGAATTCTTCATGCCTAAAGCACGAGATTTTCCTCTTCTACAATATGAAAGAAATGAAAATTACCTCACCTATGGCATACACCAATGTTATATATCCAAATATATAAAACTTGTCTACAAACACACAATATGACATGCATAAAGAAATTATCATTACTCTATGATTACAAGCAGTCACTGGTATATGAAAAGAATAATTTTGATGAATCTATTCCACAAAATGAAAGAATAACAAAAAATAGAGACAAATCATTTGGATTTGCTTGTTCCTGAAAATATTTTCTCATGAGCTGCAGCCTGGATTATCGTAGAATAAGAAGTGAGGAGACATGACATGGAGATATGTCATTTCTTAAAAAGTAGGTATTTATATTAGCATAAATCTCTAAATTACAATATTTATAGTAACAGTAATATCTAAATTCCGTGGAAGAAAGTTATTCAACACAATTGAATATTAAAAGTGACATAATAAAATTAAAATCTTAATGCATTTTGTAGCAGTAGTAATAATAGTTTCTACTCATTGCGACCATAGAAAGACATAATAAAATTAAAATCTTAATGCATTTTGTAGCAGTAGTAATAATAGTTTCTACTCATTGCGACCATAGAAAGTGTACATCCAACGTTCTTAAAATAATTTGTCTCAACTTCAACTATATCACATCATTGTCACTATTAACATCATCAATTAACAACCTAGCCGCCATTCAAGTTCACTGAGAGAAAATTGAATGCTTTGAAGCATCTCAACATTTTAGAAAGAACCAAATTTATCTTCTTTTATACCTCCATACATAAACTAAAGCACCTGGAGAGATAAATTCGACTATGCGTTGTTAAGACTGCCTTTTGACAACCCAACTCCTATATCTCCATACACAAACAGAAGAAAATGCATGTAGCACAAGTTTAATTACACATTGTTAAGACTGCCTTTTGATAGCCTACTATTAGTCCCCAAAAAGATGTGCTAAAAAAACTCAGCCCATATCTTAACTATTTCTTTTTTATAAGAAAATATCAAAATGAGAAAAGAAAGACACAATCACCATCCTATCAAAAATATTAATATTGAAAGGCCTCAATTCCTCCAAAAAGGATAGATAGCCGTGACGAAGAACCATATATGAACTTTCAACCAAATAAATCAATGAACGAAGGAATATATATATACTGGAGTTTTATGGATAATAACAATGCACCAACACAAATAGAACCCATTTGATATCTAAACGACTTCATAACTCACGCCCAAAGCACAAATAATGTAAAATTTGCTACATGAAAATTTAAAAATTGAATTTTTATTTTCACCTTAGCTGAGAACCTGCGATGAGTTTCGGGGACCCGAATTGTACGAGTGACAGGAAAAACTGATACAGGGGTGAATTTCGAAGCCCTAAATCTAGGGCTTGAAGTTGAAAGGGGAATAGACGGAATGCAATTTGAGCTCAGCATCATCTTCTTCATCTTAGGCTGGTAAAATAAATCCCTCAATTTAAGAGATGAAGGAGTGATTGAATACATGAATTTTATGCATTATTTATCCTTCTCCCTTCCAGTTCTACAGCACACATGCACAGAACCCTAATCTTTTTATTTTTTGTTCAAGTTGACGTTTTTTGACTGCAGATGAGGGACAAGACACTGTTCATTATGGTTGCCAAACTGGCTAAGAAATGAATTTTGTAATGTCTGTCTTTTTTTTTTTTTTTTTTCAAATAAAAAATTAAAAGTTCGTTTGATTGCAACGGTAGAATTTAGGTGGAAACAAAATGAATTACATGAAATTGAATTGCCTAGAATTTGTTTTTCTGAGAATTGTAATTAATTGTATTTGATTAGTATAAATTTTTACTTAGAAAATGTTGAAAGTTTGATATCCGTTTGATTTTGTTTTTCATGAAAATTGTCCATTAAAGTGATAATTTTTTTACTATTCGGTCTAGAATTTGTTCTCATTGCCAAAAAAGAAAAAAAATTACCATATTGAATATAATTCGCTTTGCATGAAAATTGTCAATAAAAATCATAAATTTCTTTTTTTACTATTGTATTTAGAATTTTTTTCAACTCCCCAAAAAAAAAAAAAAAAAAAGATGAAAAACAAAAAAACCACCTTAAAGGTGCGAAAACCAATTTACCAAAAATTAAGAAAATCAATCACGTGATGGCAAAGTAAGAAAATGAATTTCATGAATTAAAAAAAAAAAAAAAGAAGCTACCAAATAAACTAGTAGGAAAATTTTGGTCAATCAAACATAACCTTATATATTTCGTCAATTTTTATTAAAATTTACAAACAAAAAATCTAATTCTTAACCAAATCAAATATGAGCTTATTTTTTGAACGAGAAATAGTTAGTTATTTTAGATAAAGATAAATATTGTTGTGCAATTATTCAAATGTTGAATTCATTCAAAATTCTCTTTTAATATATATTTTTTAAAGAAAAATGGAAATCGTATGTTGACCGACAAAAATATTTTCGCACGGTTTTTTTCATTATTTTTGGTAAGGATTTTGTAGAAAGAAAATGTTATTTAAAAGTTAATTAGATAAAGCAAAAGGACCCCTTATGCGTTTGCCGGGAGTCGAACCCGGGTCTATTGCTTGGAAGGCAATTATCCTAACCGTTGGACTACAAACGCTGCTTGTTAATAGCGAATAGAAATTATATTATTACTTATTTTAATTTTCTTGAATATGTAGAAATTGAACATCAACCTCAGCTATGCTAAACCTACTTTGATTTTGCATGTAATGATCATATCCTCGACTACCAAAACATTTTAATTTTTTTACAAAATTAGCTAGGAATGGTCCTAATAAAGCACGAGCGAGTTTATTAATCGGATCATGAGTTCCTGTTCAATTTCAGAAGTTAAATGAAATCAAATGATTCTATTTATAAAATATCCAAATTTATGTGTGATTAAGGCTTTTGAAATTTTCGAATCGAAACTCAATTAGGAAGTGGATTTTCAATTTTTAAAGTTGTAATTCTTATCACTTTTATAGTTTTATTCACCCATACACACACCCCCATCCACTCCTAATCTTAACTATGGTGCCGTAAGAGAGTCTCTCGAGGACAATTCAAAATTCTAACTCAAAGTCAAAGGTCCAAATGCCAAACTCATGCAACCCCATATCAAGTTTATGTAGTCAAAGTATACATGCTCTTAGGCTTGAGCACGGTTCGGGTTGGGTCGATTTCAACCTCAACCTGAAACCAAAATCGACTAAGTTGGTTTGGATAAATTTCAACTCAAAACCAACCCAATCAAGCTCTTAAACCAAACCAACCCAAACCAAATCGATTCAGTTAGTCGGTTTTGTCTTTGGCCTAAAATGAATTTAAAGGGAAAAAAAACTTTAAAGCTTTTGGGCCCAATTAAGTACACCAAATTCAGTCAATTTAATCCGTGCACAATGCAAAATTTGAGAATTTTAGCCTCATAATTTATGAAGTGGCTTAATTTAATTTACTCTACAATAATCTACAATTGGCTTCAATGGAAAAATCGAGCCGCACCGTGCAGCAGCCAACAAACTTAACTCAAAAAGCCATAATAACACACTTATGAAGCCAAGAAAATCTGTTATTGTGGACAATGAAGAAAATTAATCCAAGAAAATTTAAGAAATTGAACAAAAAATAAATAAAAAATTAATGAATTATTTCTACACTTGACTAAATCAAATAAAAAAACTCTATATGTCTCCATCGAATTGTCGAACCTCTAGTACCGTAGTACGTCAAGAATATGTACCTTTAAAAACTGAGAACTCTAAAAACTAGGACTCTAAATAAAAAAAAATTATATATAAAAAATTGGGTTGGGTCGGTTTACCGTTGGGTTGGGGCCTTAACCCATAACTGACCCAACCCGTCATTTTAGTTGTTTTACATTAATCGATTAGAACCGATTTACTCAACCAAACATTTGAGTAATACTATTGTAGGGTTTTAGATTCCATCTTAATGATTAAGAATAATACTAATGTGTTTAACAATATATGTAGCATTAACTGATAAAATCAACTAAATGTAAGGATATAAGATTTATTTAATTGAACCTATCATGTACGGGTGTTTTAACACCATTAGAGCGAGCTACATAGTATTACTCAAATGTTTAACCTTTTACACTGAAATCTCGTGACCCTACATTCACTATTACAACCACACCTTTGATTTAACCACATGGATGCGAAAGATAGATTTCGCAGAATGTTCGAACAAAAATATAGTTAATCATGTTGCCTGCCATGAGACACCATGATGGCGAAATCTTGATTTGGTGCAACTTCTATAATGAATAGAGAAGTTAGACTATAATTTGAAGGGTCCGTGACGCTTACATGTGTACAACGATGATGTAGTAAAGTTCCACATCGACTAAAAATATAGAAACACAACATGTTTGAAAATTGTAGAACAAGAAGACGGGAAAAGAAGAGTTGTCCACGTGCATCTTTACTTGGATTGAGAACATTATACAGAATTTCAGTGAACATGAGGCATCTTATTCTAGTTGATGGATTAGTGGGGCATAATTTTGTTATAAAGTTATGGTTAAGACATTTCGTAAACGAGTTATAAGCGTGTATTCTAAAATGATGCATTTACACTAGCTTTAATGGAAAAAAGTTGACAAGTTCTGTTCACTAATCAATATCAATTCCATAAATACTAGAATTTGAAAAATATAAATTACTTTCGTACACGTGCACTCAATCGAGCAAATAGATATAACCTTCACAACAATGCATCATTTTTCCGATAAATTTGGATACTACGAAGCTCGAGCTCGAGACTTGGGTCAGGAGAGCATGTGCCCATCTCGCGTCTCACGAATTTTTCTTCACTTCGAATTCAAGATATCTGTTTTATGAGATACTTAAGTTGAATCCTTATAAACGTGATAGAAATCCGTGAACGTAAGATGTATACAAGCTCTTTCAATTTGAAAACTACGTATGAGTTAATGCTCAGGTGCGATGTCTAGGTCATACGCTAAATATATCATTTTTTCGTTAGTTCATTTGCTTCATCATCTACCGGAAGATCTAATGGATAACGATAACAACAAACATAGCAAAAACAGCAAATTTAGAAGCCAGAATAATCCCTTCAACAAAGTTAGAACACAACAAATAGTACTATAATCTCCGCGTGCAGATCAAATCATCCTTCTCATCTGATGAATTTCATGAACAATCACGAATTTCTTGGAGCAAACCTTGAAAACGGATCACTTATAAGAAAAATATGTTTTGACTTCTCATCGTCAATCAATTTTCACTACATAGTCGCACTAGAAAATGCCTTTATACTCATCTTTTACGAACACCAAAGATAATAGAACGATTACAGAAGAACAGAAGCTTAAATGCAAAGAAATAACAAAAATAATTTAGAACATTACAAAGGAATGTTGAAAGAATGAGACATATTCCCAGTGCTATGATTATAACAACTTGAGTATTATGCAACTTAACACGAAGAATCCTCTTCGAATGAGGCCTCTATATAGTTCGGTTGATAATTTGTTCGTTTTTTCTTCTTCATTAACTGATCGATCTTCTATTACAAGTGACATACGATATTTTTAAGAGAAATTTGGAGATTAAAGACTGTATTTTTAGATTCTAATTCTCTATCCAAGCAAAATTATTGAGGTTAAGCATCTTTTATCCTAGTTTTTAGCTCCATCTCTCCATCTATTATTGCTTTATTATTCTTTTACGAGATATATCATATCTTGACCATACATACTTTCTTTTCCTAGTTGCATCATCCACTTAGCCTAAGACCCTTATTTAAGACACATAGCCTTCTTCAAAATGTTCCATCTCAATATTCGATTACTCCTCATTTCTATAAACTTGCTCATTTTCCTTCGAAAGGCTTCCTTGCACTGTAACACATACTCTTAAAAGGGCTTTCTAGTTTTTGATCAAGAATCGATATCGCTTCCTAGGATCAAAGTAAAAGTTTTGACTAGAATTTGAATTCATATCACTCCATTGGAGAATGAATGGGAAAAAGGGTAGTATAGAGATCAATATCCCTTCCATCACCAATACTAAACTTCCAGAAAACAAGAAATGTGGTGAAGCTAGTGCCTCGGGCAAAGGCTGGATTTTAAGTATTTGGGAAGTATGCAAAGAAGATAACAATAGAGTAATATTCTCACTAAAAGTTGGCCTTGCAGTTCTTCTTGTATCACTCCTTATACTATGCCGAGCCCCTTATCAAGTCTTCGGCATCAACATTATTTGGTCCATCATCACTGTTGCCATCATGTTTGAATTTACTGTTGGTATGTGTATATGCAAATCATCACGCGCACCTAAATATCACTGTTAAAATTTATATCTAAAAGTCATAATATATCAAAAGAAACTTTTACATCAAAGAATTTACTGTTGGTATGGATCAAGTTCATGGACTTTACACAGTGATGCACATATACTTGCATAGACATAATTGAATAATTACCTTGACATGTTATCTCTGGCGTTATGTCTTTGAAGGTGACACATTTAATCGAGGGTTCAACCGAGCACTTGGGAGCCTGCTAGCTGGAATTTTAGCCATTGCCATTGCGCAGTTAGCCTTAAGCATTGGAGGAATTGCTGAGCCAATTATAATTGGTCTGAGCATCTTCATTGTTGGTATATCACCTGACTACTGATAACAACAAATGAAGTTCACTTTCCTTCCCTTCCAAATAACACTCTCTTTTGATTTTTGCAGGGACAGTTACGTCATTCATGAAGCTCTTGCCATCCCTTGTTCCCTGTGAGCATGGATTCCGAGTTATACTTTTCACCTACTGCTTGATAATTGTTTCTGGCTATCGAATGGGGAACCCGATTAGAACAGCCATGGATCGGCTTTACTCTATTGCCATTGGAGCAATTGTAGCAGTGCTAGTGAATGTGCTCATTTTTCCTATATGGGCTGGGGATCAGTTGCACAAAGAAATTGTCAGTAATTTTAATTCTGTGGCTGATGCACTTGACGGTATGTTAATCTAAGAAAAATAGTACAAGAAACGAAAGATGTGAGACAATAATAACAAAGAAAAATAAGTGAAACAAACATATCTGTCAACCCTTTAATTTACAGATGCTTCTACTCAAATCCTTACAACATCAAATTCATCTGGTTGCAGAATGTGTTAAAAAATACTTAGATGATGATGGATCCGTACACCCAGAGTTCTCGAAGACTGTCACGGACGACTTCCCGGACGAACCTGCATATAGAAAATGTCGATCCATGTTGAATTCCTCTGCCAAACTTGAATCATTGGTACTAATCATCTCTATGAAGATGAACATAGATCTTTTCTTTTCTTGCAGTTGTGACGTAATTCAATCGAACAAGCACTTACCTAGGATTTCTACTAATGTTTCTGGTTCTGCCTCATAGGCCAATTCAGCTAAATGGGAACCACCCCATGGCAGGTTTAAGCATTTCTTTTATCCATGGTCAGAGTATGTTAAAGTTGGTGCAGTCCTGAGATATTGTGCATACAATGTCATGGCACTCCATGGTGTACTTCACTCAGAAATTCAGGTCTGTGCCTTCTCTCCTATTGATAATCTTAATAGAAACCTCATACAGATTCATGTTTGCACACCTCACTAAACAGAAAATCCTAAACAACTCAATCCACAGGCCATGTCTACTGAGATACATCATAAGATTGAAACAAAGTTTTACGCTGATTGTCAGCCTATGGCAACCCACAACAAGTTAAAACTTAAAACAAGGCAAAGAACTAGGGAATATAAGTTAAAACTTAAAACAAGGCAAAGAACTAAGGAATATACTAAAAGTAGTTCCATCATCCTTGTCAGTTCTCATGAATAATGTTCTGATTTCCTAGAAAAGGCATATAATATCGAACGTCTATGAGTTAAATAATCAAGACGAGATTTATACTATTCGTTTGTTCTCTCATATATATAGTGGTTTACATTGGGGAACACATTACTAAATACCTTTCAGATTATTCTGTGAACAAAATCATCTGCTCAATTCAAATGTCTTGCTTCAGTTTCAGATAACTGTAACTAAAGATTCTTATGGTCTGATTTCTGAAGAATATATTCCTCAAGGAGAATATACATTTACTCAATTAGCAAAACCTATTAATACCATTATTCTATGGGGCCTATGTCGAGCAACTTGTATTAAATCTGTAATATCCATTTGTTTAGTTACCATATTTCAACTCGAAAAAACTTGTTAGCAATAACTGACACATGAGCAATTTCTTATATTGTTTCTTTTAGGCTCCCCATAATCTTAGAATCACATTCCAAAAAGAGATCCAAGATGCAGCAAGCAACGCTGCAGAGCTAGTCCGATGTCTAGGCAAAGATATATGTGATATGCAGCGAAGCCTCAAAACAACATCTCTTCTAAAATGGGTACATAGCTCGACTGAACGCCTCCAACGCGCAATAGATATGCACTCATACCTCTTAACTTCTACTTATGAGGCACCTGATAGTAATACATCTAAGCCACAACCAAGGCTCTCTCTCACCTTATCAGCTACCCTTTCTAACCTTTCAAACCAACTAGCTGAGCGTCCTAAACCAAACTCCAGCCCACCATCTCAACCTCTAAGGGCTATCCCACCACCACAGACAGAATCTTACCATGAAATGATGAGGAAGCAATCAAGAAGGCTCTATTCTTGGCCATCCCGGGAAGTTGACGCGTTTGAAGAGGGAGGCTTTAGCACAGATTTCATTCCTAAAATGTGCGCGCTAGAGAGAACTGCTACACTCTCTCTTGCAACATTTACCTCATTGCTTATTGAGTTTGTGGCTAGGCTTGATCACTTGGTTGAAGCAGTTCATGAACTCTCAAAGATGTCCAAATTCAAACAGGAGGCTCTTTAATAGGAGTATTGTATATCTATCTACAATACATTTGAGAAAAAAGATAAAGGATTGAAACTATAAGGTGGTTCATAACTACTTTTTTGTTACAATTGCAAAATAACAACTTATAGTCCTTGGATATATTTTTCCCCTTTTCTTTCTTTTTGCATTTTATGTATAATCCATTGTGGATAGTATTGAAGATATTTCAAATTTCTGTTTCTTTGGGTTTCCTTTCCTCAGCCATTTTCTTTTTTCCAATAATAACATCAATTTAAGGATTTAACTTAAAATAGATTCGAAACTTGAGATTATTGTGTTGTGTATGATTACATGTTCGGTTAAGCTTAAAAAAAGTTAAACATTAAACATTTTCCTGTCCATCGTTGTAGATGTTCACCCGGCCCCACCTGACTTTTCAATGCCTTTCGTCTTGGAGAAACTTACTTTGTTCGACAATATTGTCAAAAAGAGTAAGATTGTGTACTGAAAATCCAGAAGAAAAAGTTACTTAAAAATTAAGGCCGTTTGATTTGTATTTTAGTTTTTAAATTTAAGTTTGAATTCATTTTCAGTTTTGTTGTAAAAGGAAAGTAAATTAGGGTTTAATATAAATGACACTTGTAACCCTGCAGCCCTAAATATTATTACCATATGTATCCCTATTGCTGCCCTATAAATATAGGGCTTTGGTTCTCATTATAATACACAGAAAAATCTATTAGCTTTTATTCTTTCTTTTATTTTCTTTCTTTTATAACACGTTATCAGCACGAAAGCTTATTTATTTATTTATTTTTTTCAAAGTTTACCACGACATGAAGTTTTACCCAATTGAAGGCCTAATCAAATCAAATTCGTGAAAATATGCTGTCTAGTTGGAATTGCTTGGAATGATAGTCAACTCAACAAGGCACCCAGCAGTGGAAGACCGAATGGAGCAGATTTACTTGGCTATATTCAACTGTATAGGTAACCAGAGAAAATCAAACAAAGGTGAAACTAGGTTATGTTAATTATTAAAGTAATATTTTATGCTTAAGAATAATTATATATTCTAGCCTGTTATAAAGTAAACGGTGCACATGCATATTCTAAAATTAAACTCTTTTCAACAATTATAATGTTTTCATGTACTGCCGTCAATTCACACATAGAATTGATATACGCATCCAAGAAGTCAAAAGAATTGATTTAGTGACATATTATTTATTTATCAGAATTCTGTCGATTTTTATGCATTAATTCATTATGTATCAATTCTGCTTATTTTTACCAGAATTCTGCCGATTTATTTACCAGAATTCTGCCACCGTCAGTTTTATAATTCACTTCACACAAGCATAATTCATGCAAATTGGTTTTTGTGAATTCATGAGAGGGATAGACACGTGTTAAATTAGTTTCTATAATTTCTATTATATGCCGCAATCATTATGTTAATTCATGTTAATTGATTTTGTATCAATTATCTATAATCATTATGTTTGTAGTAATTTTTCTTTGGGACGGCTGTATCAATTTTGTCGAATTTGAATTTTTAGATGTTCTACTATGAATTTTAAATTGATAATTTATTTTGTTGTTGCTCCTGAAGTAGCACAACATTATAATTAATATTTCAAAAGAATATTACTTGCTCATGAAGAGCATGAATTACAATATCAATATTCCAGAAAAATATTGATTGATTTATATGTAAAATCACGAATTAAATTTCTCAATTTATTTACATGTTCATTCTTCTGCGTACGAATTTATACGTTGATATTCTAGTTAAATTTTACTTGCTCCAGAAGAGTATGATAAATAAGATTTAACATAAATTATGTTTTTACTCGTGAAGAGTAAATTATTACATAATTTATTATTCTAAGTAATAATATGTTATTTGCTCTTGAAGAGCATAATATTATAATATTCAATATTTCAGAAGAATATTGATGTATTGCTCTAAAAGAAGCAAATATATAGTTCCTGAAGAGCTAATGTTTCGAAATAATAATTCGTTTATACTCCTAAAGTAGAATAAAATTATAATTAATATTCTTAAAGAATATTACATGCTCTCGAAGAGAATAAATTTATAAGATCTAATGTTTTGCTCCTAATGAGTAAATAAATTATTGTTGTTTTTGAAATAGCACAACATTATAATTAATATTCTTGAAGAATATTAATCGCATATCTGTCTATTACAAATGTTGTTACCCCTGAAATAGCACCGCTTTATAATTAGTATTCCAGAAGAATATTAATCGTAAATTTATCTATTACAAATAATTTGTTGTTGCTCCTAAAGTAGCACAACATTATATTTAATATTATAGAATAATATTAATTGCTCCTGAAGAGCATAAATAATAATTTTCAATATCCTAGAAGAATATTGACATATTGCTTTGGAAAAAGTAATTAAAATACGATGTACTCCCAAAGTAGCACATATTTCTTTCATGAACTTTAAATTAATAATTTATCATGTTATTGCTCCCGAAGTAGCACGTCATTATAATTAATATTCTTGAAAAATTCCTGAAGAGCATGATATTACGATTCCAATATTCCAGAAGAATATTATTTGTAGATTTGTCTATTACAAATATTGTCGCTTTTTAAGTAGTACATTATTATTAATATTCTAGTTGGGTGGTTTTGTTTGCTCTCAAAGAACATAATTATGTAAAATCTAATATAAATTATATTTTTACTCCAGAAGAGTAAATCCTTAAATAATTTTATTATAATAATATTTGATTGCTCCTAAAGAGCATGAATTATAATGTTCAATATTCACGAAGAATATTGACACATAACTCTCGAAAAAGTAATAATGAAATACATCGCTCTCGAAATAGCGTATGTTTCGAAGAATGTATCATTATAAATTCATGTTTATCCCTGAAAGATAACATGTAATTAACTTCATGAGAATATTGATTAGTTTGATTACTTGAATGATATATGATTATATAATGTTTAATCATATTCTTCGAAATTAAATAATTGAATTATATCTTATATTGAACCAGAAGTTCAATTTGACTTTATTGTTTGGCATGATCAGTTGTACCATCACTGGATCAATAATGATGCAAAATTAAATATTCAAATGGATATTCAATGAAGAACCGAAAGATTCTTCAATCCAATGATATCATATTTGATGTTTGTTCTTTTTATTGAAAAATGGTTATTTTACCAATTAAATAAGGATTGAATTCACTATAGTTCTGAAAATTAATTAGGGTGATATATGGGGGTCCGTCACCCTCCACGTTGACCATCTAGATATTATTTGTATCTAATAGATTTGATACAAATATTAGATGATTGTATGATGTTCACAACCTGAAGTTTGCGAAAGTGATACTCAAATTATGAGCATAATTTTCAGATTATACAATTAAGACAATGTGTCTTTTTAATACTAGTAATCCTAAATCTCAACTTTTTAATAAGTGGTTAGTCGAGATGTCGATAAATGGTTTAACATTATTTTTTGTTAAACGTCTCCAATTAAGTTAATTGAGAACAAAATACTTCCCATTTCAGTTTAGGGAAAGTCATTACGCATCATGCCAACATCATAGTTCTCCTAGTTATAACTTGGCTTATGGTCAGAGCCTAATTTTTCCATCAAATTATTTCAATAGTGCTGTATAGGTAATCCACCACAATGCACTGAGATGGAAAGTAAAAATGCTGAAAATAAATGGGTAGCATGAACCATTATCCCAAATGTGTGATATTTTATAACTCAATAAAAATGATTGTCAATTTGACAATTCTCTCAGCATTAGGGAGAAGAATAAAGAAGCTGAAAATAATATACAAATGTATCAATATCTAAATCATCACAAAAGATAATTCGAACCAGAAGTTCGAAAGATAATTTATTTAGATACATTTACTGACCAAAGATATTAACAATCTTGCACACCAACTTTAAATGCTCCAACTCGAATTGACTCCTGGAAGGAAAATTCGTTAATATTATATTTGATAAATTTATGGCACGTCTGAAACGTGATGATATTTGATTCTATTATAAAGTCCTCCAAACGAATATGGAGCAATTGATGGAGGTTGTCTTATTAAGGAGGTATATACTTTTAATAAGTATTTAGACATAACATATTATAAAACCTCAGAAGAGGTTCAGGTACCTGAAATAATGAAAATTGAGATATCTCAATAAGTTATGTTATAATGGAAAAAGAAATAGAATCTATAAAGATAAGAAAAAGTTATCGACAACACTTTTGCACATGATGTACTGCATCATAATATAATAGCGAGAAATCAAAATAAATTCGTTAATATATATCGATCGAAGAAATAATTGGTCAAATAAAATGATATGATCAAACTAAAATTTAGTAGAGAAACCTGAAGTTTCTAGATCCTAGTAAAATTGAACTTACTAGAGAAATCTGAAATTTATGGATGTAGTGACTGCATATTCGTACGGTTCACTTGATAGTGACGTACATATGAAAGTCCCGAAATGACTCAAAGTGCGTGAAACAAATGATACATGCTCGAGAACCATGTTCTCAATAAAACTGCAAAGATCATTGTATGGATTAAAACAATCCGGACGCATGTGGTATAATCGCCTTAGCGAATATTTGTTGAATGAAGATTATAAAAATGATGATGTCTGTCCATGTGTTTTTATAAAGAAAACGAATATTGGATTTGCAATTGTGGCGGTTTATGTTGATAACTTAAATTTAATTGGAACTTCTGAAGAGCTCAACAAAACTGCAGATTATTTGAAAAATGAATTTGAGATGAAAGATTTGGGAAAAACAAAATTCTGTCTCGGATTGCAAATTGAACATTTCTCAGAAGGATTATTTGTTCATCAATCTACACATACAGAAAAAGTCTTAAAACGATTTTATATAGACAATGCACATCCATTGGCATCACCTATGGTTGTTTGATCACTTGATATAAAAAATGATCATTTTCGTCCACCTGAAGATGGAGAAAAGATTCTTGATCCTGAAGTACCATATTTTAGTGCAATTGGAGTATTAACTTATCTTGTAAATTGTACTCGACTCGACATCGCTTTTTTTTGTAAATCTCCTCGCAAGATATAGCTCTACACCAACACAAAGACATTGGAATGGTGTTAAACATATTTTTCGTTACCTAAAGGGTACTGTTGATTTAGGATTATTTTATTCTCAAAAGTCGGGATCAGCTTTAGTCGGGTTATCTCTCTGACCCACATAAAGCTAAATCACAAACAGGATATGTGTTTACACGTGGACGAACAGCTATATCATGGAGATCTGTAAAGCAATCATTGACAGTAACATCCTCAAATCATTCTGAAATCCATGAAGCGGGCCGAGAATGTGTGTGGTTGAGGAACATGACCCATCATATCCAAGAGTCATGCGGATTAGTTTCAACAAAAGATAGTCCAACAATTTTGTATAAAGATAATGCTGCTTGTATTACACAACTCAAAGAAGGCTATATCAAAGGTGACCGGACGAAATATATTTCTCCAAAATTCTTTCATACACACGAGTTTCAGAAAAATAGTGATATCAATATTCAACAAATTCGTTCAAGTGATAATATGGCCGATTTATTTACAAAAGCACTGCCAACATCTACATTCAAGAAATTGGTTCACGAGATTGGAATATGTCGACTCAAAGATTTTCAGTGATCAACATCAGGGGGAGTAGCTGTACTTTTTTTCCTTCGCTTAGGTTTTATCCCATTGGGTTTTCCTAACAAGGTTTTAATGAGGCAGCATTTATATTTGATACTCCAAAATAACTGTACTCTTTTCCCTTTGTTTGTTCTTTTTGTCTCATTGGGTTTTTATCAAATAAGGTTTTAACGAGGCAGATATTTTATAATGTGTCATTCAAGGGGGAGTGTTGTAAAAAGAAAGTAAATTAGGGTTTAATATGAATAACACTTGTAACCCTGCAGCCCTAGATATTATTACCATATGTATCCCTATTGCTGCCCTATAAATATAGGGCTTTGGTTCTCATTATAATACACAGAAAAGTCTATTAGCTTTTATTCTTTCTTCTATTTTCTCTCTTTTGTAACAAGTTTTTTGATTTTGAATGCTTATTTTAAAAATTCATATAAAGAGGGTTCAAAAGCAATTAATGCATATTCACTTCAAAACAATTCTGCATTTATTTGGAGTCAGTTTCATATAATGAGGGTTAAAAAAATATAAGAAGGTTCATTGTTCTACGTAATTTGGAGTGTTCCTATTGCGGGACGTGGTTGTGTATCTACGGAGACGAATGCTGAAAATTGTTAGCACCTCATTTCTACTTTACATATTTGATTTCGATAAAATCGAATTACATCCAATTTTATGCACGTAAAGAGTTGGTTATTAGAATATAATTTATGCACGTCAATTCCAACATGTTTGATGTCAATTTTCTAAAAACTCATTTCATTTTTTTTAAACTTATTTTAAACTACACATTCTCTCAATAAAATTATTTTACACATAAACTCAAAATTTCTCTTATTTTTTAAATACACGTTCTTTAAAAAATCACTACTATAAAATCAATTCAAAAAATAGGACTCAAACATAGACTTTAGTAGATACTCTATTTCGATTTTTCTTCTATAATACCATTTATTTTTGTCTCACTTTGCAATCGTTTAAAAAGAGAATATAGTCAGTTTTTTCTACTGAAATGGAGAGTTAAAGAGTGTAATAATTGAATTGGTGATATCGGGTTAGTGTTTACACAAAGAAATTCAAGGGAATCTTGGTTAAATATTTTCAAAGACCTTGGCATCGACTTGAAACTTGTGTGAGTTTAAATAGCGAGGGTTTGTGAGGCTTTATGGTGCCTTCTCCAAGGCAGCGAAGATTAGATGTTATCGTTAAGATAATATGACAGTACACTGTAACTTATTTCATTGTAGAAATTCTGAGTATGCCATTCTAAAAGTTTGATCCATAAAAGTTTTATCTCAGTGTACACTGCAACGTATTATAAATAATAACTAAATATTAATATATAAAAAATACATCTAAACTGGGGGAAAAAAAAAAAAAAAAGGCTCACGGGCTGAGCCATCAAGCCACACAAGCCGGCCCGAGCCTCGAACCGGCCTGGCTCGGGGCTTTTTCCTAGCAAAGCCCGAGCCGCCAAACCTTTTTGATATCACTACTTTTACGTGCATTTCTTTCGTTGTGGAAACTTTAATGCTCCAATATCAGTTTGTTGTGAAAAGATAAGAAATTATAACCACAATATGAAATAATTGATCATAAGAACGATGTAATTTTGTATAAAATGGAAATTTTATTATAATATGAAGAAATAATACAAAAATTGTGTATTTATGATTTGTCTAACAACTTCTAACTTCTCACTAAATCGTAATGAAGAGCCAACTATATACATTGAACAAATAGAGAATGCTCAAATCCTTATATTAGAGTTGTAGATGAAGTAGAATGCCAAAACGAATTCTAAAACTAAAAATGAGACCAAAACAGCGAAGAGGATAGAACATGTGGCATTGCTGCGCCGGCTTTGTAGTTAGCATTTATAGCTGCAGTGCCTAGGCGTCTCATCTCTGATCGAAACTCTTTCCAATAATGTTTTTCTTCATTTCAAAGTTCTCTTCGAGTCCAATATAAATTCCTATTTTTAATGGGTTTTTAAGTAGAACTTCAATTAAAATTTGTCAAGAAAACTTGAATAAGATTTCACAATTACATTCCAAATTGAATTCTAATTAATGTGCACTTTTATGAAAATTCCCAATTATCTTTAAAAAAAACTCATGTTGTACAACAATCTCCACATTGATACGAGTTTCACTGCAATGAACAAAATTTCAAAAATTCTCCACATGTAGATAAATCTCGCTACAAGGAATAAACTTAAACTATTCAATGAAAGCACAAACAAAACTTCACCATCAAGAGTTCCAACTAGAAATATTCTCCACACCTGCTATCCCTATTAGAGACAAAAGTGATGTAATGACCACCAAAAAGGTTGAAACAAGCTCTTTAACAGAATCACAACTAAATGCATCAAAAGAATGATTTTGGTTAGAATCAACATTCTTAACTGCATTCAAACCAACAATATTCCATACACCACCATGCACCTGTCTACTACCTCGACCTGGATGTCTTGAGTCTGCATCTATCCTCAGTTTCACCAACCAACCTTTGGATTGATCGAAAATAAATTTACAGATTCAACAGATTTAAAAAATTTGGACAGTTTTGTAATAGCTTCTGTTTCTATCTATTTTTTTAGCCGATTTTGCACAATCTAGTTCTCCGATACCATTTGTTGCAAAAGTATTTCGGATTGTGCACACATTGGGCTCAGTTTCAACCGTAAATCGAGGGCTTATTTGGTACAAATTAAAATAAGATTTTAATCTAGTCAAAGTCAAACAATCAATATTAACCACATCTTTCATCGGTTTCACAACTTTTCAACCATACATTTCAAAACTAAAAATCTAATTTTAATCCCTACCAAACACCCCTCGAATATCAAACATCACAAGCAAATCAGCTCAAACCCATAAACTATGAATCCACTTCGGTTGACCGCTTTCTTGTACCCTCAAAGGACACGGTAATGGTGATTATTTGCAGCCATAAAGGAGAAGAAAACATGAGGAAGCAATTGGTTTAAACTCAAGCACAAAGGAGAGAAAGAACTCAAAGACGGTTGCCTCAAATGATTTCTTTCACTACAATTAACACATCGCTTCCATAGGTAAGGAGCAAATATTTATAGATTAGGTCATCAAGTTGGGCCACAAGAATAGATAAATCGGACTTCGAATGTCCCAAGTTGTTTTCGGGTCAAGTCAATGTATTGCGGCGTTTATATATATTTAAGCAACGTGCAATGCACGTTTGCTTAGTTATATATAATTTTTTTGGTTCATTAAATAATTAATGATATAATGTTTATGTAATTGATAAATAATTACACATTGTGATATATTAATTTTAATTTGAATAGTGTTAAATTCTAAATTAAAATGTATAAGTTTGTGTTTCGTACTATTATATTATATTAAATTTTGTATTTAATCATGAACTTTTTATACATAATAAAATAATAGATAACATTATAGTACAAAACTAAATAAATAAATATTTTTTCTTCATTGAATTCAATGTACCTTACCAAATAAACTATTAGCATTTTTAAATTGATAATATCCACATCCATTTTTTTTTTAGTTTCATTTTTTCCTAGTGACTAAAATGTAGCAGTACAAAGTTTTTTTGCATTTTCCATTCATTTATTAATAATGTTCTAAAAGGCGTAATGCGTTGCGAGATGTCGATGTTGAGAATCAAGAATCACAAGTTTAGGCGTGTCAATACGAAGAATAAGCGTCATAATATGTTTCGTATTTTTAATATTATTTTAATTATTTTTAAGACATTAAATATATTTTTATTTTAAAAAATTGTTTTTTTTCTATATTATAAAAAAATGGATTTTTTACTATATCATAAAATCATCTAATATTTAAAAATAATACTTACTAAACATTTAATATAATACTATAATATTGCTAAATAGTGTTAGAAGAATTTTAATTTTTTTTATTAATTAAGGAACTAAACATGAGTATTAATCATAAGATTTATATGAAAAGTCTGCGGATTTAATAATTCCAATATTTGAAAATGGAGATGAAGGATTTTGATTTACAATCGAGAATGATTCCGACGTGAAGTTCGTGGGAATTCAATTGGGGTCGAACCGAATGCAATAAATACATAAAAATAATTCAAAGTAAATCTATCTTTACTAATTAGATTCATTATATATCCTACAATTAGTCCCAACACTAAAAATTAAAAATAAATATGTTAAAATAGTTTACTTTGTTAAATTAAAATATTTTAAACTTATAGAAAATAATATCTAACATTAATATATTAATAATCAAGTGCAATTTAAATTAAATTTGAAAATTAAATAAATGAAAGAATGAAAGTGAATATTACAATTTAATTAGTTGTAATTCAAAATCAAAGTAGTCAATTAGACATACATTTTAAAATGATTTTGATAAGCATTTTAACATTTTTTTTATCACTATCCCACATTGGAAATTTATAAAACTATTGGAGTTAAGAGCATATATAAAATACACAATCCCACATTGGAAGTTTATGAAACCTTTGTCGAGAAGTGTATCTATAAAATGAGCATGACATCCAATACTTCTACATGGACTTTAGAATTGTAAATTTTGAAGCCCAATTATAGAGTTAAAAGATTTTTAAATTAAAAAAATTCCGTTAGTTTTTCCGTTAAATCAAGAAATTCCGTTAGTTTTTCCGTTAAACCAACAAATTCTGTTAAATAAGCACTTTTTATATATAGATAATTAATTCAATTATTTAGTTTCATCGTCTAGGATTTATTGGTATCAAAACACAACTTTCAATCAAAATTTTTTTTTTTCTCTATTTCTTCGGCTCCCAACAATTACTTAGACGGGTTGAGATTTTTTTTTTTTTTTAATTTCACTAATTGGACGTTAAGTTGTGTGCCTCATTTAAAAGTTCTATATTCTTTTTTTTTTCTTTTTTCTTCGAATATTAAAATGAACAACTCATTTGGGAAGTGGCCGTTTTCCCCCATAAAACATCATAAACAAAATTCATGGATTCTTTTACAAAGAAAAAAATTATGAAAAAAGTTGACAAATTTATATCCCACGAAAATCGCCATAAGGCCATGGTTGGCTTATTTCGAACCACACATTTGTGTGGGATCCATGGCTCATAATCGCGCTTAACCAAAACACTTTTTTACCAGCACTCGCATAACTTGATATCAACACGAAGTCTGAAATAAACCTCCCCTTCAAATGAATCTGTGCTCAAAGTCGCAATTCCTCTAGACATGAAAAAATCGCCAGTTCCACCAATGACAGAAATGTCCCTTGTCTTGTTCATCAACGGATCTGCTCCGGCGAAATTTATACTACCCTTGTGTTCTGTAGAATTGAAAACAAATGAAAACCCTAGCCATGCAGTGAATATATCCTTTTTGTCATAAAGATAGAATCCTTGTGCTCGGCCAACTGGGGTTGAATGGAGATTATTATCTAGTGTAATGGGATCATCAAACACCACCATATTGCCAAAATGGTTTTGGCCACTTAAAATGGTTCTATTTCCCCAAGCTGGTGACCCTACAATGGCTGCAGTTGCATTCTTGGAGTTGTGGCCGTTGTAAAGAATGTCATGGAAGTAAAACACCAGTCGTTTGCACGGCTGCGGTCGAGCTCGGATTTTTGGGAACGGTGTGGCTGAGCATTCAAGGACAAGGACGAGGAGGAAAAAGAAGGCAAGTGAAGGGAAATTGGTAGTTCTTCCCATTTTTGTATTGGGGGTGGAGGTCGTAAGAATGGAGAAGTGAATATGACCTAGTTGAGTGCGTGGAGATAGGCAATATCCATTTTCTTTATATAGAGGTTTTCTTGGAGGTAATTAATGTAAAAAAATAAAAAATAAAAAATGAGCCTACAAATTATCTCACACGATCCATGATGATCAGTATTAGAATTCCACATTGCTTGAAAAAATATAAATGATCCACTTAATAAGGTGAGGGCAATCCTCCCCTAATAAGTCGGTTTTATTAGGTGGAATTAGACTCAATATTCATAACATGGTATCAGAGTTATGCCCGATTATGCAATGTTGGGTGTCACCCAATATCGATTTGTTCACAGCTGTTTGGCATGGTCCACGCTGTGCGTGATGGGACGTATTAGAATCTCACATTGCTTGGGAAAATATAAATGATTCACTTAATAAGGTGAGGGCAATCCTCCCCTAATAAGCCGGTTTTATTAGGTGGAGTTAGGCCCAATATTCCTAACAATCAGGAGCATGAGGTGAGAGTTTTATTTGTGTTAGCTTTCAGTATAGCTTACTCGAGAAATTTATCTTCATCGATTAGAGGTCAAGTCATACGTCGATTTCAAAGTCTCGTGGTTTCTTTTTCGTTTTTACGAGTATCAATAAAGAACCCACCTATGAGTTTTTTCTTTAAAAAAATAAAATGAAGAATGGACCCTCATATTCCATAAATGTATATAATGCTGGACTTTTAAGGCATCCTATGATGAGCTTGAAAAGGTTTGAAAATAATTGTTATAGCATGTGATTGTTAGTGCTTTAGGTTTGGCTTGAAGTCTAAGATTAACCTAATCATTATATAGGATGCATCGGTATGGACAAATTCTTCAAGAAAAGGAAATGATAGAATTCTGCCTGAATTCATATTTTCTTATTGAATTCTTTATTATAATTAAACTCATTTATTTAAAAGAAGAAAGGAAAAAAAAAAAAACATAATACGTGAGAAGTCTGTTTTTTTAGTTCCTCGGATTTTTCGATATAGGTCCTGTTTGATACAGAATCTAAGTCAAAGTCAAACAATCATTATGAACTACATATTTCATGGATTTCACGGTTTTTTAACCATACATTTCAAAAACTTCTATCACAATCTACTAAAAAATTAATTTTAATCCCCCACCAAACACCCTCATATAATCTTAGTCTGTGAAATCTCTTTCTTTTTGCTACCCATAAAAAACTTGATGAAGTGATTTAATTTGTTAGGTACCTAAGTCCATCAATTATGAAAGTAGTGAATTTTCTTGCATTTGAAATGGTTGTACAATTAGTTAAGAAATTACACCTAATTGGCAAAAAAAAAAAAAAGGATTAGTTAGGCCGATTCTGGCACATATCGCATTCTACCTACCAATGAGTGTTTTGCTTACATTTTGATTCATGATCATTTAAAAATCTGTGTCTTAACAAATTATACCTCCTCTCGATCGGGAAAGTGTGAGTGGCCTGGCTGGTCCCTGGCAATAATGCTCCTGTACCTAGAGCATTATTGTAACAAATTATACCTTCTCTCGATCGAGAAAGTGGAGTTTGCACCATATTCAAAGTTTGTTTGATCCCCATTTGTTTCAAAATACATTTTTTTACTCTCTTCTTTTCAACCAAACATTATTCAATAAAATATTATTACACGCGACCCATAAAAAAATTTCTTCATTTTTAAACAGACCCTTAATATATTAGGTTAAAAACTTAAACTATTATGACAAAAGACGTAGATCTTTATTTAGGAAGTATACTTCTTGCTTATGGGCGAATTTCTTGAAGCAACCATATGAAATAAGATATATACATGAAATCAAATTTGACAATTTTTAGCACTTCTGGGGGATTTTGTGCACCGTCACGGCCCACACTACTCGTCTACTCGTGTCAGAGACGTCACAAATTTTTTTTTTTTTTTTTTGTGTGCTGGTTGTCCAAATATTTACCCAAAGTCCATCATCTACTACTGGTAAAGCAATCGGGAAAATTTGTACAAACACTTTATCATTCAGAATAAGAATTGCTTTAGCCTCCATTAGGGAAAAAATTATAAATAGACGGAAATGATGATAGATAAATAGGTAGTACTTGTGAGTCCATTAGAATGTGTATTTGAAAATGAAATTTGTACAACGCACCTTTAAAGACTAAGAACTACGAGATCACCCCTTACATTATAACGCTTACTCCTCATAATTATACTGAAGCACATAATTGGTTGAAGATCACGGGGCATAAATGTGAACCACATGGACAAATATTTTGTCACGACTTTCGTGCAATTACTGTTATAAGTGTTGGACAGTTAGGTCACACATTAGACAAATTATTTGGTGCAATGGATTAAAATAAATTTTCTACCAATGCATGCAATGTTATTTATTTATTTATTTATTTATTTTTTTTTGTATTTCTTATTTCACAATTGTAAGAGTTATCTCGTGCTATAATATTGTATACATGTAAAATGGAATACCTAACAACGCACCTTTAAAGACTAAGAACTATGAGATCACCCCTTACATTATAAGGCTTACTCCTCATAATTATACTGAAGCACATAATTGGTTGAAGATCACGGGGCATAAATGTGAACCACATTGACAAATATTTTGTCACGACTTTCGTGCAATTATTGCTATAAGTGTTGGACAGTTAGGTCCCACATTAGACAAATTATTTGGTGCAATGGATTAAAATAAATTTTCTACCAATGCATGCAATTTTATTTTTTTTATTTTCATTTTTTTATTTTTTTTTGTATTTCTTATTTAACAATTGTAAGAGTTATCTCGTGCTATAATATTGTATACATGTAAAATGGAATACCTAACAACGCACCTTTAAAGACTAAGAACTACGAGATCACCCCTTACATTATAACGCTTACTCCTCATAGTTATACTGAAGCACATAATTGGTTGAACATCACGGGGCATAAATGTGAACCACATGGACAAATATTTTGTCACGACTTTCGTGCAATTACTGTTATAAGTGTTGGACGGTTAGGTCACACATTAGACAATTGTATAACAAAATGTACATACTATTTGATTGAAATCCGATTAATTACCCTCCCTCAAACATATTTGCAAGTCAGAACGCCAATTTTCGAGTCAGGCTGCCTAATTCAAGTTTTACAACTATGAGATGAATTTATTTGAGGGAGTGTCGAGTCTACATGAAGGGTCTAATTAAGATACGTTATATATCGGTTTAGCATCCTGTTTCGTGCAGAAAATCGGGTCTCGCTAACAATTAAAGAAAAACTCAGACAATTGTGTAAGGAAGAGACCTCTTGAGACAAAATCCTAAAAATGGATGTTTTATTGAAGATTTACAATGGGTGAGAAAATGAAATGCCTCCAGGGGCATAATCACACAAAGCAATTGAAGGTTAAATGCGATGAAAGTAAAGATAATGAAAATTACATAGTCTCTGTTCGAGAATTTTTTTATTCGGGGTCTGATTTTCTATGCCTTCTCCTCGTTTTTATACTCCTCGGATAGTTGTTGTAGAATCGTTTGAAACTGTTGGTCGACGTTCTTCATCAAGACTGACTTATCGTAGAACTTCCGTTTCTAATTGATGTCGCATCCACAATTGAACTGCTGATAATCGGGGTTTCCTGGATCGTGGGACATGATGAGAATACCCTTTTAACTGTCTTGGTAACCGTTACTTGAAAGTATCCATGTATCCAAATTCTGGACGTTCCGAATTATGGGCGATAATAATGTCGTCGCTCTGGGTATCAATAAGATGTTGTACTCACCCAGCGTTTGAGCGTCTTATAGGTTTGGGCGATAATAGGCATCTATTGCACAGCTCTATCTTGAACCTTTTACATGAGTCTCTTCACTTCTTGGGCCATTTAAATGGCCGCATTTTTATGTCGTCAACCCATCCAATACATGCAAATCAATTTGTTCTCTATAATTGGCAATATTTTGTGTGGTTATCACAATCTAACCACTAATCCATTGAAAACTCTACAAAATATTGTCTGAATTATTTGCGATTATAAAGTGTAAATAAACTACATATTTGGACAAGTAATTAAACTCTAGGGATTGGCTATAATTGATTTAGCTATTGAATTCTAGATATTAACCTTTCGTTCAGTTTAACTAAAAAAAGTTGATAAAAATTTAAGTCAAAATAAAAAATTAATTTTGAACCAAACATTTCATAAGATCTTATCAATTTTTCAACCATAAATTTCATCAATTTTTATTATAATCTACTAAAAAAAACTAATTTTTAGCAACACCTAACATGGGCTAACTATCATTTTTGTATATATGATTTTTCAAGGGAAAGGGATCAAGCAAATTGAAAAAAAAAAAAAAAAAAGGAGGACAGAAATCATGGATCTGGCGACTGGCATGAAACTATAGAAATTTATTTTTGGCATAAATTAGGTCTAGTCTGGGCTCCATTTTAATTTTAATATATTTATTTTAACCACACATTTTTCAATAAAATAATATTACATATAAATTTAGAATTGGCATAATTACAAAAATCAGGTGTAAAGTTTACACCAATTCAAAAATCAGGGACCAAACTTTATTTTTCAAAAATCAGGTAACATATAAAATCCTAACCCTAATTTTTCACATTTCACACTCTTTTCTCTCTCTTTCTCTCTTTCCCCCCTCCCCTCTCTTCGTCACTTCCCCCTTCTCCCCCTCCCCCCCTCCTTTCTGTCGGCAAGCCGCTGCTCGCAGCGGCGGTCGCGAGCAGCAGCTTGCCGCTGCTCGCAGCCGGACTCATCTTCTCCTACATTTTCAGTACCAAATCATCCCTCCAATGTGTTGTTTGTGCCTTTCTCCCGCTCCGAGAAGCTAGGGCGTATCGCCGACTGGAGGCGTTCGTTCACCAACCAGGGATGACCTGGATCCAAGCAAGGTTACCACCCATTTGATTCTGCTTTTGATTTCTCCGGCGATGACTCCTCTGTGGGTGTGGAAGTCGATTGCGTTGGTGCAATGTGGCAGTGACAATGGTCATTGGTACGATTGTAGTGGTGACAATGGTCGTTGGTGCAGGTGGTGGAAGTGGCCGATCTGTGGTGTATGTGTGCTGAATCGTGTGGGTTCTGTGGCGATTCTGTTGTGTGTTGTGGGTGCGTAGGTGGTGGCGGCATTACCTGTGTCATTGGTGTTTGGTGGGTAGATGACGGTGGTGCAGGGATCTGTAGTGTATGTGTACTGAATCGTGTGGGTTCTATGGTGGTTCTGTTGTGTGTTGTGGGTGCGTAGGTGGTGGCGGTGGTCGTGGCCGTGGCGATGGTGCCTTTGTGCAGTGTTGGTGGTGGAGGCCATAGGAGTGGATGTAGTCTGTGACCAAATGTTTAGTAATATGTGACAAAATATTTGGTAATCTGTGACCAAATGTTTGGTAATATCTGTGACCAATTACTCAACTGTGACCTAAAAATTTAATAATACATGATTGGAAAATAATATGTGACCAACTAATTTAAAGATCTGTGACCTCGAAATAATATGTGGCGTATAGTTTTTTTGATCTGTGACCTCGAATAATCAAATTTGACGATATGTGACCATTAAATAAATCTGTAACTTATAATTATGAATCTGTGACCATTAATCACAAACTGTGACTTTATTATCATTATTTAATAAATATTTTTAATTAATTAAATTTATACCTGATTTTTGAATTTTCAAACTATTTACCTTATTTTTGAATTGAGGTAAAGAAAACACCTTAAATATGAATTTTTCCCTTTGGAATTTTTCCTTCTTTTCTAATCATGCATTCTCCAGAAAAATCGTTATTCCAAAATATATGTTTCCCTAAAACTTCATTAAAATGGAGCCCAAACAAGGGCAAGTTTATCTTAGATCTTGAATGAAACATGCAAAAGGTTGTTTCCTTCAATCGTTTACCATAAATACAAATCATGAATGATGTTCTCAGCGTATAAGCCTCCGTTTGCCATCCAATTTATAAATTCACATTGAGAACTAATACACATTTTGTGAGATTCATTACTATTACTTTTATATTCATGTTTATAAATTATCTATAAATTTGCCAAAAGAAGTAAGACGTGACCTCTCTATCTTCCTTTTTTTTTAAATTTTTTTATTTTCGTCCACACAATTCCTAAAGCCTTTATCAAAGAATGTTTTGCTAAGCTTAAAAATTTTGCGTCTAAATTAATGTAAGAATCACTTACTAGTAAGTGATTATTTTTAATTTAAAAAAAAGCAAATTGCTTGAACACCTTTGGGAGAGATAAAGTTATCCTTAGGGTTTGCCCCCACAGGCATGACACGTTGGTAAAGTAGGAGGGCTCTCTACGTAACATCAAAGGTTCGAATCCCAGCAGCAATTGGAAGGCAACATTTATATTGGAATGCAACATTTAAATGTTGGAAGTCAGAGGTCCACTGGAAGGAGAACGGCCGAATGTCCGATCTAAGTGTGTATAAGCTGTGACCGCATTCAGATTAACTCGAGTGGCGAAGCAAAGGGGAAGGCTGCCACTCCTCAAGATTAGTCGGGCGAAACTTGGATACCTGAGTCATCAAAAAAAAAGTTATCCTCAAGGTTCTTGCCAAGTTTTTCAAGAAGTCTAGGGAAAAGGTAGGAGAGCATACCAAGCTGCAAGGTGAGAAAGTAAAGTTCAGTCTATTTTGATGCAATTTTGGAAGTAGATCACCTTAATAGAAGTGTCCGTACTTATTATACTTGTACTATAGGCTCTTGGAAGAAATTAAAAAAATATAGTTGGCTGCAATATTCCTACCAAAGAGCGCTACAGCGTTAGGCAGACTCGCAAATATTAGTCGATTGTAGGCAGGGGCGGAGCCATGAAATTCGTTCGGTGCGAGCACAATTTTATCAACGCAGAATGTCAAGTTTTTTGTCCTAGATTTAATGATGATAAAAATAAAAAATAATATTACGACCCTAGTTATAAAAATCGGCTCGGCCCGGACCCTTGACCGAGCTGAGCAGATTAATTTGATAAAAATGCACTTGACTAGATCAAAATCCGATTTTGACCGAGTTAATCGGCGATTTATCCGACCCAGTTGAACGGTTTGATTGGGTTTTGAAATCCTTTCAAAAAATAATATGAGTCAAAGGAAATTAAACTTTGGACCTCTAAGAAAAATAATGAGTTCCTCACCACTGGAACACAAAGTGCTATAGTTTCACTTGTGTTCAATACTTATACCTAATTAATGAATTATTTATAACTTTAATAAAAATATTCATTTAAAAAACTTTGGTCCGACATTTTATTTTATTTTATAGACTTAAATAATTAGTGAAGAATTAAATTAAAAATTTTAATTTTGCATGTAAAAAAAATTAATACTTTATATTGTTTTTGTAGGTTTTTATGTAATGATCCGCCAGTTGAACCATCGGGTCACCGGTTGAACCACTAACACATTGATTCGCTGCATTGTTCAGATTAGTGTCCGAATCGAGTCTGACAACTATGATTACGACAATACTAAATTGTCTAATTACTACTATGAGCTATTCAGAATGACATAATCACAATTATTGATGATGATAAAAATATAAAATAATATTACGACAATAATAAATTATCCATTACTACTGAGAGCAATTCAGAATGACAGAATCACAAATACCAGAAGCAAAAGCAAAGCAATTCACAGGGCAATTCTGAATGGTATTGGGCTTCACTGCTGGGCATTACAATTACAATGTAGGCTAGTTAAAAAAAAAAAAAAAAAATGGGCATGTGGGTTGGGCACAAAAGTTCAGTGCAGATTTGTGCCTGCATTGGACTATGTTGGGCTCTGTCCCTGATTGCAGGGAGTAAAAGAAGTACATGTGCGTGGATCCTTATCGCTCTTGCTATGGCATTATTTGGCATTAATCTTATGCTTAGTCTAATTTATTATGGATTCAGATAATTCTTTAGAACTAGGTATATGACCAGCTACCTGGGGCATGTTTGGTAAAAATTTTGAAAAGTTAAAAAACTGATTTTGAAATTAAAAAGCAGCTTCTGAGAATAATTTCTTGTAAATGTTTTGTCTGACTAAAAAAACTTTTAAAAGAAGATGATCTAAGAAGTAGTTGTCGTGTCAAATGGTCATCTAGTATTACTTCGAGTAATGTAAATATGCGCCATGAACTAGTTGAGTCTCTCGAGACTAAATAACTATTTAGTGCAATAACCAATCAATGTTAATTGTGAATTGATGCATGCCAATTTTTATTTTTATTAATATTTTAACTATCATAAATTGGAATTTTTAGTTCATAAATAAACAAAATTGAATTTTGTTCAATCTTTTAAATTTTTTAGAATTTATTTATTATTGTTTATGAAAGAAAGAATGAATGAAGAAATAAACTTTCAAAATACGGGAGGACTATTATTACGCTAAAATATTTGATACGTGTGTGACATATAAATATTGTACACAACTTTTATGCACTCTTAGGAGTTCAATTGGTTGCTGGTTACACGTTTGATTGCAATCCGATGAATTACCCCAACTCCTTCGGACATAGTTGTAAGTCGATTTGGTCGCCAATTTTCAAGTCGGACTACACAGTTCGAGTTTTACTGCTATGAAATGAATTTATGGACAAATTTTTATAGTGTACTAATTTGCAAAAGTTATTAGTTAAAAAATAGTTTTGGCCTTGTTGCAGATAAATTCTTATATTGTTAGGAATTAGGAAAGGCTCTCTATTTATTCCTTATTCGTACTCAAACAATAAAATGCACAAATTAAAAATATTCATTTAAGTTGTTACGAGTGAATTCAAATGTAACATTAATATTTCAACATTTTAGGAAATTATGAATCGTAATGTATATTTTTTGAGTTAATTATGTATAATTCTTGAGTAAAACATAAAATGATAATTAGAGAGAAATCACATGAAGCAAAATTAAAATTAGGGATAATTGCAGTAAAATCCCCAAACCTTTGAAACACTAATAGACTTTTCTCAAACATTTTATTTCTTGTAGCCGTCACTCTTAATATTTCCAAACACTGTAGGTGAAGCCTTTCTAGACATTTTCATCCACAATTCCGTCAGTTGACCAAATATTTAATTTTAACCACATTTTTAATAATTTAAAAAGCGGTAAAAGAATAACTTTCAATTTATCACATTAAATAATTAAACTAATTAAATAAATAAAAAACAAAATCGTCTTCTTCATCTCACCCCACCCCACCCCCAAAATCAGTCACTCAACCAACGCCACCGCCACCGCCACCTCCTGCTACTAGCCACCTCTGTAATGTTGTTAATTCTAACGAAAAAGGTGTGATGTAGAAATGTGGTGCCATACATTATCAATTAGCACACGTTTCTCACTCATGTAATTGTTTACCATTTGGAGAGAGTGTTTCAAATTTTATACCTCAAGAAGCTCTAACGCACCAAAAAAAGTCAAGCTAAAATATTAGTGCTTACTTTTTATATGCTTTTCGCAAAAAGATAAAAATGGTTAGTTTTTCACTTCTACTGTGTCCATTTGAGAATAATGTGGAAGATGGAAACTGAAAAGATTTGATAGGTAGTTGCTCAAGGATGAAGTTAAGATGGAGAAAGCACTTAATTGATTTATTTACATATTGACTATTTCATGGTTCATTATTGGATAAAGTACATAACAATTTTAGAACAAAAATCTTCATTTTGAACTGTGTTAAAAATTCAGAACAATTTTAGAGCTCAGTCACATATCCCGATGAGAGGTGGCGATGGTCGGGTGACAGATTTTGGGTTTGATGTGGGGGTGGGGGTAGGGGTGGGGGTCAAACTATCAATATTAAGAAAATTAAATTAGAAAACACTATACATTATTAAAAAAATTAAATCTTATTTATAATAGTGTTAAATACTATCTAATACGAGT
This sequence comes from Fraxinus excelsior, assembly GCA_019097785.1. Taxonomy (NCBI): domain Eukaryota; kingdom Viridiplantae; phylum Streptophyta; class Magnoliopsida; order Lamiales; family Oleaceae; genus Fraxinus; species Fraxinus excelsior. Next base: position 25,512,580 of record CM032640.1, on the reverse strand, counting down.
ACTGTTATCAATGTCATTATTTAAACAAGCTTGTTGCAAATTTCAAAGTCAAAGTACCAAATTCAACTACCGTCCGCACAAAATTATGACTTTTTAAATAAAAAAAAATTGGACCAAAATATTCCACACGTTCACTGACGTATTTTTCTAACAATTATGGTGAAAAGTTGGTGGGGGATTAGGTTTGATTTTGACATTTTGGTTGTTTATTACATAACAAAGTTCTATTTGAATTTCAAAAGCATTTTTTTTCTTCTTAAATGCACGTGCTTGTCTTGTCTCTAAAGAGTTCAATTATTGATACGTAGTAAATAATTTGATACTTTTAAATGACGTCGCACAACTTTTTCATGCTACACATTTCAAAATTTTGATTAATTTAATATACGTTTAACATCTCACCCCTACATTATTGTCTTGGAAATACTTTTCGAAAAAACAATCCATCACTAGTGCGACTAGACATTACTTTTGATTCTTTATTCCGACATAAATAAAGAGTTGCCTATGGATGAGATGGCATGGTACAAATCATTGAAATTGTTAGTGTCAAAACGCGTTGAATTGAACTTTAGTTTTGACATCAGCACTCTAAGTTCAACGAAAATGATAATATTCTCTCTCTCTCTCTCTCGGATTTACAGATAGTATACTAGGCACTCAAATAGTCATATTTCCATAAACGATTTAAATTGGGTCTTAGATGGGCTCAAAGATCGTCATTTGAGAAGAACTCTCAAATTTGGTAGCCAATTAGATTGTCAAAAGTCACCGTTCAAGAAAAAAGTTGTATTCCAAAGAAAATGGTTTAGAATTTTTTACAAATAAAGAGAAGGCTTCAAGCCTCATATCATTAAAAGATTATCATATTGGAAGATTGAGACATTGGGATTGTGTTTCTTTGTGAGCGTCATATTTATTCTTATAAAATTGTGATTTTTGATAATCAATATAATATTGTTCTAGAATATCGTAATACTTAAGTTGTATTTCTTCAAAAAAAAAAAAAAAAATTGAATATCGTATTCTTTAAGAATATTGAAATTCATGATTTTATACTTTTTTTTCTTCTGAAATATTGATATGTATAAAATTTGTTATTCGAGAACAAAGATAATTTTTTTTTCTAAAAATATTAATATTACAAAATTGCATTTGTTTTCAAGAATATATGTATAATAATTTATACAAAATAACAATTCAATTTAAATAAAATCATGATTTTAAAGTGCAACACGAAAAACATTTTTCTAGATTATTATCATGTTTAAACTTGTGCTATAAAATTATTTTCCTCTGAAATATTTATATGGATAAATTGATTCTAGCTTAAAAGCAATATTGTATTCTACATGAAAACACGATTAAAAACTAAAACTATCCAAAAATTAATTAATTCGTTACTTAAAATTAAAATTTAAGCTAATGGCGTTTTTATTGGTTTTATTTTTCATGAAAAAATGTTCTTTTTTTATCCAAGCTCCTACTTTTTGGAGTGTTTGATGACATTTTTTTCTTGGAAAATATTTTTCGACTTTTGTTTATGTGACTATATTTTCCTCAAAAAATAAGAAAAATATATTCTTCACGTAGGGTTAAATTTTTATTTTCCTTCTAGATTAAAAATTAAATCAATAAAATACATTTAATTAATAATTTTCATACAAATAAGTTCCAAACAATTTAATTGTTTAGAATTTATTTCTTCTTTCTATACAAATTTCATACTCCTAATCAAACGCACCATTTATATTTGTAATGGTCACATTTATTAAAAAGGGGCTATATAAGCGGGAGAAATCAATTTGCAAAGAAAAAAATCCACACAAATGTAAAGGAATAGAGACAACAGTGGGTCACATCGTGTATTTAAAAAGAAAAAAATGTGCGAATCCCACCCTTATGTGAGTATTATGTTGCAGTTCTGTGAAAATTTTTCCTGTACGTGCAGCGCTTCTCATATAAGTGACATTCTTTATAATATGCATACGTGTATATTAGAAGTTCTTCTCTTTTGGAAATCACTCGAAGCACCAACCACTGTCCGCCATCTTTTCTTTCAAGAAAGATAACCTTGAGAGAGGTTGATATATTTGGCCGTTTGGTGGTATTTTTTGGGAAAATATTATTTTGAATAATGATTTTTTAAAAATATGTAGTTAAACGGTAAGAAAAATTTTGAATTTACGTGTAAAATCTTGAAAAAAATGGGAGACAAACATGGGCTTAATTTGTACTACGAGTAAAAAAGAATTTATAATTTTTGCTGATAATCTGTTATAAAATTGAGATGGAGGCAAGAAAATATTTTTTTGTTTTTTATTGAGAAATAAATCATATATTTATGGCGTATTAAGGTTCGGTGATACAACTGTCTTCCACAAATATTAATTAATTTACAATAATATAAAGAAAAAGTCTACTTGTACATCAACTTTTGTACATCGGGGTGTACACCCCCCTCACATGAGGGGTGAGACCCACTGCATAAAATATTTTTTATTTAAGCGGGTCTCATCCCCATGTGAGAGGGGTGTACACCTCGATGTACACCCCAATGTACCGGTAGCAAAACCGTAATATAAAATATGAGTACTTTTCTACTTATGACTTCGAAATAATGATTTAAAAGGTAAAAATATATTAAGATGAAAGATTTTTTATATCTTGAATTACTTTCCTCCGATTTTTTGAGCCTTTGATAATTTGACTTATGGTGATTATATTACCGTTATGATTTTTATTTGTTCTATCACTTTAAATTGTATTAACGGCCTTTTTTGATGAAAACTTTCGAACAAGATGTACTCATTAATGAAAGGTTGAGATAAAACATGGTTATACTATATGTACATAATGATTTAAATAATAGTATATATACGCATGATGTGAAGAGAAATGACGTCAAAAAAATGTCAAATCAAATAAAAGAAACTTCCCCACTTTCTTTTTTCTTTTTTTACATCTCATCTGTATATAACCCATTATATAAATTCATTATTTACAAGTAGCATTATTTTAATTAAAAGTGGTAGAACAAAATAATAAATTTGACTTAATAAGTGAGTGGACCTATATAAGCAATATTTCTTAAGGCCAAAGTTTCAAGTGATTCCACTATCTCTGAAGCTTCAAACCGAAGTCAGCCTTGGCCTCGCGAACTGATTGGGCACTTGTGGGAATCTTCTGTATTGTTCTCATGCTTTTACCTTTATAAGGTTGGTACGTCCTCACATGGACGTGTTCTAGGTTTTTAGCTTTCTTTGACGAAAAATTTGACTTATGACTGATATAACTTAAGTCATTTTATTAAATTAGAAATTGTACATACAAGGTGTTTTACATTCCACGAATGAGGTTGTGCCTTTCCATCCATATCCTCTATTTTGCAAATTCATGACCGAACCTCTTCACTGATACCATAAGGACTTTCTCAGTTGGGCCCAAGGGTTCCTAAGTCGTGCTCTTTGGAGGATGGGAACACCCTTCACAATACCAACTTATTTAAACGAAATTACTTCTTTTTTACTTTCGAATTGTAGTACTTAGTCATTTTTCTTTGATAGATGGCCAATTTGATTTGAGAGTCGTCCTTCCTTTCTTCAAGGAGGTCAAGTCCACATCTTCTCATTTCCTCATTGCTTATCTCATTAAAATGTATTCGTCGACGAAATTATGGACCAATTTCAACAGGACTCATAGTCTCGACCCTGTAGGCCATAGAGAATGGGGTTTATGCTGTAGCAATTTTGCTTATGTTCGAATGGCCCACAGTACATGAGGAAGCTCATTGACCCATGCCTCCTTGGAAGCATCCAGTTTCCTCTTCAAAGTATATTTGATCATTTTGTTCACAACCTCGACTTGCCCATTTGCATGGGGGTAATGTGGGGAGCAAAAGTGTTTCTTGATGCCCAACTCCTCATACATGCTTATGACCTTCTTGTTGTCGAATTGTCTACCGTTGTCAGATACAATGGAATGTGGTATTTCGAACCTGTAGATGATGTTCTTCCGTAGGAACTTAGAAGTGCTGGCCTTAGTGATTTTGGCAAGTGGTTCGACTTCTACCTATTTGGTGAAGTAATCAACGGCAACAATTGCGAAGCTAGAGTTTCCTCTTACTTTGGGAAGAGGTCCTATAAGATCAATCCCCCATTTTGCAAATGGCCATAGGCTGGACACAACACACAACTCTTGCGAAAGCTGCCTTTGGATAGTAGCAAAGCTTTGGCACTTTTTGTGCCTGCACAACAATTGATTGATTTATGGATAACACTGAGACTGATAGGTGATGTATGATTATAGTTCTTGCAATAAATAACATAAGTATTATAAGAGATCGGGATATAATTATAGGCTATGCGATCCATATTCAATTCTTATAGGTTAATGTGCTCATATGTGTGTGGATTTTTATAAAAATATAGTAAGTTTGGGCATATGAATATGATTCATGTTGCTTGAGAGAGATCACTAGCTACATTAGGTTAATTTGATTGTTGGGGGTATGAAAAATGGTTGAATGAATTGGAATTAAATGTATGTTAAATAAATTAAGTGAAATTGAAAATCATAACCACCTAATGACATAATCTTCTCTATCATGTTAATTTGATTTTGTTATTTAATTTATTAGAACTTTGGTTAGAAAACACAATTTGATTTAATAATTTGTTACCATTTTAATTTAAATTGAAATTAGGTTAGTTAAAATTTTTTTTATAGTAAATAGTAGTCTCTGTAAGACATATTTGGACTTGATAAATCTACTTTATTACTTATCACGATTCATACACTTGCGAAATCACGCGCACAAATATAAAACAGTTATAAAAAATCACTACGTGCACAAGTAATATTGCAATCATAATCATAACAAATAAGAAGTTTAAACATAAAAATAGGATAATGACGGGCACAATGCCACAATCTGTGGCATCACAATTGTTGCGTGTCTATTTCAAGTGATGAGGCCTACCATAGATTAAATTGACGTATGCAGATCTATTTTTTTATTTTTCAAAAGTTAGTTAATATCCCAATTATCCCAAAGATCGATAATTAATCTATAATATATTGTTGAGTACTTGTTAATTAACTAATTAATCTCACTTAATGAGTCATTGTCATTAGTTGGTAGGTGGGTGACTGTTAGGTGTGTAACAGTCGACTCTGCCATCACCAATATAATAAAGTATCTGACGATTTTGCCTCCACATTCCATACCGACACAAGAGGTAGGGTCTAAGGGAGTCGACTTGATTGTTCATCTGTATATATGATAGGAAAATGCTACGACAGGCACCCCTTAGAGGGCGTCAAGTGTCCATTATGAACACCCTTATTTACATGTTAAAATGTTGCACTCGACATATTATAATTAGTTTGATACAAAACAAGTCATATGTGGTAGATATAAATTATTATCGTTAGTCGAGAAAGTTGAACTATTGGTCTTTTACTCTATTGTTTTACTAGTGAGTGGATCTTCAAAATTTTTTTAAAAAGGGTACAAGTTAATGGTGGTTTAATTTGCAATGGCTGAAATAATTCTAATTTCCATTACATAGTGAGGTGCCTAACCATCAAATTAAGATTAGAGTTCTAACCTACCCTTCGAGGGTGGTCGAGTTGGTGGAACAGGTAAACGCGGAGATTGAAGGTCACGAGTTCGAATCTCCTGCCAACACTTCCTCGGTCGAGCTTGCCTAGTGCGATTTATCTCTCCTATGTGGTTTGCGGGCTACTGCACATGAAGCGATATTTACCCAGTGTGCACTCATGAGTAGCTGCTGCGGATTTCTACGTAAAAAGAAAAAAAAAAAAAAAATGATTTAGAGTTCTAACCTAATCCTAATGGTTAGTGGTGTCAATATTAGCTGACAGATATGTCATGATGACCCAACTCGTTAAAAAATTGGATTTAAAACCATCCTAACCTATTTTGAATACGTATATAGGTCAGTTCACTACTTATTGTCGGGATTGATAGTGCCAAGTTGGATTTTTCATGGGAAAATTACCCAAACCTTACATCTTAGTTCTTACATGTAAAGTACACTATTCAAAAATGGATAAATCTATATATACATAACTATTGTACATAATGGATTACATAAGCTCATGTGGAAGAAATCTGACCATGAATGTGAAGTGTGGAAAAGTCAAAAATTGTAGACTGCCAATGGATGCGCGCCACATGTCCATTATGTAATGTATTATGTAAGTAATTATGTACTTGTAGCATGATTCAAAATGGATAAGGAGGATAATATTTTAATTCATAAATTAGGTGTTAATTAGGATTTATTAAATCTGTTTAAATTCTATCTAAGAAAGTAATAAAAATAACATCATTTACATTAATAATGGGAGATAAGATTTTTAGGAAACACAATTTCCATTCTCTCTCTATACTTGTTCATCTAGATCTCCCAAAACTTTTTCTCTCTCTCTCTCCCAGAAAATACCATCATTTACATTACTTTTTCTATGAACACAATTTCCAGTCTCCCTATACTTTCTCTCTCTCTCCAAATCATGCGACCCCTTATAGGAAACGCATGATAATCAGTGTTGTCAGAATTACTGGTGGAGGTGTTGGCGGTTGATTGTGGTGCAAGTGATGGTGCATTACAGGTAGTGGTACTGGTAATGATGGTGATGTGTTGGAGGAGGTGGTGGGAGTTCCTCATTCAATCTATCGACTGGCTTGCTGTTTTGGGTTGTTGTGGTGATGGGTTATGGTACTGGCATGTAGTGTGTGTAAATTTATTTGTGGTGACCCTCTATGATCAATTCTGTTTTTACCGATTGTAACCAAGTATGAGTTAATTGTGACTCGTTGTGATTGTATGTATTGTTATGCTGGTTTGTGGTGTGTGCGGATTTTTTTGTAGTGATCGTGACTAAGTCTATGTCAATTGTGACTTGTTGTGATCAAGTCTCTGATAATTGTAACCAATTGTGAATGTGTGTGATCGTAGTACACAAAACGTTGCAACCACCTCATCGCCGCCACCACTATACCGATTAACTCCAATGCACTATCATCTCCTACAACGCACCATTACCGCCATCACATAAATCTGTTTTCTAAACATAGTTACCACGACACCACTGCCACCACCATGCAGGTCAAGTCTAACTCTCCAACATCACCCACAATGTACCGCCATCACCAGCGCACCACCATCTCTTCGTAAGGGGTCTCGATATGATTGCTTTCTTTTTGTGTTGTGTTGTGTTGGGGATGGGGATGGGGATGGGGATGGGAGGTTAGGAGAGAAAATATGAGTCGGTGAGGATAATGTATGCCATAGTTGTATATTATATATTATTATATTGTGTTTACCTTCTGAATTTTAAAATTATTTGTTAATATTATTAATTATGAAATGTGATTTTTATAATATAGCAGTTATGTATTTTTCCCATTTTTCATCACAACAATCCATGAGCACCGGTCCACTCTATTCGATATGTTAAAAAAAATGTATTATGACTAATAAATTTTACTAATAAAGTGTTTTTTATATTACTCAAATATCTTAAAGATGTAATTTGTAAATAGGTTATTGGCGCAAAACGTCTCTATCTTTGAAGGTTTTTGTGGAAAACGTTCATACCTTTCGTTTTTTGGCGCAGAACGTTCCTACCTTTCACATTCTTTGCACTGAATGTCCTTTTTATCAATTTTAAACATAAAATGATCATTATACCCTCATATATAAATAAAACAAAAAAGAAAAAAAAAATAAAGAATAAATTGCAATCTACTCCTAAACTTTTTTAAAAATGCAAAACTAATTTATGTCGCTAGATTTTAATTTAAGTCAAAATTAAAAACTAATTTTAATTACATATTTTATGATAACCTAACTTTTTAACCACATATTTCATCAACTTTCTTTTTTTCAAAATCTATTAAAAATTTAATTTTGATCACCACCAAACAGGGGCATAGATGTTAACGTATAATATTAAATTGGTTAAATTTTAATCATAATCATTAATTAGCACACGTACTTAATACCGGGGCATAGATGAGTTGTTCTGCATGCTAGAAAATTACCCAACCCCTATGTGAATTGTCGGTGAACCTCCACCCTGTACATGCAGAACAATTCGACAATCATTAATTTGTTGAAGTACCAAAACGCACCAATTATAAAATAAAAATAAATAAATAAATAAAATCGAAAAAGCTAATTATTCTCAAAGAAAGATATCATGTTCATTATTAAGATTGTTGAGTGAAATATGTTTATCACCGACAACTACATTGTTGATCACCAACATTCGTACAAATTAATATCGACACGAAGCCTGAAATAAACATCCCCTTCGAAGGCATCAGTCATCAAAGTGGCAATCCCTCGAGCCATGAAAAAGTCACCAGTTCCACCAATAACAGATATATCCCTAGTCTTGTTAATCAGTGGATCAGCCCCAGCAAAGTTCAAGGTTCCAACATGCTGAGTAGAATTGAACAAAAATGAGAATCCGAGCCATGCACCGTATATACTTCTCTGATCGTACAAGTACATCCCTTGTGCCCGACCCACCGGGGGCGAATGCAAATTGTTGTCTAAGGTAATGGGATCGTCGAACACAACTAGATCACCAAAATTAAATGGTTGCGCCACGGCGGTCTTGTTGCCCCATGCCGGGGACCCAACTATGGCAGCAGTTGCATTGTTGTAATTATTCCCTTTGAAAAGTATGTCGTGAAAATAGAACACCAAATGGTTGCAAGGATGGCGAGGGCGGCGGGGCTTTTGGCCGTAGGTGGCGGAGGAGGTGGAGGAGAGGAAGCAAAGGAAAAGAGCTACAATTTGTGTTTTGGAGACCATAATTGGTTAAATACAAGTGGGGAGGAGACTAGTGTTAATTTGCATTTCTCAAGTGTGTACTCTAGTCTCATTATATAGGGTCAGATCTTGGGGTGGCCAGGGTTGGTGAATGATTGTGGCTTTATGTCAATTGAAAAACTCATTAAATAAAGTGGACCATCTTTAACATTGATTACTTTTTTTTTTTTTTTTTAAATCTCAATAGATCAATAATTAATGAGAGATATAAACCACTTGGGTATTGTAATACAAATTTTAGTAATCTCTTATTAATTCTTGATCAATTTGAAAATAATAATCCACCGCACATCGTTTTTCTTCTTCAAGCTTGTTGGATCATAACTCTTAAACACTGTATAATACAGATAGACATGATGATTATTACGTTCAAATTGGCTAATTGCATATTTAGCTATATATGCAGAAAAATTACTTATAAGTAAATAAGTAAGTTCTAATAATAACTTTTTATTGATCAAATTTGGAAATAAGTGAATTAAGTTGCTCACGTCAATTTTTTTTTTTCAAATTTTCGCCAAAATAAGTAACCTATTTATTTATCACTAAGAAAAAGAATAAAAATTTACTAAAAATATAAAGTTAAGTTACTTTTAAGAGTAGCCAAACACTTGGAAGTACTAAAAGTCAAGACCACTTGAGGTAGACGGAGGTGGGTGCAGTCTATCTTGAAGTCAGTCAATCATGGTGTTCCCTTCTTTAAATTGTTTTGTGGACAAAGTGCATACAAATGATTCTGGTTTTTTCCCTACCACACACATCCATATATGTGTTGGGAAAAATAAATAAATTGAAGGATTGACTTTGTTATAAATTTTGAGTGAAACTCATTTGTTTATTTTGGAATATCAAGATTGATTTGTATTCTCTTTCATAAAATTATCGAAATCATAAATTTACTTGTTAAAAAATGATGCTCGAGTGAATGAAAAATCGGAGTTCAAAGTGATGCATTGAAAGATGTTTTGTATTTGAGGGAAATTAGTTTAAATTAGTTTAATATAGGAAAATTGATAAAGGCAATGATTGCTTTAATATGATTACACTTTAGAAGTGTGTAATAATGTGTAACATAGATGCTTTCTCCACATGCTGCGAAGGCGGTGCAAATCACAAATCGAAATAGGTTTCGGACATTAAACTTATGTGCGAATGCGACCTGCGTACACGAATTGACCAAAAATTGATTTTTAAGAAGGTCTACGTTTTACCTTTATTTTAAAGATGGAACTCACTTTATATCCATTTTAAAAATTGACTCTGAACAAGTTGAAGAACTGACTTTATATCCATTTGGCTCTAAAAATTAAGAGAACATTAATTTCTATTAGAATCTTTTTTTTACAAAACAAAAACCCATTAATTTTTTGAATGAGAACCATGTCCTAATTATATGCTTGAATCACAATTAGATTATGTCACAATCAAACATTATATTAAGTCGCAATCACACTATTTATATATCACAATAATTTATCAGAATTGCTCACAATTTTCCGAGTAGACTATTGTTTTCATCCACAATTATTGCTTTTTCTAGAATATATTCGTCATTCTTTATTTTTTTGAAAAAAATTCTTCTAATTGCATACCACGTTTATTAATACTTTAATTCTTTTCATTTAAAAAATAATTTAGTTTTTTAAAAATAGAATATTGAACTAATTTGTGTTGATTTTCTTTTATTTTTAGGATGGATTAAAGGAGGGACGTGACTGAGCCAAGGTAGAGAAATTGGAAAAATATGGAGAGCAATTGAAAAGTTAGAGGACTAAATTGGGAGCTGGTTAAAGTTCAAGGACTCAATTGGAATCTGATATGAAGTTCAGGGGCCTTCATGTAAATCCTAGAATAAAAATGTAAGGAGGCCGCCCGAAACTTGCCCTCCTTAACAGTTATCACTAATTAATTAATTTATGAATGGTAAGAGTATATTACTAAAGCTACTAAAAGAAGTAGCTCAAACTCTTATATATTGATTTATATTTCGGTAATTAATCGATGTGTTGCCCACAAAACGATGCTTTATTTTTAGCAGATCAATCTTGAAGTTCATATATTTATTTGAGTTTTAATTAGATCGACTTGCTCATTTTGAGTTTAATGGACCCTGATATTATATTAAACCCTTGTTTGGCATCCATAAATTTTTTTGTTTAAAAAAAATATTGTTTTGAATAGTATTTTTTGGAGAGTGTATGGTTAAAAAGTGAGGAAAAGTTTTGAATTTATATGTATAATATTTTATTGTGTGAATTTATGGTTGAAAAAGTAAATTAAAGTAAAGTAAAGGATGTCAAACATGGGATAAGATTTGAGATTCTATCTTAAAATGTCAACTTTGTTAAAAAGATTGTAGCTCAAATTTTTATACATTGGTCTTAATCGATGTGAAATTTATCCCTTAATATAATCTCTCTGGCCATGATGAAACCACTAGTTCCAACACCTCCTGAGTGAATTACCTATTTAGTCACTGAACTTTCGGCCATACACGCAAGGGGTCACTGAACTTTCAAAATAACGCAATTAGTCACTGAACTTTACAATTTGTCATACCATCGGTCACCGAGCTAACGTCCGTTGAAAAATTTGATGAAATTTCCACGTGTCAGCTTATGTGGCGTGACAAATCCTTTAATTTAGCCAACTCATCAAAATTGCTATCTACGTGGCATTTCCATCTTTGTTAAACACGTTTTTTTTTTAAAAAAAATTGCAAATATTAACTAAAACCCGTCTCTCACTCCCCCAAATCCGTCTCTCACTTCCCCAACTCAAATCACCACCACCACGAACCCCCCACAAAATCCGTAGATAGCGATTCGAAGCTACCCCCAAATACTACAAGCCAAATCACACAAGCTGTCCCCAAGTCGAGCACTCTACCATGGTTAACGGCAAGCAACGATCGACAGGTAAGAATCGGTTGTAAAGAATCGTCTAAAATTAATTTTTTGATGATACGAATTAATTTGACTAAAGGAGAAGAATGATACCGAAAGCAGAAGAATAATAGTTTGTTTATGCTGCATTTTGTTCAAATGTTACAGATATTTTGCAAGTTTTGTATTTGTATTTATCTTGCTGGTCTTACTCTTGCAGTCGACGAGGTAGACGACGATCCAGACTTCATTGACTCCGAACAAAATGTATGTGACGACGATGATTTATTGTTTGACTGTAATGTAAGTGAAGGGATAGAACTTGGTATGCGTAGCAATCTGCATAATGAAGTTGAGGAGGACTATGATAGCTTATCGAATGCATCCTCTGAAGAGCTGGAAATTGGAAGCAGTTCAGAATCAGATGAAAATATTGGTAAACTTAGTTTCCCTGAATTTATTCCTGGAAAGGGAAATCCTGAGCTGCAGATAGGTTTATTGTTTGGTTCTTTTGAGAAATTGAAATCTGCAGTTAGAAATCATGCAGTCTTCAATAGGGTTGAACCGATTTTCAAGCGAAATGATAAGGAAAGAGTCAAATGTGTTTGTAAGGAAGGTTGTTCGTGGAAGTTGTGGGCATCTAAGCTATAGGGTCAAGACACGGTCCAAATAAAAACATATTACCCTAACCATACTTGCTTGAAAGTGCATAAGAATAAGTACGTTACTTTTAAGTGGCTTGCCGATTATTACTTAGAGGATTTTAGAGCTGATCTTTTATGGAAGACGAAACATTTTAGAAGTAGTGTACGAAAAGATTTGGGAGTTCATATTACGAGGGCAGTTGCATGAAATACTAGGAAATATGTCAAAGTTCTAATAGAAGGGAATGACGTCAGACAATTTGCATTGCTAGATTGTTATGCTGATGAATTGAGGAGAACAAATCCCGAATCTACTGTGATCATTTCTCGAGTGGAAAGTGAGGTCAGGGGTATCTATGTTTGCATAGATGCATGTAAGCGGGGTTTTATTCAAGGGTGTAGGCGTTTTGTTGGTATAGATGGATGTTTTCTAAAAGGAAAATACGGAGGTCAACTTTTAGCAGCAATTGGGATAGACGCCAACGATTGTACATATCCAATTGCTTACGCGGTTGTTCAGAAAGAGAATACTAGTTCATGGCGATGGTTTCTGATGTTGTTGTCTGAGGATCTGGCAATGGAGAATTGGATGTCCATTACCTTCATGAGTGATAGACAAAAAAGACTGATAAATGTTGTGGCTGAATTATTTCCGGAAGCAGAATATAGGTTTTGTGTTAGGCATATGTACCAGAATTTTTTTACTGCGGGCTTCAAGGGTAAGCAGTTGAAAGATTATTTGTGGGGTGCAGCAAAGTCAAGCCACTTAGGATCATTCAAGTATTGGATGGAGAAGACTGAAAATGTAAACAAAGAGGCACATGGATGGTTGATGGAAAGACCCTCAAATGAATGGAGTAGATCTCATTTCTCGGAACATTCAAAGTGTGAAATGCTTCTTAATAACCTATGTGAGGTCTTCAACAACTTCATTTTGGAATACAGAGAGAAATCTGTACTCACAATGTTGATTGGGATTCAAAACAAATTGATGCATAGAATCCACGTAAGGCGGGATAAGCTAAGAAACTATAACAAGCTCATATGCCCCAAAATACAAAAAAAATTAGAAAAGTATAGGGATGCAGCCCGTGAATGTTTATTGCGATGGGATGGGGTTCATCAATATCAAGTTGAGTGTGGGTTTGGGGAGTTTGTAGTTGATATGGAGAATCGAACATGTGCATGTAGAAGATGGCAGATTTTTGGGATTCCTTGTCCACATGCGATCGCTTACATCTTGGATAGAGGTCATGACATACAAGCTTACATGTCGGAATGGTTTTTCGTTGAAACATATATGTAGACATACGAACATGTTATACATCCCATCAATGGTCAAGATTTGTGGCCTCAAACTGGAGGAGTTGCTGTGCTTCCTCCACCATGGTATGAAGCAAGGGAAGAACGAAAAAGAAAAGACGCAAGGGATTCGAAGAAACTGTAGCTTCTCAATCACAGTCACAAGTGCATACAAGTAAGAAGGGGAGAGTGGTTATGACGTGTTCCTTTTGCAAGGAGAAGGGTCATAACAAATGTTACCATAACACAAAGACATTGATGGGAGTTGGCACAGGCGGAGGTGACGTTGAGGGTCAAGCGCTTGGGGACAGTTGACAAAGTTTCAAGAGGGTTTTTTGAGCAGCCAATTCTGGGATTCATTGGGGCCTGCAATGTGTTTATTTTGTACACCAATGTATATTGTAGGCAGTGTAGTGATGCTAGATGATTGGAAGTTTTTGTTAATGTTTAGTGCAGACTGATGGTTTGTTGATGTGCACACTACCTTTTGTTTTTTGATTTCTGAAGTACTCACAAAAAATTGTTTTGTTATCCCAACGGTTGTATGAAGTATATAAATAATGAAATGAATGATTTGGTGTAATTCTATCTTGGTTGTCATATGCTTTACTCTTTAATAATTGGTTCCAGCTTATGTGACTTAACAGCATTTCAACATTCAATACAGTATAACAACTTCAAATAGTCACATTATAAACAGAATGCAATTATCCAATTACTAAACATCAAACACACCACCAAAAAAACTACACTGCATCACTACATTTGCAGCTCTAAACATCTAGCATCACTACACTTCATGCTCTAAACATTGGTGTACAAAAAAACTACACAGCAGGTCCCATGGAATCCCAGAACTGGCTGCATTCAACCCCCTCAAAACATCAATTGAAACTCAGACTTTGTCAACTGCCTCATCAGCTTCAGCCTCGGAGTCTTGCCAGATGCATATAACCTGAAGCTCACTAATTTGCATGAAATGCAGAAATGCCCCACACATGACCTCCAATTCTCCTCTGCTTCCACATTCAATTTAACACTTTGGCTTCCCATTCGTCGTGCAACTAGAATACACCACAAGCCATCAAAAATGTGTTTTGCAATTTCTATCTTACTACACTTGGAATACAAATGTGCAGTAAGATAGAAATCAATCATCTGACGCCCAGTTTCAAAAATGTGCATTTCAATGACAAACATCGCTGCCTCCCTATGGTGCTCGTTCTGTGAATCGCCTGAAAGTAGAGCATTCCATGAGCTCAAACTTTGGCTTGACATATCATCAAACATCCGATGCCCAGTTTCAACATCCCCATTTAGCACACAACCAGCAAGTAACCTCATTGGGCTCATATCCATAGTTCTTCATTTTCCATGTAATATACAAAAATGAGGCTGCGTGCGTCTCTTTCTTGCACTAACCTCTTAACCCCACCAAACTTCTGTGCTTGAATCTCCCCAACCTTGAAATTTCAGCCAAGAAACCCATAGTCCCTCGTTGCTTTTGCTATTCGGCCTGATGTATTTTGGAGCTACGTTGAGGTCGAATCATGGTGGGGAATCGGGGTAGGGGTAGCTTCGAATCGGGAGTGAATTGAATCGTGGTGATTTTGATGAATTGGATGAGAGAAGGGTTTGTGCGGTTCGATTTGGGGATCAATTAGCAATTGATGGTTTTTAGTTAATATTTGCAATTTTTTTTTTTAAAAAAAGTGTTTAACAAAGATGGAAATGCCACGTAGATAGCAATTTTGATAAGTTGGCTAAATTAAAGGATTTGTCATGCCACATAAGCTGCCACGTGGAAATTTCATCAAATTTTTCAACGGACGTTAGCTCGGTGACCGATGGGATGACAAATTGTAAAGTTCAGTGACTAATTGCGTTATTTTGAAAGTTCAGTGACCATTTGCGTGCATGGCCGAAAGTTCAGTGACTAAATAGGTAATTCACTCAACACCTCCTACTACAATAAGGTCTTGAGTTTTCTGCTGTAGAGGGTCTGATCTCGTGATGTTCATAGTCCCTTTGTACTCACTAGAGTTCGATGTCGAAGTGTAGGAAAACCAAGCATTATAATCATTCTTCTTGTCATAGAAATAGAAGCCTTGAACTCGTGCTATCGAAGGTGAGAGAAGGTGGCCGTTTTTAGTACGTTTGAGAAAGCTTTTTGTAGATTATAAGTTGTGAATTTTATGGAATGTATTGATAAAAAGTAGATAAATAATGTTAGTCCTATGGAACGTAAAATAAAAATGACGTTTGACCATTTTATAAGCTTGAAAAAACTCATCAAACATATTCGTCGTGGGATGTCGAAAATGACCATCACACCAAAGTTGAAATTAGATTGAGTACTTTTCGTTATTTTGGCAGACATTGCTACATTATCAAGATCAATAGTTTCATGGTAATAAAGCGCAATTTTGCTTGCATGCAGAGACGGAGCTAGAGGGGGCGGGGAGGGGCGACCGCCCCCTCAACATTGTCCGTTGATCCATTATTCGTAGTTAATTTTTAATGAATTTTTTAGTTTCGCCCCCTCAAGAATTTTGACTCGCCCCTGCAAAATTTTAATTTTTTTTTCCATTAATAAATATTGACCCAATAACTTACCCATTAAAATTTAACCATACAAAAATCTTACACTCGCCCCAAATTTTTTTTTTTTTTTTTTGCAATCAACCAAGTCCAGTTAAAAAATAAAAAAGATTGAGCCTAATGCTCATTACCCAAAAGTGAAAAGTTCAATCTAATTCAATTAAAACATAACCCAATTATCACACTCATTCACGAATTACCAATTTGCCACATTGAAAATTTGAAATCCTTATTCATCACTGGAGTAGCCGATTTGATTCCATAATTTCCATTCAAATTTTCCACAGGCGAGGTTAGTTTTTTCTTATGTCAGAGACATGACAAATGTAGTAACCTAGTGGGTTTTTCATTGAAAAGAAATAGATTAATAGAACGGCCAACAGACAGAGATTCTCGCTCTCGCACACAAAGTACCACCAGATGAAGATTTGTTCTTGCTAGTTTTGTTTTGTGATTTGTCTGGTTTGTCTGGTTTTTGTGTCTTGGAATGGCTAGAAACACAAAAGAATATTGGGAGAAAGAGAAGAGTGCGACCAAGATTTCTTGCAAGCTCTATCATTGCTAAGGATTTTCAAGTAATTAGTTTATTTTTCTAGACTATTCGATGTGGCGTGTTTTATTAATAGAATAAATAAATAAAGCACAACTTAAGAGATGGCCAGGTCTGACTTTTGATGCAGTAAGCTTACGAAGAATTATAAAATAAAAAATGACTATTAGAATTTCTTGTGCTCAATCATATTTCATGTCATCATATGCATAGCTAGTTGGAATATGGTAGGCTAGTGGTCACAGTCTGAACTAACTTCCGATGATTCCGGTGTTTGACCATATTTCAAAACTGGATAGTACATTTGAATATATATCCCCAGTGATTTTGGATATAAAGATACTGTCGCTGTCCTGAAATCATAACTCGTAATTGTCGTTGGCAGAGCCTTGATGCTCGATCTATTGGAAGCAGAGTGAGGAGTTGCTTAGTTGTGAAAGAAACACTTCTTATTAGTTATATAGACAAAGAAATGCAGTCGTCTTTTTGTACAACGTTGTCTTGTGAGGAATATTCCAACAGTGACGTACCCCATAAAGGGTTAGTTCCATTGCTAAACAACCATACTTTTAAAAACTCATTGTTACCAAACTTTGAAAATGTATCAATATCAGCTAAATTAATATCCATTTAGGCTAATTTGTCCCTGCTCTTATTGGATTACTTATTTGGAGTGAATGATCACATAGTATGATACGAGAAAATAGACATTCAAAATGTAAAGATTTGGGTTGCTGAAATTCGAGCCCAAAAGATGGTTGCCTCTCTGTTTTCTGCTTCGTGCTATTGTGATAGTTTCATCATCTAGATATTAGTCTTGAGTGGAATTTTCAACTTTGAGATGTAGATGAAGACAACAGTTTCTTAAATTCTCCAACTACGAAGCACTAAAGAAATTAAGGGCCCGTTCGGTAGGGATTAAAATCAGATTAAAATTGAAAAATTAGCTGTTATTGTTGACTTTTATTAGACGAGTGAGACCCAATAACGATTATATTTTTAATTTTAATTGGATTTTAATCTCTCCCGAACGGGGCCTAAGTATGCATTGTAAGTTCTGGCAAAATGCCAATGCTAAAGAACAAGTCGGGCATCAGATTCTTTACGAAATCAGAATGAATTATTCATACAAGTTATCAATCAAACTTCTCTTTCTGGCACACTAGTAATTTTTAAAAAAATATCAAGAAACGTAAAGGTTGTGATTTTTTGGTTCATTTTGCATAAACATGTGGTTCATCACACAGATCAATGGATTAAAGTTCGTAGACATGAACTGGTCGATAATAATGAGTAGTAGTAGTTATGAATGTTTGAATTTCACTCAATTTATAAACCATTTATAAATTTATATCCAAACGGAGACTTAAATATCTCCATTTAATGGATTTATATAGGTCAATTACTGAATCAACACGACCCATTGTTTGAAGATAAACTAGTCCATGCCCAGTAACCAACTCATAACTCTACACAAGCAACTTGTAATTCTACACAAGCATGACACGGCAAATCCATATAAACATCCCCTAGAGACTCTACTTTTAGTATATTAATATAGGGTTGGATTAGAGCTTACAGTTGTCAAGAAAAGCAATAATAACACCAAACATAATTTTTGTGTTTATGTAGGGTTAATTATCCCAATAGTCACTGAACTTTGGCCAAAGTTTCCACCAAATCACTGAACTTTAAAAACTACGTGGTTAGTCACTGAACTTTCGAAAAATCACCCAATTGGTCACTGAACTTTAAAAATTACCTCACGGTCACTAAACTTTGCAAAACGTTTTCCAGATGGTCACTGAACCCAGTGACTATCTGAGAAACTTTTTGCAAAGTTCAGTGACTCTGTAGAAATCTTTAGTAAAGTTCAATGATTAATGAGGTGATTTTTAAAGTTCAGTGACCAATGATGTATTTTTTGAAAGTTCAGTGACTAATCACGTAGTTTTTAAAGTTCAATGACTTGATGAAAACTTTCGGTAAAGTTCAGTAACTATTGAGGTAATTAAGCCGTTTATGTATGAAATACTACTTTTATCAAGTAGACAAATGATTGCATTCGAAAGGATCTTAATCAGGGTACCTAAATCCCAAGAATTAGGTCTCTTCTGAAAAGATAAGTACCAGAACTTACCATTTTGAATCTGTGAGAATTTGGGCCTCCAATCAACCAAAAACGAGCTCAGATTAAACCACAATCGACACCACAACACAAACCCATCTCCTCCAATCGACACCAACCCATCTACCGGTTGCTCCCAAGTATTTAGCCCACAAAGGACAAGGTGTGGAGTGTTAGTAGCCTCAATAATCAACCACCAAGGCTAGAAGAAGAAGAGAGGTCGAGCACAAAGCAAAACCCGGAACCACCAAGGCAAAGGGATGCTCCTCTCACTCAAAATCACGGCTACTACATTTTCTCCCACACTAGAAACCGGGTAGTATATATATCACGAGGGTTGGCTTTTAGGTTAAACAAGTAGAGGCCCAATAAGTTCAACAAACGAGTGGGCTATCAACTAAAAGCCGTCCAAGGTAATGGGCCGAGCCATGAGCAACACTAAACAAATTAGGCTACTTCAAATGGCCCACTTAGGGTGTCGGGATGGTACGTTCATTGTGGTGTCGACATTCCACTTCAATCATCGGCCGAGGCCTATGAAGACTAATCCAACAAAACGGTTTAACATCATAGCCCGGATTTATTGGGTATCAAAAAACCCAACAAATCTCCACCTTGATCCCAATAAATCTGCAAGCAAACAAAACACACAGTTTATACTTGCACAATCAAGGTAACCAATAAAACTGGTATCACAGACCTTACCTCGTGTCTCCACCTGAAACACATACCATACCTGTTCCATATACTCAGCAGGGCTAAAGTCAAGAACACCCAAGTAGAAACAGATAAGCACAACAATCAATTAAGAGCAAATAAAACATGCGACGGAGATATCATATAGGATAACACATAGATCATATCACACATGTTCACACAGAACAACAGATTAACAAGTTAATCAACAGACCAACACATACGCAATAAATGCATAAATGACCTCACAAAGATCTCACCACACTTATCCTATCCCATTCCGTGTTGCTCACTCCTCGAGAACACATATCTCACATCATCGCCCACCATGCTCACTAGACTAATCACTCAAACAAACTCATGTCTAACTGGTAAGTCTCTATAGATCATAAGTTCTCGGGATAATCCTCTATCACCACATCACCTCTCCAACCTAAGTGGATAAAGGGTCTCCACCTAACAGAAGTGATAGAAGTGCATTACTCGCACTCCACCTGATCAGGGTCTCTTACAGATAAAGTATTCCAGACTTTTGATCACATCTCCACTCGTGATCCAAATGTCACACTCCACATCCCACAGTACAAACCACAATGTACCCCTAGGCATCTATACTCCACATTACCAAAAGACACACAACACACTGCAAATGCATCACAAACCCACTATGACAAATCAATACCTTTCCGGCGACCACGAAGGTTATGGCTCAATTAAAATTGACCCACGCACCACAAGGTTACTCCAATCACCAACGCTCAAAAAAATCCACAAAGGATAAATCTCACAAAAGGAAGGGTGAATGTGGCACTCACAAAGAGAATAAAAGAAAGAGTTGGTTACTTCACAACACTCATAAAAGAGGCTCACACAAAGAACGGAGAAAACCCCCACAGGCTGCCTCACATAATCTCACAAACCACACAGGCTCACAAAGATGAAGGAGAAAATGGCTGCCCCTCTTACTTCTCACTACCACACTCTCTTACACCACTAATAGAGCAAACGAAGTACGCCATAAATCTCAACACACTATGCATGCTGACAATTACACCAAGTAATAAGATCACTTCAATTCATGTCAATGCACATATCAAACATATTGAAAAATGCACATATAATCAGGCAACCGAATTAAGCAATCACACACATGCAAAAAGGATAACACACGAATGCACATGCAGTAACTAGGTTACACACAGGTCATCACTCGACCCAAAAAATAGAATTCGTCACACCACTCTCATCATCTTTCCTTTTATCATTCACAGGACAGTCTATTTCAACCATGTCCAAAATAATGCAGTTAAAACACATTTTATTTTTCGCATATGCCTTAAACCACATTTGCCAAATAAAGTCACATTTTCATTAAAACATGCACAACTCGTAATGTGTCGTCATTTTACCCAAAAATACACAAAACACAAAATGCAACCAACAACGACCACAAGCAAAGTATCGACACAATTCACATAGAATAGTCAAATAAATTTTTCTAAGATCACGTGCAATACTAATAATGAAAAATAAATTGACAACAAATTCACAAAGAATTTAAGGCAAAAAATTAACAAGTAATTCCTAGGTCTAGCAACAAGCAATGGTTACCCCTTCAAGGTAACCCCAAACCTAATGTCACCCCACACGATGACTTCTAATGCGAAAAATAAATTATCCTACACAATAAATTTAACTGCAATAATAAAAGGCAAAGAACATGATACCGAGCGGACCCGTCTGAAGGTCCGTAAATATCGAGAGCTGCGAATTCACCACTTTTAGGACCGTCTCCATTCTTCCTAAAGTCTTCCGACAACCACAGCAACACAAAACGACGCACGACACCCGAACGTCGAAACACAAACTCGTCCAACTTTCACCGTAGTGCTTGAAACTAAAATCCAAAAGCACCGTAGGGTCCGTCTCGACATCCTTGACAAACTGCCTGAAGAAGTCGACCCCGAAATCAGCTCCACGCGCTGCCGCCGGCCATCACGCGCCACACCCCTAGCAGCTCCTCCACCTGCTAAGTCTCCCAGTGGTGTCCGTTTTTCCAAATTCCTTCTGGTTTGGCCGGAAATCGCATTTGCAGGTCTGATTTTCGCACAAAATCTGGACAGTTTCTCCTGCTTCGGTTCTGCTCCGTTTTTGGTCGATTTCTGGTCAGATTTTTTCGCCCAAACCACCATAACCTTGCTCTGATACCATTTGTGAGAATTTGGGCCTCCAATCAACCAAAAACGAGCTTAGATTAAACCACAATCAACACCACAACACAAACCCATCTCCTCCAATCGACACCAACCCATCTACCGATTGCTCCCAAGTATTTAGCCCACAAAGGACAAGGTGTGGAGTGTTAGTAGCCTCAATAATCAGCCACCAAGGCTAGAAGAAGAAGAGAGGTCGAGCACAAAGCAAAACCCGGAACCACCAAGGCAAAGGAACGCTCCTCTCACTCAAAATCACGGCTACTACATTTTCTCCCACACTCTCACACACTAGAAACCGGGTAGTATATATATCACGAGGGTTGGCTTTTAGGTTAAACAAGTAGAGGCCCAATAAGTTCAACAAACAAGTGGGCTATCAACTAAAAGCCGTCCAAAGTAATGGGCCGAGCCATGTGGAACACTAAACAAATTAGGCTACTTAAAATGGCTCACTTAGGGTGTCGGGATGGTACGTTCATTGTGGTGTCGACATTCCACTTCAATTATCGGCCGAGACCTATGAAGACTAATCCAACAAAACGGTTTAACATCATAGCCCGGATTTATTGGGTATCAAAAAACCCAACAGAATCAAATGAAGCAAGCCTAGTTATGCTGCCAGCTTCGGAAGTTGATGATGCACCACCATTTCCATCAGTTGTTTTTGCTGAACCATCTCCAATATGTGCTGGATTCCACAATGAATCTTGGTCCTCACCCACGTTAGACTGAGACTAAGAGAATCGAGACAAATGTTGAGAACATGTTACTTTTTTTAAACAAAAATCACAAATAAAGAAAAAGAAAAAGAAAATTCACTGGGAATGCAAAGCAGTTGCTACCCATCAATGTAAAAAGTTTGCTTCTTATGAGTTCTCAAAAGTATTTGAAAGTGTCAAAAGACCCAAAAAAAAATAAAAATAAAAATAAAAATTGCACACTTTAGGCTCCATTGCAAGTTTTGGTGGAGGTTGGTCCCTCAAATTATTCCGATCAATTCCCTTGAAGAAAGGATGGCTTTTGAGTGAAGCATTACTGTCAGGTCCTGCACCTGGTCGCCTGCTGGGATTGTGTCCTACATCGACATTGCATAAGAGCCGTAGTTAGATTAAAAAGAAAAAAGAAAAACAGTTTCAGTGGTCAATCATATGACAAAAAACAAAATCTGACAGCTTAGAATTTGAATGTTTTGGCAAATAGATATTCCCAATTGACATGCAAAAAGTCATAATTTTGATGTAACTATTTCAATAGCAGATCACCATCAAAAGAACACTCTTATATGCTATGCATCCAGGCCACAACGACATTGAGGCTTGTCCCCCATTCTTCTCATGATTCTTTTTCCAATTTTAAGATTTTTCATAAAACTAACATCAGCTAAAAAATAGTAAACCAAAATACATCCATGTTTCTACCTTTCACTATTATTGCAAAAAAAAAAAAAAAAAATTCCTACTTTTTTTTTTGGGCATTTTCACCCTTAATTACACATTTGATTGCACAAACTATTATTTCTATCCATTTTCATTCAATTTCTCAATAAAAACTTATGAAATGACGAATGTATTCTCCTATTTAAATAAAAAAGATAAAGAATTAATTGCAACCATATTTCCAAATTTTTTTTATAAGTGTAAACGAGTCCCTAATAAATTATCAAAAAAAAAAAAAATTTTAAAAAAGTGTAAACAAGTCCAAATTAAATTTATTTAAAATTTAAAAAAAAAATAAAAACTGCAAACGAGTCTCAAATAAATTAATAAAGAATTAAAAATTTAAAAAATATTTTTTATTTAAATATGAAGGTATATTCATTATTTCATAATTCTTTGAGAAATTGAATGAAAATGATGGTTTGCATAATCAAATGTGTAAGTAAAGGTGAAAATGACAAAAAAAATATGTAGACGTTTTTCGCAATAACGATGAAAGATGTGGACATTATGTATTA
Organism: Fraxinus excelsior; assembly: GCA_019097785.1. NCBI lineage: Eukaryota > Viridiplantae > Streptophyta > Magnoliopsida > Lamiales > Oleaceae > Fraxinus > Fraxinus excelsior. Next base: position 25,488,728 of record CM032640.1, on the reverse strand, counting down.
ATTACCCTTTTAATAATTTATTTGGAATTTATTTGTGCTTTAAAAAAACTGGAGACTATGATTGCAATTAATTTTTTCTTTTTGTTTTTGTTTTATTTAAAGAAAATGGTATATTCGTTATTTCACAATTCTTAATTGAGAAAATAAATGAAAATGACAGTTTGCACAATGGAATGTGAAAATAAGGGTGAAAATATCAAAAAGTAAAATGTATGGATGTTTTCCACAATAACAATGAAAGGTGAGGACGTTACGTGCTAATTACCCTAAAAAAATAATATTGTTACTTCTTAATAGAGTAAAATACATGGATAAAAAATTGGAAAATTTACAAAATACTCCCCTATGATAGAATGTATTACATTTTTTATACTATATTTAGCAATCTGCATGGTTAGAACAGCACCATCTATAGAAAAAAAATTGTAAATATATCGTTATTAACAGGAAAAAAATAATAATAATAAATCCTTAATTAAAATTAATATTACATCCTATATATTACCGTTTCCATTGTTCTGGAATCTGAATACTTTGTTCTAATTATTGGTTTTCAGTAAGAGTGATTATTTATTTATTTCTATTTTTTCTTTTTTTTGTGAGAGATTTTAAATTGCTTTCTTTTCATAAACTCTTACATCAAATCAATAAAGATTAATGTCCTAATTTATTTATTTATTTTTTTGGGCAAGAATTTGCATTTTTAAGTTGTAATTTCATAAAGTATGTAAAGCTCGAATGAAAAAACATTTAATAAAGGTAATTTGTATTCATTTTTTAAAAGAAGATGTATTTTGTAAAATTCCTTTTTAAAAAAATCTTATAAAGACATCTCTTTACTCTAATTTTCTTCAAATATATTCAAGAAAAGCACCGTCTATTTCTTACCATTCAATCGGTAATTCGATTGATTCCAACTCTACAAAAACATCAGATTTTCCCATTAATACTCAAAATAAACAAAGAAATCGTTTAAACAATGCATGGTCACAAGTGCTTGTTTGGATAAAGTCACAAATTTATGAAATTATAATGTAATAAAAATGAGTGTATAATAATTACAATTATAATTAATTTCCTATATCCAAAATCTTGAACATTAAACTTAGAAAACTCCTCTTTCCAAATCCCCAACACATTTTGATGCTAGCACCTGTGAATGAGTTGAGTGCCCTAACACCGATTTGGATTGCAGAATAGATTCCATTCAGAAAAAATTACTACTTCCTCAAATGTCATGTATAAAATACTTTGATTTCTCCAGGATAAACATAAATCCCGCGCCAAGCATAATGATACAGATGACTGCAATGGGAAAAAAATAAAAATACATCTTATCATGTAATAGTCGACCTTAATTGGACAGAAAAATAATGCCCTAGCTTCAAGCATTTCACTGGATACATTAATGAAGGCTATTAACTGATTTGATATTTTACCCTTGTTAGATCCTTGTACACTGTCGTAACTCAGAACTTCATGAAAAGTAGAGAATGGAAACGATCAATACCTAGTTAAAATTCCCGCAATGAATCTAAGCAAGTGAATAGTAAGATAGAGTCTTATGATTCTGGATATCAGCAATGCAAGTCCAACATCTGCTTTATTAAAATAGAAGCACAGAAATCCTCAGGAACTCGTCAAATTCCAAGTGATAAGAAAATTGGAGCTGTGTCGGGGACACCATTCGGCAGAAGAAGAAATAAGCAACAATATAACTGATTCTATCTTAGTTGATAACTATTTTCCCTTACTCTTATGTAAATTGAGGTATCATAAAAGATAACTTACTCAGTGGTTTGATGATCAAAGAGAGCTCTGAACCAATTAAAGAATAAGTCACGGCATTAAAACCCTGAAATAGAAGGCACATAATTTCATAGATGGGCATAGCAAAAGTTCACGGTGGCATAACTGGTTAAAAACATGAAAACAGAGTGGACATAATTGTTCCATTAAAGAGCAAATGATTCATGATAACTTGTTGAGAATGCAATTTACTTGGTATATTTATATGATCATCTAGCATGAGCAAATAAAAAACAGAAAATAGTCCAGTGTACTTGCAGAAAATACCATTAGTACCCACCAAGCCAGGAGTCTCATAAATCTTGAACTGATTGATGGAAAGGTATTGCCACTACTATAATTATTTGTCAATCACCAAAAGGACTAAGCCACCAATCACTTCTTAATTACACATGCATTTTAGTTATTGAAACTGGACCTGACCGGCCGGTTTAGACCGGAAATCATTGAACCGGATAGTGGTCCGGTCCAGGTGCATTAGTTGGTCAAATAAGTCATGGAACCGGTTGAAAATTCAATAACCAGCCGATTCAAGCGGGTTTAAGATACAAACCAAATGGTTCAATATTTGAACCGGTTTTTTTTAATAAAGGGCAGTGCAAAATTTTATTTCAATATGTCCCGCCAGTGATTGGAATCTGGGTGTCCAGCATGATAATTCCTTCCCTTGACCATTTTGGAAAATAATGATCCTTGTAATATAATGTGGGTGAAATATATATATTAGATTTAGCATAATGGTTTTTGTTTTCGTTGCAAAAATATATTTCACTTAAAAATACGGTATAACAATGACCCGTCGGTTGAACCACCAACCCATAGGTTGAACCACTGGCCCGATGACTAGATGATTTTTCCAGGTCGACTACCGGGTTGGGTCTAATAACTATGATCTAAAGTTATACATGAAGTGCAAGAAACATTGAATTCCTCAATGTCCTAAGCTTCGATAGATAATTGAATTTTAAGTGCGCAATTCTAAACATACATCCGACATCTCTAAAGAAAAAACTTCTCACCAATCACAAGTCAAAACTAGTAAAAGGAAATCTAAGCTCCAGCATATAGTCGTGCAGGATAAGAATTCTTAGATTGAAACATTATTATCGTTAACCTCCTTGTAGCATGAAATATTTTACCAACAAATAATATTTGAACATACCGACATCCGCTATTTGTCGTACCCATCTTCTAACATCAAATGACGATAGCTGCGACCCCGAATAAAACGCTGCCACCAATACTGAAGGGAGTTTTTGAAACTCAGTCGCATCTGCTCTTGAACAAGCCTGAAGAACTTACTAAAAGTTAGCACATGCCACATGACATTTACTTTCTTCGTTTTAAGCATTTACTTTTTCATTTTAAATAAATTACAACCTCGGTGTTCCTTACCATCTCACAAGGCATCTCTGAATACCACGAGATATGGGGCGAATAAAGGATGGATCCCGTTGGGCATACAGTAAACCAACCTAAGAAATATCGCAATAGAAATACCATTCATGAAGATTTCCATCTGACTTGAACCAAGATGCAAATAAAGTACACTTATTATGTTCAGGAGAAAACAACGTTTCTAATGTCTCTGATCCATGATCTTCTTAGTAACTTCTATATATCTTATAGTCACAGGTTTCTGGCTTTACATTTTAGCCTCCAGAGTAGAGTTCCTAATATGCAACATCAACAAAGTCCTGGAAATTTTTTTTACAATCAAATCTTGTAAAGACCTAAAATTTCTTTTGTACGACTAGAAAAGGCTACAGACTACCAACCAGCTAAAAAGTCCAACTCAATAGCTAAGTACTTAAGTTTAATGTTATGATCTAAAAGATAAATTAATGAAACTTAAGTACCTCGAGCAGCGCAGTGGCTGAAGGATCATCAAAAATCTCAAGACTACAATCACCAAGATAGTTAACCTGCATTAGCCAAGCAAAAGGTTCAAGTTGATGAGCAAAATTAGGTAAATAACACCAGGCAAGGTTGTGTCATCTGGGTCAAGGGTTCTACTCAATGACCATGAGTAAATATTAGGACAAGAACTGCGCATGAGAAAAGAGCTGACTAGACAAGTTAGTGGACGAGGACTTCACAAAATATGAGAATTGCATAGATGAAGGCAGTAGTTATTTCATATTTTTGCAGAATCATACGAGTATATTGAATATTAAAGGCAGAAGATTTAGAATAAGAAATTTGGCAAATATACTATAGAATTAAAGCTAACATATTTGTTTATGCAACATTTTCCTCATGGAAAGCAAGTACAAAAACATGTAAAGGATTGAATTACCCCAAATTCTGCATTGACTAAAGACTGAACAAAGTCCATTAGCTGAGCTTTAGCCCATAAATGAAGATTATCTGATTTCGGAGGATGCCTCCAGGGAGCCCCAAATCGTAATCTATCTTTCAAGATTTTTCCACTGTGTGCATCAATAGCAAACTTTTGCAGGAGCAGCAATGCTTCATCCATGGCGGGATTAACCACATTTACCTGCAGTACAGAAATAGTGACAAATAAAGACCCAAAAAGCTCGACCAAACAAAAAATTGTGCTTTACATTTTTTCTGCGAAGAAAGAAACATCAACAACAAACTAAGCCTTGTCCCAATAAACTCGGGGTCAGGCCGGTCGACAATGTGAATTATTTTGCTATTACGTTCAATTCAACATTAAATCTACTGAGAAAGCCAATGAATCAAATCTCTGAATCACTCGAGGCCATGTAAATTTAGCTCTATACATAACATACACCCAGCTATCTAAATCGTCATTTCCTTAATTTGATTCTCTTGGGGCCACCTCCACTTGTCGGAGTATATCCTTGTTTCTTCCTTTGTTCCTTCTAATATGGACACCCCTCACTTCTAGGCCATGCTTATTTTTCCACATCAAAGCCTAACACGTGAAATTTTTTAATAAACAGGTGATTACAAGACTTGAATCCAAGTATTTTGTCTACCATATTAACTATTTCAACGATATGCTTAAGTTGTTAGATTTATTTAAAAAATTTATCTTGAACACATTTTGTCAGTAAAAAACATTTTTCTCTTTGGTATCACGAGTAAGCAATGGACAAAAACACGTTTATCAAAGGAACTTGGTCACATATACTGCTGTCTATATGGGGGGGCAGCTAAAGTTCAGTCCAGTGATGTTTGTTGAATTATTATGATTCTTTTTATTTGAATTAATCAAGGTTAAAAACCAAAGAATTTGCAAGAGGAATACAGTGCAACATAATTTATTTCATAAAAGAGAATAAAAATCAAGGACTGTTGGTCCGTGAATAATTAGGCAAAACAGTGAAAACATGCCAGATTCAATACAAATTGGTCATTCATTCGCCACTCCTTCCACTTTACATGTATTCACGTTCTTCTCATGTTTGTGCCCTGTCTTCCATAATTCACAGACAGAACCTTGCAGTCTGTCAGCTCCCAGACCTTCAATTCTGCTTTTTTTTCCCTTTTCATTCATTTTCTTCATCTATGCACCATCTTCTATCAATGCCTAGCACCTGCTCAGAGAAATTTTCGGAACCTTTTTTTCCCTCTTCCAAGTCTATATTGGGAATTAGTTTCAGTTTGTCAAATTCACTATCTGGCTCTCCCCTGCTTATTCGAACAAGCATCGGCTTCTTATTAGTCATCTCGAAATACATGCAGCTCTTATCACCATCCATTGCCAGGTCTGAATGTTTCAAGACTCTTCTCCACTTAACTACCTCATTTATTCCAGAAATGTAATACAAATCAGAACCTTCAGCTTTCAATTGGATATAATTATAATATAACATCTACACGTATCTTTGAACTCATCAGGCTCAACTAGGGTGTTAGGTGGGCCATTGCGGGTAAGGTCATCAAGGACCGTGCAATTTTTTTAATTTTCAGGTTTATTTTTATTTAAAAATAATATTAACAAAAGCAACCACGTGAGCCACAAGCTTCTGAAGCAAGGCTCGGCCCATGCAGGGGCCAGATATAGGTGGCCTGGGCTGTACCTCAAGTATCCTTGTATTATGTAACATTAGCATCATTACAAATTTCCAAATCACTAGGTAAGAAAGTTCTGAAAAGACCATATCTTTCCGCAATTCACAGGCAAATCCATAAGCAAAAATGGAGATAAGAATGAATATCAAAATCATACCCACAAACTTTCCAAGTAAACACAGCAAGTGATGTCAGAAACAACACTAACAAAGAATAAAATGAAAATCTGATCAAATACTAGTCAAGAAAGGAAAGGGAAGAAACTGAATTTTGATCAAGAGCTCGAGCATACTGAGAACTTACTTGCAAATTTGCTAAATATGCATCCACAATATCTTCAAAGGTACTGCCTTTCTCATTTATTACCCTGCATGCAAAGGCTTCATTTATGCTAGGACAAATAATTAACGAATATGTTTATGCACTACTTATGATAATAAGTGGCAGCAACCAGTATAGTTTTACAAGATGTGGCAAAAATATTGTTATGAAACTCCCTAATCTAATAAGGTACCAACATAGGAGCTTTCTGAAGGAGTGTGGAAGATAATCTTAACTGAATCATTATCTAGTTGTCAGTTTACAATTCACGTGCTTTACTTCAATTTCCAGTATCAGGAATATATTGGACTTCCATAATTTTCTGGAGTTTGATTATGTTTTAAGTTGTCCAATTCCATTAGCAATTAGTTTTAATTATTGAAAACTTTTTTTCTTGAAAGGAAGGCCTATTCCAGTTCAAGTTCCTTTTTTCCCCAGTGTTGAGTCGTTAGAAAGTTTCTGCAACAGACTCGCTTCTTCTCTCCAAAGGATATTCCTAGGGATCTAGTCCTCCCTTTCATTACCATCACCCTTTTCATTGTTGCTATTTAAGCATCTAAGAAGTACTTAAACAAACTAAAGACACTCAACACAAATGATAACTCATTAACAACAGGAAAAACGGACAGATTCCATAAAACATGCATTTATATATACACACATTAACCAGTAGTATGTAGTGCACAAGCAAGAATTCATCACCAAAATTGGTTCATCTGCAATGCTTGCTTACTTATGGTAATAATTACTCAGCTTTAGAGCGTAAACCTCAAACAGATGTCTTGGATTTGGCCCCAACACCTCAACAATCATAGTCCACTGTAGAATGAATAAGCACAATGAATTATCTGTCAGTATAATTTATCGTCTTTGTGCATGTACAGGTGTAAGAGTTTGTGATTTGCACCAATTAAGGACCATTTATAATTCGTTCATGTAAGGATCATTATTTCACCCTCTTGACAATATCATCTCCATGATAATGGGTAAATAAGCTTATAAAATTTAAATATTTTGCTTCCAAAATAATTTTTCATTTAGATTCTCAACGCCCTTGAAAAAGGAAAAGAAAAAGAAACAGAGAGGAACAGCCTAGTGTCCATTAAAATTTGTTTCTTATCTTTTCGTGCTGAAATGATTATATTTTAGGTTATCTCAAGACATCTTCCGTTCTACATACAAAGGGTTCATGGCTTTCTTGGAGAGCAAAGTTTCAAACATAATGGTGATAAATGGCCAAAAATAACACTTGGTTATTAAATTAGAGAAAGGAAAAATTGCCTATAAGCATCATTAATTTCAGAATCAGCAAAAAAAAAAGGAACCGAAAATGACATGAGAAGAAAGTAAAATCAATGAGAAGTACTCTCAAAATGGCCAAACCACCTTGTAGGAATTTGTTGACAGTGGAAAGAATGAACACGAGCTTGAAAACAATAAAATTTGGTTATACCTCAGATTGACTAAAATAGTCATCAATCATATGCATTTTCGCTTCTGCTGGGGTCCATCCAAATGTCTGCAATTTCAGAAAGCATGCATACCAAACTTATTGAAAGCTGTAACTGATTCACAATACTATATATAACACAAAACTAATAGAATCATTCTGGACAAATTAAATGCCTTATTCCTTCCCCCAACCCCAAGGAAGGAAAAGGCATGCTAATTCAGAATGAAATTAATATATATGTATCTAAGCATGTATCTATAAACCCACAAAAAAATATGAGAAACTGAGAGAGAGAGATCAGGCACGAGGTAGAGAGACAGGTATTACCTCACGGGAGATAAAAATATCTGGAAATCCAAAATCCATAAAAGCTCGATATGAATAGTAGCTGCAGGATATTAAACTTTAAAATTCCAAAGCTAATTATTAAAAAGTAACAATCAAAATATAGTGCATGCAAGCAAAATAAAAGCATAACGTATAACTGGAATTAGGAAATGGGAAGGGAAGGTCATCATAATTATATAACAGGTTAGAATATTTTTCTCATTTGCTACATGTCTGAACCATTATAAAGCAGAAGGCATGACCAGCAGATCATTAATCTCGCTGATGGTCGGAGTTGATGAGCAAACTTTTAATTATTGCCTATCACTTCAATCATCCCTCTCCAGAAGATCATCCATGGTTTGGCAACTCAAGAGTATTTCACAGAAAAATAAAAACGAACTATATCCAGATTTAGTAGAAAGTGGCAGGGATATATGTATATCTGAAGCAATACAAAGTAGAAAGCACGTCCAGCAGATCATTATTATTGCTGGTTGGACATCTATCACTTCAATCATGCCTCTCCAGAAGAACATCCAGGGTTTTGCAACTCAGAGATACATATTTCATAGAAAAATAAAAACATACTATTACAAATCGAATCCAGATAGCGGCAGGGATATATGAGATATGACATATCAAGTTAGAGATCTACTGGTGTCCAAGCGTAAGTCATTTGCATCAAGTGGAGGGAATATCAAATTATTTTACCCTTCTTTTTTTCCATACAATTCAAATATCATGCAAAAGATTTCTATTTTACCACTAATTGTCAAGTTTAGTACATTCCATCATTTCAGCCACTAATTGATATTGAACCTTCTCCTCAACAAAGAAAGAAAGGGAAAGTGAAAAGGAAAGAAAAAAGCTAAATATCCCAAGCATATTTAAATGCTAAACCAAGCAAAATCTCATGATTAACAATTTCTAGGGCCAATTAGATGACACCAAAGGTAAAAAGGAATCACCTATCTGATGTTACAAAAAGAACTGGAAGACATCTTTCGTTTGCACCCAAAGCTATTATTCTCCAGATTAGACTGTCATGGTACATGGATCCACATATTGTCGTATCATCCATAGAAACAGCATACTTCAGAATCTCAATGTTGTTTATCACCAGCTTCGGCTAATCAGTTAAAAAAAAAAATCCATTACACAAAGAAAATAGCACCAATACCATCGCATAGTGGCATACATTGTGCAACCATTAGTTTATATTCCAAATAAAGCATCTCAGTTTTGTTTCACACGTCCAAAATAAGCTCCTGGGTTTGTATACGCATTGAAAGCCCATCTATAAATATCAAAGACAAATAAATACTTATCTTGTTCTAACAAATATCAGAACCTAATTGGGAAAATAAAAGGCAAACTAATTAAAAGAAATGAATTATAAACCCACAATAGAACAAAGAAAATACCCAAAATTGTAAGAATTTGCATTTAACATGCAAATCTCTACACTGACATTTTATATAGACATTTGACCTTGCATCAAATACAATATTAAACTCGTCGGGGCCTTTTCGCCCCTATGGATGGGCAATACAATTTGATATATTAAATACTAAATCATGAAGTTAAAGCTCAAATACTTAACCTAAATTACCTGAAAATAGCCCATTTCAGCAGCTGAAGACAGCAGTTCAAACAACAAACAAGGCCAATCAGTAGCCGAATTTGCCAAGGACCGTGAAAACCCACCCTTATTGTTCATATGCTGAATTGCATTCCCCCTCCATTTTTCCTGAATCCCAATCACCTCCTTGGCCAACTTCAGTGCTGCCATGGCGTCTCTATAATATGATCCCTCCTCCACACTCACCCTCTTATTCAAGATCCCATCTAACTCGTGTTCATTCAATCCAGCAGATACTCTAAAAACAGCCTTGTCCCATAAATTCAATGCGGAAGCCTTGTTCCTATTATTATTAACTACAGACATTCTGGATGCTACAAAATTACTTTCAGTATTTAGAATTTTGTTGAGGGCAGTGACAGGACTGTGCCATTTGGTAAGAGTAGTGAATATTTGGTGGGAGCTAATGGAGCCAAGTTTGATGGCCTTTTGAGCCATGGATTCAAGGCAGTTTTCAAGCTGACTTTTCAGAGTGGCCAGTTGAGGTGGTGGGCAAGTGATCCACGAGGTCCATGGATACGAGTGGCCATGCTTTGGATGGTACTCCTTTATCGACTCTGCAAAGTCCACGTAGCCAGTAATATGAGGATCCGAGTTCCATTTTCCAAGTAGACCTGTAAAGGGGAGAAGTAAATCCATATAAGATTGTGGTTCACAGGATTTATCTTTCACTTGTGAAAGCCATCATTTCAGTCTCATTGAATTGGCAATGGAAGGTGATAAGCAAATTTCTCTCTATTAATCCAGAAAGTATAACAAGTATAAAGAATGTAATGCCCTCCAAACCAAACAAATTCTATAGCATATCAAGTATGGATTACAGCAATCACAATGAAGCTATCACAACCACATTCCATCATAATACATGATATAGATAGATATAATTAAATTATATCAATAAAAGTGCATAATAGACAAATAAGCTTGAATTAAAGTTGAAGCATTGGAGCAGATATACACAATTATACTAGAATATTATAAACAGACAAATATCAAATAAAACGCACTATTGATTAATAACTAGAAGCCTAAGTTCAGAAAAACTTAAAAATTAAGCCACTATTCATCTGACCAAAAAATGAATTCCATTAAAATTTATTTAGATGAAGTGCTGAAATTATTTTATTTTGTATATAAACTTCCTAAACAATGGCATTTTTTCAACTACATTCAAAATCAAAGTTCACGAGCCTCTGTCTGTCACATATTCCACGCAGATAATGGATAGTCTCCAATTACTACAATTTAGTAAACAAATATAGAGATTGGGTGGGTTCTTACGTTCGAGAATAAGGGTTGTTTTGCCGACACCGCGGGGGCCGTGAAGAATGAGGGGCTGAGGAACGCGGTGGTGCTGCGCGTGGTTGTTGAGGACAGTCTCTAGTAAGGGCCTTGGAATGATTCGCCAGGGATTCACCATCGAGTTAAAACTAACCGCTACTGAAGAAGAAAATGCTACTCTCTGGGGGCGGGTGAGTGCGTGCGTGGGTGGGTGGGGTGGGGAGACGAGAGAAGAGGTCGAGTTCTGTTTGAGGGCTCTGAGAGGAGAGTGGTCTAATTAAGTCCAGCTACATTTTCGTAAAAATGTATTTTTTGTTTGATGTGATTGGGAGTACGGTGTTGAAAAGTAATTAAAAAAATTGATACGGTGAAAAATATTATTTTATTAAAAAATATATAAATAAAAATGAGTAAAATAATAAGAATGAAAAAATAATGTAGATCAAACAGAGGCTAAATAATATTAAAAAAATAAAATCACGAATAAAATATTTTACTCAACTAAAGAAAAAAAAGAAGACAGTAAGCCTTTGTGTTTTATAAAAAACCAAAGTCTCATAGTTAAATATTTATAGGAAAGAATTAGGACTACAATATAAACTCAGTCACAAAAATTACTAATATTTATAACAAAAATGAGAGAGAATTAAAGAATTTTATCTTAAAAAAAGACAATCAGGATTTGATATATTTTATTTTTCGGAAATTTCTTATAAATGAAAATACACATAAATATTCTGTTAAATTTGTTTGGTTTTAATTTAAAACGCGATTTGGTCGCAGTTTATGTTGATACTTCTAATCGAATGAATATTTGTTAAACCGTTAGAAATCAAAGCGATTCTAAAAAGGTTATCAATTCATGCAATCGAAATTTTGTGCTCTAAAAAGAAATCCCAAACAGACCCGCTTTTCTAATTCTACGGACTCAGAGACAAAATGGTAATTTCGCTATGTTTTCCATAAATGATTATTCTTGTTGTACATAATTTATGTATGTATCTCTAGCATCACTCTTCCATAAATAACTTGAGGGTTTTGATATGGGTACACACAGAGGTGTCCATGGACACCCACCCCACCCCACCCCAAGTGTCCATTATGGACACCCCTATGGGTATATATGAGGTACATTTGCGTACCCATAGCATTTTCCATAACTTGATATTATTTACAAATGAACAAGACAACAATGATGCAATTTTAAGAAAGAAGCAAACCCAAATATGCTAATAATCAGAAACACTGAACACTCCATAAACAAATCGAGGAGCTCCAAACACAAATAAGATAGCTCCAATGTTTGCATTTTTATTCTTTGTTGTCTCTTTCTACAATATCGAGGGCGTTCTGATCAACTCAACTATAGGTGCCCAACATAGTGGACACTTTCCTCCTCTACAAACCAACTCGTTTGCACAGTTTGAACATTTGCACATGTGCCCGCACCTGTAGGCACAGAGAGATCAAAACATAAGTTAGAAAAAGGTACAACTCAAGGAAAAAGAAATACAGGGAATCCTGGGTCAAGTTTGAACATGGTAAAAGATTACACATCTGTTGTGCTAATCACCCAACCTGTACTCAAGGAATCGATATGGTTATCCAACAAATACCATAGGTATCTTTCGAACATTACCCCATTTTTACGCATTCTCCGAAGTCTCTCTACAACCCCTACAAGTATGCATAAGTGGATTGTTAGAAATGAACAAGAGAACAACATAGGATGTAGTGACAAGGAAATGTACTCCAGAAGTACAAAATTATGAAAGGGCCAGCAACAGCATCATCGTTTTCACTCAGAGAAACTAATGTAAAAGTGCAAACCGACCTTGTTCACCAGTTGATCGAATGAGAGCGACCAAGACTTCTCGTCGGACTGAGCTTTGCATCTCCAGTTGATTGTCCATGCACGCTTCTAACATCCTTTGCACGTGGTTCATACCTTACTGAAGTTTTGCTACATCTACTTTCAGATCATTAATCATCTCCCACTCCTCCTAAAAATTATAAATTATATAGCAAGCCTCGGGGTGGAGGTAGAGGAGGGGAAAGTATTTGGCTTCAAATATGCCTGAAATTGCTGGCCGTCCTACAACTACCCACGTTTTTCATCATAGCTGACTTGTCATGGAACTTCCGTTTCTAACTGCCGTCATTACATCCACCATTGAACTGCTGATAACCGAGACTTCCGGATCGTGGGGCATGATGAGATTGCCCTTTAACTGCTTTGGTAACCGTTACTTAAAATAGCAATGTGTCTGAATTCTGAGCGTTTCGTAAGCTTGACCTGATAATAACGCTATCGCCTTGAGTATCAATAAAATGTTGTACTCGCCCAGAGCTTGAGCGTCTTGTAGACTTAGGCGATGATGGGCCTCCATTGCACTGCTCTGTCTTAGGCCTTTTACATGGTTTTCCTTAAGCATATCCCTCGAATCTCCTATTTTGAAACAGTTGATGTGCAATCTGATCTCATCATTCTAATCCTCGGATCCTGCTTACATAGCCCAATACAAAACATAGAAGAGATTGAGTCCTGATATTCAACAATCATAAAAATTTGTAAAACTGGAGTCATAACTTAACATGTTGTACAAGGACAATTAAACAAATCGTATAAAACGCACTATTGATTAATAACTAGAAGTTGAAACATTGGAGCAGATATACACAATTATACTAAGAATATTATAAACAGACAAATATCAAATAAAATGCACTATTGATTAATAACTAGAAGCCTAAGTTCAGAAAAACTTAAAAATTAAGCCACTATTCATCTGACCAAAAAATGAATTCCATTAAAATTTATTTAGAAGAAGTGCAGAAATTATTTTATTTTGTGTATGAACTTCCTAAACAATGGCATTTTTTCAACTACATTCAAAATCAAAGTTCACGAGCCTCTGTATGTTACATATTCCACGCAGATAAGGGATAGTCTCCAATTACTACAATTTAGTAAACAAAGATAGAGATTAGGTGGGTTCTTACGTTCAAGAAAAAGGGTGGTTTTGCCGACACCGCGGGGGCTGTGAAGAATGAGGGGTTGAGGAACGCGGTGGTGCTGCGCGTGGTTGTTGATGATAGTCTCCAGTAAGGGTATTGGAATGATTTGCCATGCCTTGGGATTCACCATCGAGTTAAAACTAACAGGTACTGAAGAAGAAAATGCTATTCTCTGGTGATGGGTGGGTGGGTGGGTGGGTGGGTGGGTGGGTCGGGAGACGAGAGAGGACGTCGAGACTCTAGTCTATGATTTAAACTTTCTGTTTGTGGCTTTGAATAATAACTTCGGAGGAGGTGCATAGTCTAATTGAGCCAAGCTACATTATTTTCACAAAAATGTGTTTTTTGTTTCATGTGATTGGGAGTATGTTGTTGAAAAATAATTTAAAAAAATGACGTGATAAAAAATTTTATTTTATTGAAAAATATGTAGTTAAAAATGAGTAGAATAATGAAAATAAAAAAATAATGTGGCTCAAACAAGGGCTAAATAATATAAAAATAAATAAATTCACGAATAAAATATTTTACTTAACTAGAGGGAAAAAAAAAGGACAATAGGCCTTTGTGTTTTATAAAAAATCAAAGTCTCATATTTAATTATTTATAGGAAATAATCAGGACTACAATATAAAATCAGTCACAAAAATTACTAATATTTACAACAAAAATGAGAGAGAATTAAAGAATTTTATCTTGAAAAAAGACAATCGGGATTTGATATATTTTCTTTTTTGGAAATTTCTTATAAATAAAGATACACATAAATATTCTGTTAAATTTGTTTGGTTCAATTTAAAACGCCATTGGGTCACAGTTTATGTTAATATTTCTAATCGAATGAACATTTGTTAAACCGTTAGATATCTAAGTGATTCTAAAAAGGTTTTCAATTCATGCAATTGAAATTTTGGGCTCTAAAAAGAAATCTCAAACAGACCCGCTTTTCTAATTCTACGGACTCAGAGACAAACTGGCAATCTCGTTGTGTTTTCCATAAATGATTATTCTTGTTATACATAATTTATGTATGTACCCCAAACATTGCTCTTCCATAAATAACTTGAGGGTTGTGATATGGGTACCCATAAAGGTGTCCATGGACACTCGGCGCCTCCCAAGTGTCCATTATGGACACCCCTATGGGTATATACGGGGTACACTTGCGTACCCATAACATTTTCTATAACTTGATATTATTTACAAATGAAAAAGACAACAATGTTGCAATTTTAAGAAAGAAGCAAACTTAATAATTAGAAACATTGAACACTTCATAAACAAACCGAGGAGCTCCAAACACAAATAAGATAGCTCCAATGTTTGCATTTTTATTCTCTGTTGTCTCTTTCTAAAATATCGAGTACGTTCTGATCTACTCGACTGTAGGTGCCCAACATAGTGGACGTTTTTTTCCTCTACAAACCAACTCGGTTGCACAGTTTGAACATTTGCACATGGGCCCGCACATGTAGGCACAGAGAGATCGAAACGTAAGTCAGAAAAAGGTACAGCTCAAGGAAAAAGAAATACAGGGAATCCTGGGTCAAGTTTGAACATGGTAAAAGATTACACATCTGTTGTGCTAATCACCCAACCTGTACTCAAGGAATCGATATGGTTATCCAACAAATACCATAGGTATCTTTCGAACATTACCCCATTTTTACGCATTCTCCGAAGTCTCTCTACAACCCCTACAAGTATGCATAAGTGGATTGTTAGAAATGAACAAGAGAACAACATAGGATGTAGTGACAAGGAAATGTACTCCATAAGTACAAAATTATGAAAGGGCCAGCAACAGCATCATCGTTTTCACTCAGAGAAACTAATGTAAAAGTGCAAACCGACCTTGTTCACCAGTTGATCGATTAAGAGCAACCGAGACTTCTTGTCGGACTGAGCGTTGCATCTCCAGTTGATTGTCCATGCACGCTTCTAACATCCTTTGCATGTGGTTCATACCTTGCTGAAGTTTTGCCACATCTGCTTTCAGATCATTAATCTTCTCCCACTTCTAAAAATTATAAATCACATAGCAAACCTCGGGGTGGGGATAGAGGAGGGGGAAGTATTTGGCTTCAAATATTCCACAAATAATACATAAAATTCGGAAACAGTTGCTGGGCAATCTGTCTCATCATTCTAATCCTCGGATCATGCTTACATAGCCCAACACGAAACAGATAGAAAAGATTGAGTCCTGATATTCAACAATCATAAAAATTTGTAAAACTGAAGTCAAAACTTAACATGCTGTACAATGACAATTAAACAAATCGTATAACTCGTATCTCAACCAGAGTTTCTAAACAATGTTAAAAGACTTGCTGTTTTAAGGAACATTGAGTCCTAAAATAAACAAATTTTCAGTGCAAGCACTTGGAAAGTAGAGTTGCGTCAAATTAAATCATAGTCTACTATTATACTTGGATACCAAAGAACTTTCCCAGCATGTGGTGTGCAGGAAAAATTCAGATTTTTTTTTTTGGCCATTTGGACATTGAACACTACCTATTTCATCAATGTAAACTTTCAAGGACACACCCCCACTATTTGGCTCTAGTAGTCTATAACTCCAATCACATTCATCAGCACGAGTGCAAGCTTTTTACTGTCTAACAAGAAGTGAAGAAATAACGACGAAACCCAAAATCGAACTCAACAATAAACACCACCATAGCAGGGAAAAAATAAGAATACAAAGTCATCTTCAATAAAGGAAAGATTTGAATGCTACTATCAAATCACAAAAGGTTCGAGAGAGGAGGAAGGGGGTAAAGAATCAAACTCACATATTTAGAATGATGAACACTGTGACGGGACCAACTAGAATGATGCAAAAGGGGTAGAGGGGGCGGTACTGGAGGAGATGGTAATACCAATGAAGGTCTACCAATAGCATGATGCTGAATCACTTTCAGTTGCTCCTGATCCCTCTCTGGTAATGGTGAAAGAGGCAAGTTCCTTTGCAAATCTCAGCCAATAGGAGACCTACCTTGCCTTTCTACATATGACTGAATCAACTGATCCAAGCTTTTATAGGTAACTAAAAAGGCAGGTTCAAAGCGATCAAAGATGGATGGTGCTTGTGTGTATGAAAAATGAAGAATAAAATATGCAGTTAAGGATTTTAATAATGCTCATTGTATTTTTCTTAAAACTTTTTTTTCTTTTATTTATGAAAGTATTCTTTTACGGTACATGTATAATGATTCCAAATGTAAAAATTTGGATAATTACAATTAGGATGTTGCAGCAGAAGTGAAACCGTGAAAGAAATTAAGTAATTCCAGAAAAGTATATCCTCACCTGAATACAATTAAGATGTGCAAAGTCAGAAACTCCAGCAAACCCTGAAGTTCCAGGACCAGCTGCCTTTTGCTTTCAATTCTTACTAGTAAATCAAGTAGAGATTGTCTTCCCCGCAGCTTCAACGTGTCTCTCCAAATATGTTCTGGCTAATCTTCCTCGTTGTCCACAAGAAACCCATCATGAACATGGTCAATCTGAGTGCCAAGACCATCATCTCGTTCTTCCATGTGTCTGCTCCGGATCCTCTGTGCTGACTTGTCATTTGCATCCACTCTCTCAAAATCCTCACCCTCTCAAGCTCCGTTTTCCCAAGCCATTCAGACCTAGGAGTGCCATTCCTTCACATAACATTAGGTGCTTGATCACTAATGCCACTCTCCATCCATCCCCTAACAATTTGCCTCACCCTCTCTCTCTCAACTTCCCCAAGATCTGGAGATTGCTCCCAACTAGAATTGTAAAGGCCGCTATTCTCATCCTTTAAACATTTTCACTTATTCTAAAACAAGAATTTGAAGTATCTTAATGTTAATTGCAATGGAGTTACTGCCTAAAACCCTGATCTATTGGTTCATAGCCTTTCTGTTTTTAACAAGATTTCAATTGTAATATTATGTTGGATTCTTTAAAGAGAATAGATTTCAAATCATTTGCAAGGAGAAATGTTTGGTGAAAAAATTCGATTATCTATTTGTCTATTCTTGGATTCATTAGGACTCTTAGAGCATAATTTTCGAGCTCGATTTTTCGGAGTAAACAAGAGTGTAGTCTGACATCTTTTTGGCAAAAACTTCACTTGCATTTAGATGACATACTCCCAAGAAAACTTAAAATACTATTGTTTGACTGCAATAATCAAAACAAGACCCAAAATGTGGTTAAAATTTAGACTGATGGCTCCAAGTCAGTCAAATGGTTGACCATGTTTAGAAGTTACATTCAAAGCTATTTGTACAAAAAAAGTTGACAACCTTATGACAAAAAGCCACATGACGCAAATAGTAAGGTTCTTCAAATCAATACTCATTTTTCAGAAAGTAGAAACCAATTGACTTATAAAACTTGTACTATATTATGGAAGAAATTGCCAAATCATCATTTGTAAATTAAGAGACCGTTTGGTTGAGATTAAAATCGGATTAAAATTGAAAAACTAGTCGTTATTGTTGACTTTTATTAGACGAGTGAGACCCAATAACAGCTATATTTTCAATTTTAATTGGATTTTTAAAGGTACCAAATGGACACATTTAGCTTGCTTTGTTTTTCCAATAGTCCAACACAGAGGAGTGTATGTTTCTGGACATATCCTAACACATATAAAAGAGCCTGTTTTGAAAGGACACGTGTCAACAAAATAAATCCTCACAAATACGACATCATTTGGAGAAACCCTTGACACGAGAAACCTGTGTTTTACTCTCTCCAACAACTAAAATTCCACATCGTTCCAGCCACTAAAATTTCCCCTTGTGCCTGTGTTTTGAGTTCTGATCGCCATGAAATCAATGGAGACGCCAGACGTAGCAGCAACACTGTTGCGAGGATGGGGGTTTTCACGGAGACACGGACTGTGTCTCCGTCGTGCACGGCATCTCTCCGTGCTCAACGGAGACGTCGTGTCTCCGTGTTCCCGAAGCCACCACAATCAGTCCTCCATGTGGATGCCATCATTTAAGATTTTTAGAGATACAAACAAATCTTAATTCACACTCACAGTAATTAGTGAAGAACCCAAGATACAGTTAATAAGAATTTCATAGAGGAGATGCCTCGGAGGATATTATTAGGGTCGTTTGACTCTTCGAATTCGGACATCATTGTGGATTTGGGAAATCCCTTTCTCAATCTCACCGTCGATGGTTTTTTGAAGATTGGCACTGTAAACTTTCTTGCTCTCTTCGTCGGATTGGATTATATTTGACTGGATTGAATTGAAGTGAATGATTTTATTTAATTCTCTTTCAAATTATTTTATTGAAATTTGGTTATTAATTGTTTACTCTTTTTCGTTTACTGATTCAGGTAGCTGCAGCAAAAGTAACTATGGAGGAAACATATTCCCTTGTCGAACGAGGTTTTTCATTTTTATTTTTCTCTCACCAAGTTGTTGAAATCTGTCCCCAATTAATTATGAATATTTAATTTTAGTTGTTGAAAAAATTTGATCAACAAAATA
The DNA here is from genome assembly GCA_019097785.1 of Fraxinus excelsior. Lineage (NCBI taxonomy): Eukaryota > Viridiplantae > Streptophyta > Magnoliopsida > Lamiales > Oleaceae > Fraxinus > Fraxinus excelsior. Next base: position 25,469,366 of record CM032640.1, on the reverse strand, counting down.
AGCTTGTTTAGCATGGCTTTTAGGATGAAATTTTGAAATCTTGTGCATACTACTATGAGATTATGTCCTTCAAAAGGCATCACGCAGAGCTGCTTATTGGTAGTCGCTCAGGTTATCAAACTCCAATTGTTGATTACTGGATAATATAAACAGTATTATGAGTAATTTTGGGCTTGAATACCGTGCATTAAATACTTGGATACAAATGATGAAAATTAAGATTTAGTCTCTAGATAAATACCTGGGTAGCTGTATAATGCTAATCTTGGTTTTAAATGAGAAATTGTTATTGGGACTGCAAATTCCAATTCTGGATAAAATTATTTCTTCTTGCGTGTAAGTATATATGCATATATCTTGTTAATCGGGTTAGGAGATCTAATGTTGGAAAGTAAAGGAAGAAATATATGGCTAAATTAAAGAATTAATAGCATCAAGATAACTCCTAGCATCACCTTGAAAACGAAATAATTCTGGAAGGGGAAATTAAGTAATAGAGAATTTATGGCATCTCTAGATAAATATCGATTTCTTTATGTAGATTTTTTTAATTGTGTTTTGTGGTTCTTTTTTACATATTGTTGCTTTAATTTTACATGGAGTGTTTCGCGCCACAACTTGGAGCATTCGGTGAGAAATTTATCATGTGAAATCTGTTGGAATAATTTTTACGCAGTGAATAAAATTTCCAGAATATGACTTGCAATTGCAAAACAGTGAGAACGAAATGTATAAACAGTAACAACAAAATACATAAACAGTAAGAACAGAATGCATAAACAATTTCAGAATTCGGAATAAGGATGATCGAGGCGAGAATTAGGCTCTATGTCCTTAAGACATTTTTACCCCGTTACACGATACTTACGATATGTGGTAAAATGTCTCCCAAGATACAATGATCACACTTGCAGAAGCAGCACTTCGACTGCAAGACAACGAACCTAGAGTCGAAGTACTCTCTGTAGACTAATGCAGAAAGAAAAGGAGTATGTATGCAGAATGAATTCATGATTTTCTCTGTGTATGGAATGAAAGCCCGATGACCATTTACATAGATGAGAGAGTTGACAGTTGAGCAGTTTCCTTACAACTCTCAACTCACGCCCACTTAACACACTATTTTAATAAATTGATAGGTCGGTTAATAAACTGTAAAGGGATGGAATTAATTGAATGCCGATAAAATTTAAATAAATCTTACCCAAAAAATTAATATTACACGAGCTCGGCCCAAACCCAAACCTAAACCCAAGCCCAGACCTACGACCCGTGACCCGTGACCCGAGCTCGTGTCGTGCCAAGCCGAGCCGGCCGGTCGGACGGCAACGGCAGCGCGCGCGTAGCCTTTGGTTAGTCTAGACATTGTCTAAGATTCCCCCTTTTCAAAGACTATTGGTACTCATTGGGGCCCAAATCCATTTCCAAACTTGAAGTTTATTAAGTGGTTCAAGGTTGTGTTTGCAATCTATGTGGGATTGGAACAGTTTTTCAATTCTTTCCCATTTATTCCTCTTATTTATTGTCCAACTTTCAACCATAATTTCTCATTCATATTGAAATGGGTTTTCACAATTAAATATTCTACACTCATCTACTCAGAACGTAGAATTTAATTGAACATTAATTTCGATAAATCGAACATCGGGTCCCACTTAAAATTGTGGTCAAAGTTGACCCACTTATGACACCATTTCCAACAATCCCCCACATGAATGGAAATTATCATGACTATGCAATGCAAACACGAACAAAGAGTACAAGCGAAAGTTTTATTGCATCAGAAGATGTAGCTTTTGGCTTTGAACCTGCCTTAGTGGAATAATATCGAGTTTACTTGGCTAATCAGTGAACTGATGTCTTGAATTGTTCAGCCGTTGGTATAAACCAAGGCAACATTATCTACATAATAACATTTCTATTCAATTCTTAGATTTTCATAGTTGTATTCATTTTGGCCCTGAACAAATCTTGGATTCATAAGTGCTTTAGAGAATTGTAAGCCCCAAATTCTCATAGAAGCGGCCACATTCACATTTATATAGGTGATCTCCTATTAAGAGTATTCTACTGTACTCCACTCAATTTATCCAAGTTATAGGAATCATTAAAAGTTACAACTTAACATTTTACATTCTACAGACAACACTTTTTATAAAGGGATTGTTAAGTGCTTAACTGAGTTTTAATAACTTAGTTGTCCCATTGAACGAAGATCTTGAGATCTCTAGTCAACAAGATTAGGTTACCATTATTAAGATTCATGCATGTTCAGCTTTAATCTCATTCCCTTTGATAGATAATATACTTGATCTCTTAGTAGACATTTTGTAAGTGGATCCGCGAGATTCTCCTTTGATTTCACATAATCAATGGAGATAATATCATTTGAGATCAACTGCTTTATGGTATTGTGTCTACGACGTATACGTCTAGATTTACGTTATACATGCAATTTTGTACCCTTGCAATAGCTGACTGATTGTCACAGTGAATACTAATTGCAAGCACCGACTTAGGCCAACACGGAATATCCTCTAAGAAGTTACGAAGTCATTCTGCTTCTTCTCCATCTTTATCTAAAGCTATAAACTCCGATTCCATTGTTGATTGAGCTATGCAAGCTTGCTTTAAGGATTTCCAAGACACAGCTACACCACTAAGTGTAAATATATAACCACTTGTGAATTTAGAATCTTTCATATCAGATATCCAATTTACATCACAGTATCCTTCTAATGCTACTGGATATCTCATATAATGTAATCTAAATTTTAAGGTATGTTTTAAATATCGAAGTACCCTATTCAATGCCTTCCAGTGATCATTACTTGGATTACATGTGAACCTACTCAGTTCATTAACTGTGAACGCAATAAACTGAGAACGCAATGTCAGGATGTGTGTAGTTCATTAAATACATCAGACTTCCAATAACATGAGAATATCTTAATTGATGTACATGTTCACCTCTATTTTTTGCTAAGTGTAGACTCATGTCTATCGGAGTTTTGACTGGACTTTCATCAAAGACTCCAAATCTCTTTAGCACAGACTTAACATAATGAGATTGTGAAAGAACAAGACCATCTGATGTTTTATAAATTTTAATTTCAAGAATTACATCTGCTACACCCATGTCCTTCATGTCAAAATGTTTTGTTAGCATTTTCTTAGTAGATACAATCATATCATGATTGCTACCTAAAATTAGCATATCATCCACATATAAACATACTAAGATATATGTTGTCGATGTACTCTTATTATACAGACATTTATCACACTTGTTAATTTTAAATCCATTTGACAACATTGTTTTGTCAAACTTTTGGTGCCACTGCTTCGACGCCTATTTTAATTCATATAAGGATTTAACGAGTCTACAAACATTTTTCTCTTGTCCATGAGCGACAAATCCTTCATATTGCTCCATGTATATTTTTTCTTCTAACTCACCATTTATAAAAGATGTTTTAACATCCATTTGATGAAGTTCGAGATCATGTATCGCAGCAATTGCATCAGGATTCTTATCGAAGTAATCCTCGTTACTGGTGAATAAGTATCAAAGAAATCAAGACCTTCATTTTGTCTATATCCTGTTGCTACCAAACGAGTCTTGTATTTATCAATATATCCATCCGAGTTTAAATTTTTCTTGAAAATCCACTTGCAACCTAGAGGTTTATTTCCAGGTGGGAGATCAACCAACTCTCAAGTATGATTTTACATTATCGATTCAATTTCACTATTGATAGCTTCTTTCCAAAAAGGAGCCTCTGGTGTTGACATTGCTTCGCTCAATGTCTTTAGTTCATTTTCGATCATGTACGTTAGAAATTCTGAGCCAAAGGACGTAGAAATTCTAGCCCTTTTACTGCTTCTGAGTTCTTCTTCACTTTCATCATCATTTGCAGTATCGTAAATTTGTTTTGTTGAACTTATATCACTTTTGTCTTTACGAGGAAAGACATCTTCGAAGAAACTTGCATTCCTTGATTCAAATATCGATGTGAATTAATTCTAAAGGTAAAGTATTTCTATCAATTGAAGGAAATGGTCTTTTGGCTAACTTAACCTCAACACAAGTTTCACATTTGTGATTAGGATTGAAACTTAAAGAAGGTATCAAATTTAAATTTATTAATTTGCGCACAGATTTAAAGTTTGCATGTCCTAATCTTTTATGCCATAAACAAGAAGAACCAACAATATACGCAGAAGTAGAAGCTTCATTCATCTTGTTCAATTAAGGTGCAATAGTAAGGACATTCATCTTGAATATCACATCAGTCGTGTAATCCTTTCCAACGTACATCCTATTTTTAGCTAGTACAAATTTGTGAGACACAAATACTAACTTAAACCTATTTTTGCTAAGAAGAGAAACAGAAACAAGATTTTTTCGAATGTCAGCATATGCATCACATTGTTGAGGACGAGTTCCTTGCCAGATGTCATCTTCAGGGTCACATTTCCTTGTCCTTCAACCTTTGAGCTTGAGGAATTTTACATGAACAGTTGTTCTCCATCGATAGTTTTGTAATCAGAAAACATGTTCTTTTCAGCACAAATGTGGCGAGTGGCACCAATATCCACCCACCATTCCCTGGATTTCCAACACTATTACATTCAGATATTATAGCAAATAGATGCATTTCTTGAACACCTCCAGTCAGATTTTCAGTTTCAACAATATGTGCATGGTCAGTTTGATTTTTAGGCTTGCAATAGTCAATTGCACGATGTCCGGGTTTGCCACAGTTGAAGCAATCCCCTTTGAACTTTTTGTTCTTCTGGTTGTTTTCATTTTTCTTCGGAGCAAAGTTTGAGTGCTTCCTTTTCATGTTCTTCTTTGAACTTGATTCAGCCATATTTGTCTTAGCTTCCATACTTGGTCCCCCGTTCCTCCTTTCAGATTTCTTAGTATCTTCTTCGATCCTCAAACGCACAATCAGCTCATCTATGTTCATTTCCTTGCGTTTGTGTTTGAGGTAATTTTTGAAATCTCTCCATGAGGGCGGGAGTTTTTCAATTACTACTGCTACTTGAAATGACTCACTTACAGTCATTTTTCATCATGTAAATCATGGAGGAATACCTGCAAATCTTGAACTTGGGAAATAACAGATTTAGAGTCAATCATTTTATATTCTAAAAATTTACCGACAAGAAATTTTTTAGATCCAGCATCTTCAGTTTTGTATTTTTTCTCTAAAGATTCACATAGTTCTTTTTCAGTTTTCATTACGCTATATACACCATATAGCGAATCATTCAGTATATAATTTTTGCATAAGAAATCAGAATGTTTCCATGCGTCCAAGGCAATAATCGAAACTCGATTATTTTCTCCTTGTTGAACAGAAGGATGATCCTCTATGAGAAACTTTGTCAGGTTCAGAGTGGTGAGATAGAACAGCATCTTCTGTTGCCATCTCTTAAAATCGACCCCATTAAATTTTTCAAGTTTCTCTCCGTGAGGAATATGAGTTGATGCAGACGGGTCAACTGAGAAACCGTGAGGAATATGAGTTGATACAGACGGACCAACCATAGTTGACGTAACTGTAGCCATAGTTGGCGTCACAGTAGGGGTCACAACCATAGTAGGAGGAATTGTATTCGTCCCAACAGTGTTAGCCATTTCTGTTTTCAAAACAGAAGATCAACAAATCAGAGTTTACAAATAAAATTCTACAGAATAGTATCGTACTAGAAATAAACAAGTACAGTTCTGGAAAAAAATATTTATTAAATTAAAAACGTCTTAAGATTGTTGGAATAATTTTTACGCAGTAAATAAAATTTCCAGAATATGACTTGCAATTGCAAAATAGTGAGAACGAAATACATAAATAGTAACAACAAAATACATAAACAGCAAGAACAGAATGCATAAACAATTTCAGAATTCGAAATAAAGATGATCGAGGTGAGAACTAGGCTCTCTATCCTTAAGACGTTTTTACTCCGTCACATGGTGCTTACGATATGTGGTAAAGCATCTCCCAAGATACAACGATCACACTTGCAGAAGCAGCACTTCGATTGCAAGACAACGAACTTAGAACCGAAGTACTCTCTGTAGACTAATGCAGAAAGAAAAGAAGTATGTATGCAGAATGAATTCGTAATTTTCTCTGTGTATGGAATGAAAGCCCGATGGCCATTTACATAAAGGAGAGAGTTGACGGTTGAGCAGTTTCCGTACAACTCTCAACTCACGCCCACTTAACACACCGCTTTAATAAACTGATGGGTCGGTTAATAAACTGTAAAGGGAGGAAATTAATTGAATGCAGATAAAATTTAAATAAATTTTACCCAAAAAATTAATAGACACGAGCCCGGCCCAAACCCAAACCCAAACCCAAGCTCAGACCCACGACCCGCGACCCGAGCTCGTATCATGCCAAGCCGAGCCGGTCGGACGGCGACGACAGCGCGCGTGTGGCCTTTGGTTAGTCTAGACATTGTCTAAAACTCCCCCCTTTCAAAAACTATTGGTATTCATTGGGGCCCAAATCCATTTCCAAACTTGAAGTTTATTAAGTGGTTCAAGGTTGTGTTTGCAATCTATGTGGGATTGGAACAGTTTTTCAATTCTTTTCCATTTATTCCTCTTATTTATTGTTCAATTTTCAACCATAATTTTTCATTCATATTGAAATGGTTTTTCACAATTAAATATTCTACACTCATCTACTCAGAACGTAGAATTTAATTGAACATTAATTTCGATAAATCGGACATCGGGTCCCACTTAAAATTGTGGTCAAAGTTGACCCACTTATGGCACCATTTCCAACAAAATATGTTCATTCCATATGATTATGTTCTTGTTGATACTAGAAGTGGCTTTTGTAATAGTGCAAAGTGATTAGAGCATGTTGGCCAAGCTTTAAAGTTCAAGAAAACAAGTTAGTTTTAAGTAAATAATTTTTTATTGATCAATTTTGAAATAAGCAAGATACTTAATTTGATTGTAAAGAAAGAATTACTTTCAAGTAGCTTTTATTATTTAAAAATAAAAAGAAGTAATATATCCATATATGTGTTCGGAAATAAAAAAGTTATTTACAAATAGCTTTTACTTATTTTAAGCTTAGCCAAACATGAAAAAGACTTTCATTAGATGACACGGGAACGATTCTGGCTAATCATCATACAATAGCTTTGAAGCCTGTCTATATTTCTGGGAGCATTTCGTAAGGTTATCCCTCAAATTCGTAAGGTTAAAGGAAAAATACCAAAATTTTAACAAATTACCTTATGTTAACACATTGCTTTCAGCATATATTACCAAGGATGAACTAATATTATGCACTCTTAGCAAATTTTGCATCGAAATGTCTATTTCATCTGATCAACCCATTCCTATAGCTTTCTCAAATATACGTTAAGATCAGAGCCACTTGTCAGATGCAATACTAGAAAAATGGCCTGGCAACTTCTCATTTCTAGCTTTATAAGTTTTTATTATTATCTGTTGCAAGTAAACGAGACGCTGGTTTAGTATACATCTAATGGAATTTTTACTTTTGTAGTTGAAGAAAATGTGTAAAGAAGGTGCATATTGGGGCGAGTTCCTTCTGCATTCATAATAATATGGGAGATTTTTTATTGTATATCGATGTAAATGTGTAGTTTCTTTTTCTTCTTATTTTATGACGTATTGTTTTATTATCACTGCCTCTTTTCGAACTGCTTCTGTATTCAACTGATGCTGGCATAGCAACCCTCCATGTCCATTAAGAAGTTAAACCAGGGGCGGAGCCAGAAAGTTACATTAGGCGGGTTGAAATTTAATTTTTTTTCAATGAACTTATACCATAAAAGATGCTACAAACCACACGGTAAAATAAAAACTGGACCCAAAATCGAACAAAATCATGTCCAGATAACTGATTATGACAAAATCACTCAAAACTCACTAAACCAATCGGTTCAACCGTAAACTGATGAGTTAGTCGAGATTTGGTGGTTTTCCCGATTTTTTTTTTAGTTTAAAAAAAATTTAATTTCATAAATGGACCTCATAAATTATTACAATTCAAAAGCTCATAGAAAACTATTTGATGACATGCTCATTTTATATATGCACTTCTCTCAAATGGTTTCATAAACTTCCAATGTCTTAATATTGTCTTTTATAAATGCTCATCTCCAATGGTTTCATAAACTTCCAACGTGGGATAGTAGCATAACAAAAAAATGTTAAAATATTCATCAAAATCATTTTTCAAATGCATGTCTAATTGACTAATTTGATTTTGAATCTCAACTAATTAAATTGTAATATTGACTTTCATCCTTTCATTTATTTAATTTTCAAATTTAACTTAAATCGCACTTGATTATTAATATATTAATGTTAGTTATCATTTTCTATAAGTTTGAACTATTTTAATTTAACAAAGTAAACTAGTTTAACATATTATTTTTAATTTTTGAAGTATCGAGACTAATTGTAGGATAGTGAATCTAATTAACAAAGATAGATTTACTTTGAATTATTAATATGAAATTTAAAATAAAAAATTGTTTTCATAGTATTTTATTATTTTTGTATGTATTTATTGCATTTGGTTCGATCCCGATTCGACCTCGGTTGAACATTTTGACCACTCACTTTTTTCGGGTCGATGACCAGGTCGATTTTTAAAATATTGGTCATAATATATTTTTGAACACTCGTAACAAAGTTCTAACAAATATATTTTTAAACTAATAAAATTAAATATATAGTATATTACTTAATTTGATAATAACATCGTTTCAGAAGCAAATTCATTGTAAAAAACTAAAACGAATAACATTACCCGAGCCCAAAAATTAGTTCCCCAACCCAGAAGCAAATTCATGGTAAAAAAATTAAAAAGAATAAAATTTTTTCATCCCAAATATTAATTTTAGCACAATTAACTTCATTTCCAATCCAAGTTTAAAAATTAAATAATACACAATTAACCAAATATTTAAACCCAATTAACCAAATATTAATAATTTTTTTACAAAAACTTTAAATTCATTGATAATATGGAAGACAATCTTATCTTTTAGAGATAAAAAAGGCAAAAAAAAAAAAAAAAAAAAGTTAGAAAAAATGCTGTTGGGCTGGGGGTAGGGTGGGAGCCCACCCCACCCCAGCCCACCCCTCCCTCCGCCCCTGAGTTAAACCTTGAAATTAAGCTGCTGTTTGTCCCTCCCCCCCAATTAAATTAAATTTCATTTTTCTTTCTCTTTTTTATCAATTATTCTTCGATAAAATAATATTACACATAAATTTAAAACTTTTTCCTTTTTTTCAATCACACAAAAATTACTATTCTCCTCGTTAAACTGTGAAATGATGGAGTCCAAACTGTGTATGAATTTTTGTACTTAGGCCTTCATATCCAGTGATTGACATTTAAGCAATGAATGTGTCTATTCTTATAAGATAGAATGATAAATGTGTTTATACTACTAAATTTATGGTCCTCTTCCATCATAATCTTAATTGACCTTTTTTGTGGACAGGGATTGCGGTAAACAAGTCTATTTAGGTATATAACTGAACAAAATCTTCCCATAATTTTAGTAGTCCCTTGGTTCTTTTATGGTGTTGCTTTGAAGTTCAATGAAGATGATTTGGTTCTGCAATAGTGTTGGATTCGTGAGGTACCTTCTAATAGTTAGTTTGGGTTGTTGTTTCATGTGGCTTTGACACAGCTCATGCTGCAGCTAACATCAAGTAGATTTATGTGAACTCCAGAATTTAAGTTAATGTAGTCTTCTGAGAATTTTGTTTGATTGTAACTCCTTGATTCAGAAAATATGATCGGGCTGCCATAAAGTTTCGAGGAGTTGATGCTGATATCAATTTCAATATTAGTGATTATGGTGAGGACATGGAACATGTGGGAGGTAGTAGAAAACCTCTTTGGTACCTGCTCACTTTTTATCTATATTAATCTTCATTAGTTGGTTTGCAGATGAAGAACATGACGAAAGAGGAATTTGTTCACACTCTTCTTCGCCAAAGCACTGGATTTGCTCGAGGAAGTTCAAAATATAGAGGAGTAACCCTGCACAAATGTGGTCGATAGAAGGCTCGGATGGGTCAATACCTTGGGAAAAAGTACGAATAACGTTAAGAAATTTCTTGGATCTTATAATAGCTAGAATTGACTAGCAGTAGTTTTATTCATCTTAAATGGTGATATGAAATCTACTATGTTCTTTAAAGTGCTTATCAATCGCTGCTTTGTGGTTTTGACCACAAGATTAAGGTAGCTGTTACAATGACAAAAAGAAAAGCTCAGGGACTCCATTTTACCTACATGATTATAATGATTGGTTGCACGTATATGTATCTTTGGTTTATTCGACAGCGAAGTAGAAGCTGCAAGGTCCTTGTGATCATAATTCTCACTCAAACCAAATATACTTAATTGGGATTCATTCAACAAAGTTTCTCTTATTTTCTTATCCAGGGCTTATGACAAAGCTGCTACCAAATCCAGTGGGGGAGATGCTATGACCAACTTTGAGCCTGGCATCTACGAGGAGGAGATAAATATGGCTGCTGGAGGTGGAGATATAGGTGCACATATAATCTATTTTCATTCTTGCTTACTGTTCACATTGGTTTTGCATGTTCCTAAATTAACACCTGGTGAAGCGTTATGAATTCTTGTAATAAGAATTGTAATGAAAGAACTATGTTGGAATAACTAGCTATGTATTGATTGAATAATAATGAATGTAATGAAAGTGTACAATACCCCTATATTTATAGACAAGATTATTCCCTACTTCTAATAGTATTAGGAAATTGAGACTAATGGAAACTATAATCCTAATTAAATAAAAGATAAAAGTCCCATCACAACTATACAAGAAAATTAGAAAAGATAATTAAGCACTGTTTGAGCCACATTAAAATTTTCATACTCATTTTCAACCCAACATTCTTTAATAAAATAATATTTTTCATTACATCAATAATTTTTCATTCTTTTTCAACCACACATTCTTCGTCAATTTACTTTTTCAGAATATATTCTTTCAAAATAATGTGGCTCAAACACAACCTAAAATGATAAACTCCTAAATAAGGTAAAACTATTAATTATAGTTGTGATGTATTGCTGGATAGTTAACTTGGCAGATTTGGATTTGTTGACTTTGGATGCAGGTAGTAGCAACAGCCTTGATCTCAACCTCGGAATTTCGTGCCCATCAGTTGGTCTACAAGGGAATGATAACACGCCAGAAATGTGCACTTCCAGTATGGTACTTGCGAATTGCCTGATGGAAAAAGAACAAAGGTGTTTCTATCTCATAATTGAATTGTTTAAGACTACTTTCGTTTTCATTACCAATTTTGCTTTCCAATTTCAAGATTTCTTTTCAAATGTTTAAGATTACTCCCGTCTTCATTACCGATTTTGGCTTCTGTTTCAGCTGTTATCAAACACATGCATCAGTTTTGATGGATAATATACAGTTAAAGATTTTAGTAATATGCCATATACTTTGGATGATTAATATGCTCAAATCCTTCTTTAATTTTACAGGTCGAGAGCTCCTCTAATGCACATCGTCTGGCGATGGCACCCAAGTATGCGCCTATGTGGACTGGGGTGTACCCTGGTTTTACACTAAACAATAAGGTAATTGTTTATTATTTTCTACATTAAGCTCTTCTTCACATAAAGATTATTAAAAACTACAGTTCCACACGATCCTGTTGACCTATAGGACATTTCATCAAATTGAAGTATCACCTCTGCAAAAAGAATAAAATAAAATAAATCAAGACAATATAAACTATAAAACTAGCATCTACAATTTTTTAAATTTCAATTTCCCTTCATCTACTTTAGTTTATACAATAAGCTTTGCCTGCACTGATATCTGGAAATACACTGTTATGGCTGAAGAATACATTTCTCACTTCACATCAAAAGAAGGCTTGTCGTAATGCTTGAAGTGTGCAAATTTTTAGTACTTTATTGTCAGAAATTTAATTTCTCCTTCAATGTTGTTTTAACATCTTACTATCTTGTAGAACACCATCTAAAGTGGCTATACAATAACAAGTTATTTAGATATGAGTTGAATTTAGTTGCATTCTTTTTTGTCCCCAGACTGCCTCAGTTTTAGATTCTGTTGTCAAGGTGGCTTCTTAACCTTGCTTTAGTTTTATATTGTACATTTCCCCTTCTATATATGTTAGTTTTCAGGGAATACTTTACTTGAAGGAAGTTCATAACCTCTTTAATGCTGTTTTATGAAAGATTACTCAAGAAAAGCCTGACTGATGGACCCTAATGTAATAAACACAAACCCTCAGCCTTACACCATTGCTGAAAGCTCTTTTATAGTATAAAAGCCTAATGTAATAAACACAAACCCTCAGCCTCACACCATTGCTGAAAGCTCTTTTATAGTATATATGGTCAGGGCTTGTTTCTCTTTCTTTTTGCACTTTCTCACTTTTATTCTCTATTTTGGATGTTAGTCTTTTTCCATTTCATTGGGAATATTCTTAGGGTGATATCAATTAAGACACGAGTAAATGAACTTAGTTTGGTAATGTTAGCACAATGCTTGCCATTTCCAACCATCTCGAAAGTGGAGAGAATAGAGGGAAAGTTGTGCCAAAACGTAAAATACGTGATTTTACATTAATAGTAAAACAATGACAATTCTGTTTTCGGATTGGCAGGAAAGAGCTACAAGAATGAATACAGAAGCCAATGCTTTGCCCGTATTCTCAAATTTGACATGGAAAATGCAAAACGTTGGTGTCATCACCCTAGTTCCACTGTTGTCTTCTGCAGCATCATCAGGATTCTCTTCAGCTACCATTCCTCATTCAAACTCCGTTGTGTGTCATTGAACATCCCAACTACAAATTCATACAACACTTTACAGCTCCCTCCAACAACCCTTCACTACAAATAGTGTCGAACCATCATATCAAGTGTAGCAGGTTCTCTTTAGTCTGTTTTAAAACTCTGCTATCCAAGAAAGCTGCTTCAATCACAATATTTTTTCTTCGATCATCCATATAGCACAATGCATATATTGAAAACGCTGGATGTGATAGTGATCTTCAGTTGGTTGCTTTTCTTTATCAGAAATGGGCATTGGCGTTATAAAACAGCATAGTTATTAAGACTTCATTGGACAACTTTGAGTGAACAAAGATTGGCTGAATGGATTGCTGCTGGAATTCTTGTTCTTTCCCCACACGGGGTTGGATGGGACATTTTATTCCTCATCAAATTCATTTGTTGGCAGCTTATTCACATATGTCGAATCACGGGTAGTTATCAAGATGACTCTCTTGATGGTGTAATAACATTTACACTTCTATGAAACTTCGTTGACTCTTCCACACATTCCACACATTTTTGTAACTCTATACTCTCTTGCTTTCACACAGCCACTCATCAAATGGTAAAATGTTTGACTCATTCTTTAAATTGCAGTTTAAGGAGATGGGTGGAAGAAGTCGTCCTTATGAAAGTCCTAAGATTGATGAACAACCAACTGATGAGAAGAAAGGCTTTGCAGACTCGATGAATAAAAAAGCCTGTTAATGAGGAGACAGATTATTGGGTAAAATGGTATTCCTTTATTTTGTTTAGTTGAGTGGGTGAAGATTTTCATTAATACTTGTTTTTCTATGTGTTATTGAATAAAATTCATTTGTTATGTATGACTTGTCCAAATATCTCAGAATTGTCAAATTACTTAAGAGGTGTTTGTATAAGTTTATAGTATTGATGAAATTGTATGAACTTAAACATAAAATTACATGACTCGTCTCATATCCAACTTGAGTTACAGGAAAATTATTTTTTTCCTTTAGATTTTATCATTGTAAGATGCATGTCTAGAAATCGTTTTAGAAGTGGCAAGTGTCCCAGTGAAAAAAGATGGGAAACCTTTTTCCAGAAAATCAGTTGTATCAATTTCAAATCCTCCTTATAATGCCAAGACATACATGAAGTATAACATGAAATCAATTTTCCATTATAACTAAGACTACAAACATTACAAAAAATAACTAAAAATCACACCATACCATTAAGTAGCCAACTAAATCGCAACACGTGCATTGCACGTGCGTTGACTAGTTTTGTGAATAAGCATGAAGTTGGAATTATAGTTAGGTTCTCAAACTCCTTAAAAATTTTTACAGTATTAACTTCGTGGATCTAGGAACATTTTTAATCAAAATGCCATGGAGAAGGTATTATGTTGCAACAATAATTTATTTAATTAAAAAGTATATTAAAACCCTAATTTACTTAAGAATATTTAAGTAAATAAGAAAATTGTGGTGTACTTAATAAATTTTGTAGTGGTAATATAATTACCCATGATTAGGGTTTGAGAAATGAGATTTAAATTTGGTGGGGTATATGGTATGATGGGTATATAGATTAATCTAATTTAAAATATTATTATTAATATTAATTGTGAAATTAAAACCTGATTTTTGATTAAATAAAGACAAAATCTGATTTTTAAAAATGTCAAACTTAATGTCTGATTTTATGTAATTACCACAGCTCGACATGTGTTTAAACGTTAGATATCGGTCGCTAATCTCAGGGTCTTTGGCCGAAAATTCTCGAGTGTTTTTTGTTTTCTTATTTCTTTATTACGTTTTTACTTTATATCAATTGAGACACAAAGTTTGAGTCAAAAGTCTGGGACCAACACATAACATTTCATTATTAAAACTGATAATAACTAAGACTTACGTGCCATACTGCTACGCAAAATTAAAACCATAGCTAACTTGTACCTAAGTCTTATAGCATTCATACAACTTAATATCCATCTCGAGTCTAAAATAGAAATCACCCTGCAAATCGTCTGTTCTAAATGTTGCAATCCCTCTTGCCATGAAGAAATCACCGGTACCTTCGACTACCGAAAGGTCCTGAGTTTCCTCTAGCAGGGGGTCCCACCTAGATGTTTAAGGTCCCTTTATACTCAATAGAGTTGAATATCAAATTGTGTGCAAACCAGACATTGTAAGTGTCCTTCTTGTCATAAAAATAGAAGCCTTGAGCTCGTGCTACGACGGTGAAAGAAGATGACCATCTTTCATCGTAGGATCGTCGAAACGACCATCATGCCAAACTGGGAACCAAGTTGAGTGCCATTTGTAACTTTTACTGAAGTTGCATGAGCAAGATCCGTGCCATTGAATAGGATGTCAAGGTAATAGAGTATGATTCGCTTGTACGGTTCGTCTGATTTTAGTGTCTTGGAATGGATAGAAACACAACAGATTATGAGGAGAAAGAAAAGAATGCAACAAGATTTCTTCACACAGAATCTCTAATACCAATTGTTGGGAATTCAAGGATCACGTATTGTTCGATACCACTTGATATGAAACCAACCATCGGCATGGGCGAACGTAGGGGTGGCCTGGGGGTCACGTGACACCCCCAACTTTGCTCCTTTTTTTCACCATTAAATTTTCTATGTTTTTGTGTCAATTTTCGAAGTCATTATGGGATATGAAACGAAATGAAAATATTGCATTCTTAATATCATTTCGAAGTACTCACGCTCTAGTTTTCTACGTCGTTAATGGCATGCGAAACAATCTATCGTAGCAAATGTTACGACTAATCAAAGTATGCCGTTCAAAATTAGTATTTTGATAACATGCTAACTGTAAAAATTCTCTAACGATCGTATGCTAATCGAATCTACAAATTGCTTATGTCATCTCAAAACTTATTTCAAGAACTACATTATAGGCATATCGAATTATCCAAACAGATATAAAAAATAGTTAAAGACGTGTTAAACGAGAGTCTTAAAGAAAGACGTTGAACTCGTATTTTCTTTATAAAAATTTAATTATTTCATTAACATTTATTATTTTTGCGATACAAATTTCTCATTTTGGTTTTCATCATTTTATTAGGAAATTTTATATGGAATATGACATCAAAATTTTCGAAATTTTACATCCGAAAAAGTCACATCCCACGTAAATTTTTGGATGCAAAATTACATTGGGTATTATTTTTTTGGACGTAAATTTTCGATTGTAAAATTTCTCTTAACTTCTTTACAAGTTCGATTGCTCCATAACTTTAAACTTCCACCATATTGAGATATTGAAATTATATAGCACAATAATGAAGCATTTGATCACAAGCAAAATAATAAAAGAAAACAAGAAAATATGGTGGATGAATTAGGAGATGCAATTGCACCACAACTAATGAAGATTGAGAAATATTACAATGATCCTAAAAGTTAGTAATCACATTTTTCTCACATTTGGTTCTGGTTATTATATGCTCGAAGAGCCGAAACACTCGATGTTTAAAAGTTTTATTTATTCTATAAAACTTTTCTTCAAACTCTATAGGAATCTATAAAGATTCTTCGTTTCAAACTATATTACAAAAGATTAAAAATAAACAAAAATTATCAAGTGTGAAATGGTTGCCAAAGTGGATCTAGCATCCTAGCAATAGAACCCAGAAGCTCCATTCATTCATATCCATAAGCAGAGTTGGGAATGTTTATTATTAATGAAATGTGAGATTGAGTCGAAAAACATGAAGCGCACTAAATCAGTAACACCAATATTTTCATACCATCTGAAACCCAAAAAAAATGAAGTGATTAAAATAAGGAATGATATTGATAATTTCTCAGTTGTTTTGCTTGATAATCACCAATACCCAAACTAAGCACAATTTAGTTAAAACAAAATTCCGCTTAAGATGCAGTGAATGTCGCCTAAGAAATTCATCACCGACTGACTAATCACAGGTCCTAAAGATCAAACTCTTTTCAGAAAAAACTTAATCGATGGTTGAAGATATAAAAAAATGGGCAGCCTATGAAAGCTACCTCAATCCCTCATAAACCAAATTCATAATGTAATCATCAATAACTTTAACCTGCAATGCACACAAGTATATACAAATAGGACGCAAACATTTTAGTGCATAGAGAGATTAAACAGAAAGGAGAATTACCTGATGTATAGCTGAAGAAATATTCGGTATGTAGCTGGAGTTTTATAGATGAAGATCAGTGAGAATTAGGAGATTTAGTTCAAATCTATCTAACCGCCATTGCCGAGTTTTTCGGTTAAATATGACGACATTCTTTTGAGAGAGAGAGATGTTAATAATGAAGTAAGAATTTTACAAACAAATTCAAACTCTTGATAGACAGCAAATGATCTTTGGACTTTTATTATGCATTTTACTGAACTACACAACAGAAATGCAAAGGCAAGATCAAGAAATACAGTGCATTCATGTATGTATAAGCTTCGTTCTTTGAAGACTAAATCTATACATATGATCGAAACTCCTTATAGAAAAGACAATTACTGCGAATCGTATTCGCCCTCCGTCGTATCATCTTCCTTAAGGGAATTCAGCGATTCCAGAGGAAGCTGGCTCCGGTACTGCTGCACCACCAGAACTGATGCTGTGGTAAAAAAATCTGTGGAAATTAACAAATTCCCGACTGGTCCCAACTCTGGGAACTCCCTTCTTCTGTTAAGAGCTGCCACCAATTGACCCTCCGGCATTCTCCCCACGAGAAACAGATTGCAACGGGTATATGAGCGAATCACGTCAACAGTTTCCTGAGCATCTTTTATCATTCTCTCTTCAAATTTGATTGAGCTGTCCTTTGATACTTTCTCCTTAAACACTGCAAGAAATTCCTCATCCTCTGCTCTAGCTTCGGGACAATCTTGATTTTTAATATCTAGCTTGACAGTCTCCCCGGCTACCTTAGGGTCTGTATTGAATTGAACAACGTTCAAATTGATGCCAGGGTGCTCGGCCATCCGTGCACCATAGGAAAGAGCTTCGCGATCATCATGGCCTCCAAAGAAGAAGACTGCGATAGTATACTCAACATTACTTGCGGATACATGTGAGGTACCACCAAGCCCCCGGTCAACTAAAATACCAACCGAACATGGTGCATGCTCGAGAACCCTCCGGTTTACGTGTGTCAAGTCAGCTCGTGTTGTTTCCAAATGTCCATCAAATCTCTGATGCTTATGGAATGGAAGAATTATCATTGCTACCCTCTTCCTCTCAGCACTTGAACAGATGTCCTCGTGCATGCTGGACATTGCTGAGATTGCAATTGTTGGTCGGATAGACACTTGGCTAAGATGCTGGAATGCCTCAAAAGCAACAACAACTTGGTTCGGATCAGAATCTTGCCCCTTATTCCAAAATGGCATCCCATTTTTCCTCGCTTTATGGACCATTAGTATTGCAGATGACCTTTCGGAAAGCTCCATCAGGTGCATAGCATAGACACGAAGTCCTTCCCTCTTTCCAATGCCACGTGAAGCCTCCATGAGATTAATCAATGTGGGAATGTTTCTTGTACTCAGGAAACAGGTCAATATTCGGAGTTGACTATTTGAGTCCTTCCTCATAATCGTTCTGCTCTTGTATTGTGATGTAGCCATTTGAGCTGGCTTGTATACGGATATAACAAGAGGCGTTGTTATAAATGTCGTGAATAAAGCCATTAAAACCATGATAGCAAATGTTTGGTCATTCAGAACCTGAACGTTAAAGAAAAGAGAAAATGATCAAATATGGATTTGAGAATTCCAGTGCTATCTTGAATTATTCAAATATTCGAACATAAACTTACGCCTCGGTCTTTCCCAATGTTAAGGACAATGAGCTCCACTAATCCTTTAGTGTTCATGAGGAAACCCAGACTAATGGCCTCTTTAAAAGGCATTTTGTAGAGCAGCGAGATGACAACAGTACCTACAATCTTTCCGAAACAAGCTGTAAAAATGACCAGAACAAGAAGACCCCATGACTGAGTGCCTTGAATGGTGGCTACATTTGTCTTCAATCCACTTGAGACAAAATACAAAGGAAGAAACAGGCCAGATACAAGATCCTCAACCTTTTCTACAAGAGCTCCTGCAAAGGGTCCCTCCTTCGGGACAAGAACTCCGAGAACAAAAGCCCCAAAGAGAGCATGAATTCCTATAGAATCAGTCACAAATCCAGCAGCCAAAACAGCAACCAATGTAGCACATACGTATATCTCATCCACTGGCTCACCCTCAGGGCAGCGTCGTGCCATCCATTTGAAGATACGTGGGGCAACAAATATGCATAGAACTACGAAACCAAACCCGCACAAAAAGACCCACAATGAAACGAGGGGAGAACTGTCGGTGCCTGATAGGGCAATAGCCAGAGCAAGTAGAATCCAAGCAGCCACATCATTGACTGCTGCAGCAGACATGGCTATTTGACCAACATCGGTGGTTAAAAGCTTAAGTTCTGCCAAAATACGTGCCAGCACAGGAAAGGCAGTGATAGAAAGTGCCACTCCCATAAAAACCAGAAATGGACCATGACTTACACCTTTGGAAATAGTTTCTCGAAGCACGAATGAGCTCCCGATTCCTAAAATAAATGGAACAATAATTCCAGAAAGGGCAATGCTTAATGCCTTTTTCCCAGTACGTTTTAGAGACCTTGGATCCATCTCAAGGCCAACAAGGAACAGAAAGAAGAGGAGACCAAGGTTGGCAAGGGTATCCAAAACTGTAAGGCTTCTGGGTGGAAAAAGAGCATGAAGATACTTATGGTTGCGCCCTAAAGCTGAAGGACCAAGAAGGACTCCTCCCTACGCAAACAGTATCATAAGTCAAATCTTCATAGAAACTGAAGGTACATAAATCATGCATAATATAATTGTAGTTATTAAAACTGAGTGTAGGTTATAGAAAATTACAACTATCTCAGCAATCACACGAGGCTGTCTTAATGGTCTGAGAAGATAGGCAAGCACTCGCGATAACACAGCAACGAGGCATATTTGCAATATCACAAGAGGAAGTGCATAGTCAAGAGGGTTATCTCCTTGAAAGGCCCCGTCAGATGTGGCTTTCATGGGCGGTGGACATTTGACTGTAGTATTAGAAGCCATTTTGCAGCAAAATAACCCAACCAAACCAGAAACAGCAGATTTTCACTTCAATGCCTGTGTGGACAACCATTAAGTAACAATAAGAACATAATTCACAAAATATATGAACAAATGTTTCAACAAATAAAGTGTTATGGTCCAAATTCTAAATATATATAAAGTTTTCAGCAAAATGGAACTCAATTGTCTTCTGTTAGAAAAATTTGCAATACTTCTTAACAGATGTTCAAAACTTAAAGCTCATGGTCTTTATACCAATTCATCGTGCTCAGAATAACAAAGAACGAAGAAAAGAATAACAACAGGAAAACTAACAAAATCTTCGACTAGCATGTGCTTGGCAGCTACTACTACTACTCCCACTGGTTTAACTCCAACTTCGACATAAATTGACTACCATCTAGATTATTAGGTGAAAGATAGAATCCAGTCATTCATTAGGCCTCGGCTGTGGAATATGAAACAAAATAATTTTAACTAGGTAAGATATATAACTTTTGTAACAAAAGTAATACATAAACTATGTTGAACAGTTGGTCAACTTCCTGTCCTTGTCTATTGTGCTAAAACACGGAAACTACCAGAACTTTCATGCACGAGCCCTCTGTCAAACTAGTTACTAACCTACTAGGCTACTACACCCGCCAAGTCATCAGGATTTGACAAATGTTCATTAATAACTGATAAACTTGCTCATCAGCCACGGAAAATAAGTTATAAGCAATTACCTAACTCATTTCTATGTCTAAATGGTGCCAAAAAAAAAAAAAAAAAAATTGCTGAAGGACAAAAAAATAAAATCACATGAGACCCTCAACAGTCTGTAAAGGAGAAATAGACTGTGTCAATGAGCCGAGCCGGCCCATACCCGCATGAGCCGAGCTCGTGGCTCGTGACAAACGAGCCAAGCTTGGTTTTTGGGCGAGCTTGGCTCGTGCCTGAGCTCGCCCAAAATGAGCCGCTCTTGCCTCGTCTATTTTAATTTTTTTTTTTTTAAACTACTAAATTACTAAACATAAAAATATATCTATATATACTAATATATACAAAAATTATCTAAATTTTTTTAAAATATACATTTTTCAAAACAATTTTAATTTTTAAAATAATAAGAACAAAATTTTATTTGTTGAGAAATGAGAACCTAAAGTAAAAATGTAAAATATATATAAACACATTTTGTAAACAATTTTTTAAATATACAGTTTTCAAAACATTTTGATTTTTTACAATTAAAAAAAATAATAAACCCTCTTTCTTTATCCGGGTTTGAGACCGGCTACTTCCTTTAATCCAGTAGACGGAGTTAAAAATTGTACACAAACAACTTGTTACGTGTACAACTTTTTTAAAAAAAATTATAAAGGTATGAAAATAAAATATTGTGATGAATGTGGTGAAATTAAATATGACTTACTTGGTTACATGTAACTTCGACATATTTATCTTGAATTCGATAATTAGCGTCTTCCCAATCCTTCACGCATATTAACGCTTCTAAAATATCTTCTCTTAGTCGACTCCTGACCTCATAGAGAACCATTTTCCATGTACTAAAAGTAGACTCCGAAACTACAGTGCTAACCGGAGGTGTTAATAGATCTTTTGCCATTGTAGAAACTACTGGCCATCGATGTTCGTTATTTCACCAGAATTCAAGAACATATTCTGAATTTTTACTAGTTGTTTTGTTTGTAGGCAAATGTTGATTAAAGTAGTCAATTAATTCATGTGGCAACGCATTTGAATTTTGACTACGACTGGAAGTTTGAGTACATGCAGTGGAAGCCAAACTACTACTACTACTAGAGGAACACGAGTGCATACTTTTAAATAAATTCAAAATTTTAGCGTGGTCGTCTATTATATTAGTAGGAGGAGTATGTGTAGGTACACGATTAATATGTGCACCCATTCGTGAAGCATATAATTCATACATTTCATGGAACGTCGTTTCCAAATTCTTATAAGTAATAGGTGTAGTAAAAGTTAAAACATTTGACATTTGATCAATTATAAATTTAGTATCCAATAAATTATATCGGGGGTCCATGACACATGCTAAAAAAAAAAATATAGGTAAGTCTTCCCAATATTTTCTAAATTTCAATTCCATGGAATATATAACAGCATGAAAATCGAGGTCAACTTGAAATCTCGCAAAAGTTCTAGTAGTTATATAAAGACGTTCAAGAACCATACAACTAGTGGGATAATAAACACCAGACAATATATTCATAACCTTCACATGATTTTAGTAATAAGTACGTGGAGTTCCATCTATGACCTACGTCAGTAATAAATGTTTTCGTATCCGTCATTTCAGATTCTGCACAAAAATCCTCAAATCCTTGTTTTTTACTAGGTGTACACGTAATATACATAAATGCATTCCTAATTCAGTTAATTTCATCTTTAACATGTTTTAAAATGTCTTGTACTATTAAATTAAAAATATGACATACACATCGAATATGAAATAAATAGCCACCGAAATCGGGTTAAAGTACTCTATGCAATTTATCGATAACAACCTTATTTACAGTAGCATTGTCGAACGTAAAAGAACGAATTTTACTCTCACATTTATATTCTCTAATTATTAACATAATAGCATTAAATATAATTTGAGCGTTGTGCGGATACTCAACAATTCTAAAAGCAATAATTTTTTTATGCATGACCCAAAGTGAGTATATATATTGTGCAGTTGCAATCATATAACCCCTCTTATTAATCTCTTCCCACATTTATGAAGTTAAAGATATCACACTCCCATATTTTTCCAAATCTAAAATCAATAGTTGCTTTGTATTAAGAAAATATGCAATTGTATCAAAACGAAGAGTATTTCGACTTACCCCTTGGTACCTCTGTTGAAAATATTTTTTGACGTAGTTAACAAAATGTTGATTGTCCGCTATTGCTAGTGGCAACTCCGCCGCGGCAACGAATTTCACCATTCCCGTTCGAACTTCCTCCTCCGAATACACTATGTAGAAAGTGGCGTAGTAGTACCACCGACTTTTGGAGTACCAAATTGTAGTTGCGTTTGACCAACTGGAAAAAGCTTATATTTGGCCGAACGTGATTTGCAATGACGGTTGAGGTGGGTGGTTCCAATGCCTTTTTGCCATGTCAGTCGTTGTTTGCAGTATTTACATACCACTTTGGTTTCTAGAAGTCCATCGACCACACGACCGTGAGAACCAATTTGAAATGGTCCCAACATTTTGTCTGCTTCTTTCCCTTTCTCTTCCCTCTTACATCGAGAATATTTAATGTGTTATTCATCTTGTTCCAAATCAATTGAAACACTAGCTACAACATCAACGTCATCCAAATCAATTGGATGACTATCAAAAACGTCGAAATCTTCAATATTTTCGGGGATTGGTAATTTATTGAGACCGGATAATTCATTCCCAAATTTATTTTGAGCAGGTGTTTGTATTTCGTTCTCCATACCGAACAAGTTTTCAACAAATGATCGTGAATCCATTTGTTATGAAATAATAGAAATTGAATATAAAAATGTAGAATTGAGAAATGAATAAAGATTATGTTATATTTAGTAGTTTATGAAATGAACTGTAAAATAGCAAGAAATAATATAAAAAAATGTAGAAGATGATTATAAAATGAATGAATGATATTGTTGATAATTGATAAATAGAGATTGAAGAATGTAAATTGTAGAGAGTATAAATATAGTAAATAATTAGAGATTGATATTGGTGGGAAAAAATGATTGATTAGGATGAGTATTTATAGAGAAAAAATTATGAAATTGAAAGAAAAAAATTTAAGGACCAAAACGGTTTCAGTGACCGTTTGCGGAACGTTCACTGAATTTATATCAGTGATTGTTCTGGTCACTGATCTTTTAATTTTTTTTTACGAGCCACGAGCCGAGCGGCTCCTGACTCTTTAAAAAGGGCTCGTCTGCTCGCCGAGCAGCTCGACACTATTACAACGAGCCGTCCTGCTCGGCTCGTGCTCAGAGACGAGCCCGAACGGCTCGTGGACATGAATAGTACGAGCAGAGCGGTCTGCTCGGCACGATTGCCACCTCAAATAGTCAAGAATTTTGCAATATCATGCTATGGAGAAGACACCAAAAAGAAAAAAATTCCTTTGACTATATTGTAAATTAGTAAAATTTCACATGTAGCTCCCACATGACCATCCCATGGAAAATTGTTAATAGATTTCTATATGAATGCCAATAAATACAAAAACACTGGCATATTTGTCTTCACATACATGAGTGCAGACTGCGTGTCTTCGCCATTTAGGCCACCATGACAAAGCTTTCAAATTCTGGGTTTCCATTTCAAAGATCAAATTATATATAAGGTCAAAAAAAGTAGATAATGTCACTAATACCCTTGACCTCCCATTAAATTCACAAAATCAACGTATTCTCCACTAATTTCAATTATTCAAATTCTGGGTCTTTCTATCAAGCCCCATAAACAAACAGTGAATTTCCTTTGCGTTAAATTCCCACAAAAAAAATTAATTAAAAAGGAAATTGTTAAAGAACATAACACAACCCATTGAATGCACGACAGTGCAAAACCCATATATACGTGAACTTATATATGTATAGGACAGAAGGAGAATAAACCTGAACCAGTGACCTATCGGAGAAGATTCAAATTTACGAGGATTTGTTCATCACCACTGCCAACTTTTTGAAAAAATTTCTTGCAATCTACTCTGTATAAAATGTCAGCTGTTAGAGAGATAGAAAATTTTGAGGTGACAGAGAAAAGAGCTCCAGATATTATGGTGTGGACAAGGTGGCGGGTTGAATTGAAGTCACGGCCTATCCATTGTTCCGTATATATAGAGCCATGAATATTTTTTGCATCCCTATGAAGTTCTTGTTTCGTTGGTGGTACGATTTATCATTTTTTGTAATAATAACTTACATTGGCGCCAAGTGGCGCATAGCGCCCCCTATAGGTGGGTGCTGTTCGCGCCACTTAATACAGGGCCCATGTGGCCCCCGTACAACCATTATAATCCAATAAGGTATTGTAATGATATTTTAAAGTTTTTGTGTTTTTTTTGATTTTTGTGTGTTTTTTTTTTTTTCCCCCAAGAATTGGTTTTTTTGTGATTGTTTTTTGTTTGTTGATTTTTGTTTGTTTTTTGTTTTTTTTTTTTTTTTGTGTTGTTTTTTTTGTGATGTTGTGATTTTGTTTTTTTTTGTTTTGTTTTGTTTTTTTTTTTTGTGTTTTTTTTTGTGATGTTTGTTGAATTTTTGTTGTTTTTTTTTTTTTTGTGTTTTTTTTTTTTTTGTTTTTTTTTTTTTTTTTTTTTTTGGTTTTGTGTTTGTGTTTTTTTGGGATGTTTGATTTTTTGTTGAATGTTTGTTTTTTTTTGTTTGTGTTGTTTTGTGTGGGTTTTTTGATTTGTTGTTTTTGATGATTTTGTTTTTTGTTGTTTTTGATTTGTTTTTTGATTGTGGTTGTTCTTTTTTTGTTGTTGTTTTTTTTTTTTTTTTTTTGATTTTGTTTTTTTTGATGTTGTTTGTTTTGTTTTTTTTTTGTTGTGTTTGATTTTTTTGTTTTTGTTGATTTGTTTTGGAAAAATAAAAAAAAAAATTTTTAAATGTTGTTTTGATTTTGTTTGTTTTTTTTTTTTTTTTTTTGTGTGTGTTTTGTTTTTTTTTTTTTTTGTTGTTTTTTGATTTTTGTTTGTTTTTTTTTTTTTTTTTTGGATTTTGTTGTTTTTGTGTTTTGTTTGTTGTGTTTTTTTTTGTTTTGTTTGTTTTGTTTTTTTTTTTTGAATTTTGGATTTTTTTTTGATTTTTTTTTTGTAAAAAAAAATTTTGTATGTTTTTTTGTTTGTTTTGTTGATTGTTTTTTTTTTGTTGTTTTTGTTTTGTTTGTTTTTTGTTTTTTTTTGTGTGTTTGATGTGTTTTTTTTTTTTTTGTGTGATTTTTTTTTGTTTTGAGTTGTTTTGTTGTTTGTGTTTTTATGTTTGTTTGATTTTTGTTTTTTTGTTTTTTTTTTTGTGTTTTTTTTTTTTGTGATGATTTTTTTTGTTTTTTTTTTTTTTTTTTGTTTTTGATTTTTGTTGTTGTTGTTTTGTTTTTTGATGTTTTTTTGTTTTGTTTTTTTTTGTTGTTTTTTTTTTTTGTGTTTGTTTGTTTTTTTGTTTTTTGTTGTTTGTTTGTTTTTATGATTTGTTTTTTGGTTTGTTTTTTTTTGAATTTTTGTTGATTTTGTTTGAAATTTTGTTATTTTGACTTTTTTGTTTTTTTTTTTGCTGGTGTGTGATTTGATTGTTTTTTTTTTTTTTTTGGTTTTTTTTTTTTTGTTTTTTTTTTTGTTGTTTTTTTTGTTTGTGTTTTTTGTGTTTTTTGTGAATTTGGTTTGTTTTTTCTGGGTTTTTTTTTTTGTCTTTGTTTTTTTTTTTTGTGATGTTTTTTGTTTGTGTTTGGATGTGTTTGTTTTTTTTGGTATTTTTTTTTTTTTTTGTTGTGTTTTGTTTTTTTTTGTTGTTGTTGAAAAAATTATTTTTGAATTTTTTGAATTTTGTTTTGTTTTTGTTTTGTTCTTTGTTTTGTGTTTTGTTTGATTTTTTTTTGGTTTGTTTGTGTTGTGTTTGAATTTTTTTTTTTTTTTGATTGTGTTTTTGTTTGATGATTTTTTTTTGTTTTTTTTTGTTGTTTTTTTGATTTTGATTTGGTTTGTTGTTTTTTGATTATTTTTTTGATGTTTTTTTGTTTTGGTGTGATTTTGTGCTTTTGTGTGTGTTGTGTTTTTTTTTTTGTGATTGTGTTTGAAATTGTGTTTTTTGTTTTTGTGTTTTTTTTTTTTTTTGTTTTCTTTGTTGTTGGTTTGTTTTTTTTTTTTGTGATTTGGATGTTGTTTTTGTTTTGTGATTTTTGTGGTGTGTTTGATTTGATTGTGATTTTTGTTTTGTTTGTTTTTGTTTTGTTTTTTGTGTGTTTGTTTTGTTTTGGTGTTTTTGTTTTGTTGTTTTGTGGTTTTTTGATGTTTTGTTTTTTTTTTTTGATTTTTTTTGTGTTTTTTGATGATTTTTTTGTTGGATGGTTTGATTGTTTGTTGTTGTTTGATGTTTTTTTTTTTTTTTTTTTGTTTGATTTTTTGTTGATTGTTTTTTTGTTTTGTATTTTTTTTTTGAATGTGGTTGTTTTTTTTTTTTTTTGTTTTTTGTGTTTTTTTGTGTGTTTGTTTTTTTGTTTTTTTTTTTTTTGTTTTTTTTTGTTGTGTTGTTGTTGTTGATTTTTGTTTTTTGTTTTTTTTTTGTTTTTTTGTTGTGTTTTTGTTGTTTTGATGTTTTTTGTTTTTTTGTGTTTTTTGTTTTTTTTTTTTTTGTTGATTTTTGTTTTTTTTTTTTTTGATTTGTTGTTTGTTTTTTGTTGATTTGATGATTTGTTTTTTTGTTGTGAATTTTTTTTGATTTGTGATTTGTGTTGTTTTGTTTTTGTTTTTGTGTTTTGTTGTTTTGTTTTTTGTTTTTTTTTTTTTTTTTTTGTTGTTTTTGTTTGATTTGAGTTGTTTTTTTTGTTTTTTTTGTTTTTTTTTGTTGTTTTTGTTGTTTTTGATAAAAAAAATTGTTTTTGTTTTTTGTGTTTTTTTTTTTTTTTTTTTTTTTTTTTTTGTTTATTTGATTTGTTTTTGTTGTTTTTTTTTTTTTTTTTTGTTTTGTTTTTTTGTTTGTTGTTTTTTTTTTTGTGAATGTTTTTTTTTTAAAAAAATTTGTGGTTTTATTTTTTTTTTTTGTTAATTGTTGATGTTTTTGTTTTGTTTTTTTTTGTGTTTTGATTTGTTGATTGTTTTTTGTTGGTGTTGTGTTGTTGTGTTTTGTTTTTTTTTTTTTTTTTTATTTTGCTTGTTTTATGTTTTTTTGTTTTTAAAAAAAAATTTTTGATTGAATTTTTTGATTGTTTTTTTGTTTTGATTATAAAAAAAAAAAAAATTTTGTTTTTGATTTTTTTTTGTTTTTTTTTTTTTTTTTTTTTTTTTTGTTTTTGTGATTTGTTTTTTTTGTTTGTCTTTTTTTTGATATTGATTTGTTTTTTTTTTGTTGGTGTTTTTTTTTTTTTTTGATGTTTGTTGTGTGTTTTGTTTTGTGTTTGTTTTTTTTTTTGTTTTTTTTTTGTTTTTTTGGTGTGTTTTTGTGATTGTGTTTTTTTTTGTTTTTTGTGATGTGTTTTGAATTTGTTTGTTGTTTTGTTTGTTTTGTTTTTTTTTTTTTTTTGTGTTTGTTTGTTTTGTTGTTTGTGCTTGTTGTTTTTTTTTTGTTTGTTTTTTTTTTTTGATTTGTTTTTTTTTGTCTGTTTTTTGAAATTTTTTTTTTTTTTTGTTTTTGTGTTGTTGTGATGGTTTTTTTGTTTGCTTTTTTTTTTTTTTTGTTTTGTTGTTTTGTGTTGTTTTTTGTTTTTTTTTTGTTTTTGGTTTTTTTTTGTTTTTTTTGATAAAAAAAATTTTTGTTTGTTTTGATTTTTGAGATGATGTTGATTTTTTTGTGATTTTTTTGTTGTTTTTTTTTGTTTGTTATTTGTGTTTTTTTTTGTTGATTGTTGTTGCTTTTTGTTTTTTTGTGTTATTTTTTTTTTTTTGTTGTTTTTTGTTTTTTTTTTTGATTTTTTTGTTGTTTGTTTTTATTGTTTTTTTTTTTTTTTTTGTTTTTTGATTTTTTTTTGGAATGTGTGATTGTTTTTGGTTTTTTGTTGTTTTGTGTGTTTGTTTGGTTTTGTTTTTTGATGAATTTGTTTTGTTTTTGTTTTTTGTGTTTTTTTTTTTTGTTGTGTTTTTGTTTTTGTTTTTTGTTTTTTTTTTTTTGAATGTTTGTTTGTTTTGTTTGATTTTGTTTTTGTGTTTTGTGTTTTTTTTTTGATTGTGTGATTTTTCGATTTTTGATTTGTTTTGTGTTTTTTTTTTTTTTTGAATTTTTTCTTTTGTTGTTTTTTTTTTTTTTTTTTTGTGTTTTTTTTTTTGTTTTTTTTTTTTGTGTTTTATTTTTTTTTTGTTGTTTTTTTGTTTGATGTTGTTGTTGTTTTTTGTTTGTTTTTGTTTTTTTTTTTTTTTTTTTTTTGTGTTGTGATGATGTTGATTGATTGTTTTTGGAGAGTTTTTTTTGTTTTTAAAAAAAAAAAAAAAATTTTTGTGTTTTTTGAATTTTTTGTTTTGTTGTTTTTTTGTTGTTTTTTTTGTTTTGTTGTGACTTGATTTTGTTGTTTTTTGTTTTTTTTTTTGTTTTTTTTTTATTTGTTTTGATTTTTTTTTGATGTTTGTTTGTTTTTTTTTGTTTTGTTGTTTTGGTTTGTTGTTGTTTTTTTTTGGATTTTTTTTTGTTTTGTTTGTTTTGTGTTTTTTGTGTTTTGATTGATGTTGTTTTTGTTGATTTGTTTTTGTTTTTTTTTGATTTGAATTGTTGTGTTTTTTTTTTTTGTTTGATTGTGTTTTGATGATTGTTTGATTGATGTTTTTGTTTTTTTTTTGTTGTTTTTTTTGTTTTTTTTTTTTTTTATTTTGTGTGAATTTTTGATTTTTTTTGTTCTGTTTGTTTTTTTTTTTTTGTGTGTTTTGGTGTTTGTTTGATGTTTTGTTTGGTGTTTTTGTTTGTTTTTGTTTTTTTTTTTTTTTTTTGTTTTTTTTTTTTTTTTTTTTTTTTTTTGTGGTGTGATTGTTGTTTTTTGTGTTGTGAATGTGTTGTTGGGTGTTTTTGATTTTTTGGTGTGTGTTTTGTTTTGTTTTTTGTTTTTGTTTTTTTTGATTTTTTTTTGTGTTGTTGGTTGTTTTTTTGTTTTTGTGATTGTTTTGTTGTGTGTTTTTGTTTTTTGTTTGTGGTGAATTTTTTTGTTGTTTTTTTGTTTTTTGATTTTTGTGTTTGATTTTGATTTTTTTTTTTTTTTTTTGTGTGTTTGTGTTTTTTTTTTGTTTGTTTTTGTTTGTTTTTGTTTGTTTTTTTTTTGTTTTTTTTGTTTTTTGTTTGATTTTGCTTTTGTTTTGTGTGTTTTGTGTTGTTTTTGTTTGTTTGTTTTTTGTTGTGTTTGTTTTGTTGTTGTTTGTTTTTTGGTTGTGTTTGTTGAATTTTTTTGTTGAATGATGTGTTGTTTGTTTTGTGATTTTTTGTTTTTTGTCGTTGCTTTTTTTTTTGGATTTTTGTTTTGTTTGATTGATTGTGTGGTTTTGTTGTTTTTTTGTGTGTTGTTGTTTTTTTTTGGTTGTTTGCGATGTGTTGATTTTTGTTTTTTTTGTTTTGTGTGTTGATTGTGTTTGTTTTTGTGTTTTTTTTTTGTGTTTTTTGTTTTTTTGTGTTTTTTTTTGTGTTTTTTGGTTTGTGATTTTTTTTTTTTGATTTTTTTGGTGATTTGATGATGTTTTGTTGTTTTTTTTTTGTTTGTGTGGATTTTTTGATGTTTTTTGTTTTTGTGGTTTTTTTTGTTTTTTTTTTGTTTGTTTTTTTGGTGGTTTTTTTTGAAATTGTTTTGTTTGTTTTTGTTTTTGTTTTGTTGTTGTTTGTGTTTGTGTTTTTTGTGATGTTTTTTTTTTTTGTTTTGTTTGTTTTGTGTGGTTTTTATTTTTTTTTTTGTTTTTGTTTTTGGTGTTGTGTTTGATTGATTTTTTGTTGTTTTGTGATTGATTTTTTTTTTTTTGTGGTTTTTTTGTTGGTTATTTTGGATTTTGTTTTGTTTTTTTTTTTGTTGAAATTTTTCTTTTTTTTTTTTTTTTTTGTTTGGTTGTTTTTTTGTGATTTGTGTTTGTTTTGTTTTTTTTTGTGTTTGTTTTGGTGATGTGTGTTGATTTTTTGTTGTTTTTTGTTTTGATTTGATTAAAAAAAAATTTTTGTTTTTTTTTTTTTGTGTTTGTTTTTTTTGTTTTTGTTGTTTGTGTGTTTGTTTTTTGATGTGAATTTGATTTGATGTTTTTTTTTGTTTTTTTTTTTTTGTTGTTTGTTTTTTTGTTGTTGATGTTTTGTGTGTTGTTGTTTTTGATTTGAATTTTTGTTTTTTTTGTTTTTTTTTTGTTTTTTTGGTTGATTTGTGATTTGGATTTGTGATTTTTTTTTGTTTTGTTTGTTTTTTGAAAAAAAAAAAAAAAAAATGTTTTCTTGTTTTTTGTTTTTGTTTTGTTGTGTTTGGTTGTGGTTTTTTGTTTTGATTTTGATTTTTTTGATTTTGATTTTTGTTTTTTTTTGTGTTGTGTTGTGTTGTGTTTGTTTGTTTTTTTTTTGTATTTTGTTTTTATTTGTTTTGTTTTTGATTTGGTTGTTTTTTGTGTGATTGTGTTTTTTTTTTTTTGATGATGATTTGATGGATTTTTGTTGTTGTTGTTTGATGAATGTTTGTTGTTTTATGTTGTTTTTTTTTGTTTTTTTTTTGTTTTTTGTTTTTGTTTGTTTGTTTTGTGATTGTTGTTTTTTGATTGTTGTTGTGTTTTTTTGTTTTTTTTTTGATTGTTTTTGTTTTTTCATTTTGTTTTTTGTTGTTGTTTGTTTTGTGTGTTGTTTTTTTGATTTGTTTGTTTTGATTTTGTGATTTTTTTTTTTTTTTTATTTTGTTTTTGATGTTGTTTGTTTTTTTTTTTTGTTTTTTTTTTTTGTTGATTTTTTGTTTGATTTTGTGTTGTTTTTTGAATTTTTTTTTTTTTTTTTGTTGTGTTTTTTGTGTTTGTTTTGTTTTTTTTTTTTGTTTTTTTGTTGTTTTTTTTTGTTTTTTTGTGTTGTTTGTTGTTTTTGTGATTGATTGATTTTTTCTTTTTGAAAAAAAATTTTTTGTTGTGTTTTTTGTTTGATTTTTTTTTTTTTTTTTTTTTGTTGTTTGGTTTTTTTTTTTTTGTTTTTTTTTGATTTTTTTGTTTTTTGAATTTTTTTTGTTTTGTTGTTTTTTTTGTGTTTTTGTTTTTTTTTTGATTTTTTGTTTTTTGTTTTTTGTTTTTTTTTTGATTTTTGTTTGTTGTTTTTTTGTTTTTTTTTGTTTTTTTTTTGTTTTTGTTTTGTTTTGTTTTTGTGTTGTTTTGTCTTGTGGAATGTTTTTTTTTGTTTTGTGTTGTTTTTGATTTTTGTGTTTTTGTTGTTTTTGGTTTTGTTGTTGTTTGATTTTTTGATTTTGATTTTGAATTTGTTGTTTGTTTTTGTTTTTTGGTTTTTTGTTTTGATGTTTGTTTTTTTTGTTGTTTTTTTTTTTTTGTTTGTTGTTTGATGTTTTTTTTTTTGTTTGTGTTGTTTTGATTTTTTTTTTGTTTGTTTGTGTTGAAAAAAATGTTTTTTTTTTGATTTTGTTTTGGTTGTTTATTTGTTTTTGTTTTTGAGGATGTTGTGAATGGTGTGTTGTTTGTTTGTTGATTGTGTTTGTTTTTTTTTTTTGTGTTTGTGATTGGTTTTTTTGTTTTTGTTGTTTGTGTTTTGTGTTTGTTTTTTGTGTTAAAAAAAATTTTGTTGTTTTTGTTGATTTTGTTTTTTTGTTTTGTTTTTTGTTGATGATTGTTTGTTTTTTTTTTTTTTTTTGGTTTTTTTTTTTGATGTTCTTTGTTTGTTGTGGTTGTTTGTGTTGTGTTGTTTGTTTGATTTTTTTTTTTTTTTGGTTGTTGTTTTTTTTTTTTTGTTTTTTTTGTGAATGATTTTTTTTTTTTTGTTTTTGTTTTTTTTTGGCTTTTTTTTGTTCTTGAATTGATTTTTTCTTTTTTTTTTTGTGATTTTTTGTGTTGGTTTTTTTTGTGTTTTTGTTTTTTTTTGTTTTTGTTGTTTTTTTTTGTGATTTTTTTTGTTGTTTTTTTTTGATTTTGTTGTTTTTTGTTTTTTTTTGATTGTGTTTTTTTTGTTGTTGTTGTGTTTTGTTGTTGTTTTGTCTGGTTTGAATGATTAATTTTTGATTTTTTTTTGTTTTGTTGTTGTGTTGTTTTTTTTTGTTGATGATTTGTTCTGTTTTTTTTGTGTGATTTTTTTGTTTTTTTTTGGTTTTTTTTTGTTTGTTTTTTTTTTGATTGATTGTTGTGATTTATTTTTTTTTTTTGTTTTTTGTTTTTGTTTTTTTGTTTTGTCTTTTGTTTTTGTTTTTTTGTTTTTTTTTTTTTTTTTTTTTTTTTTTGATGATTTTTTTGTTTATTTTTTGTTTTTTGTTTTTGATTGTTTTTTGCTGTTTGTTTTTTGTGTTGTTTTTTTTTTTGTTTTTTGTTTTCTTTTTGTTT
This sequence comes from Fraxinus excelsior, assembly GCA_019097785.1. NCBI lineage: Eukaryota > Viridiplantae > Streptophyta > Magnoliopsida > Lamiales > Oleaceae > Fraxinus > Fraxinus excelsior. The sequence goes on along the minus strand of CM032640.1, from coordinate 25,436,183 downwards.
TTTTGTTGTTGTTGTTTGTTGTTTTTTTTTTTTGTTTGACTTTTGTCTTGTTTTTTTTTTGTGATGATTTTTTTTTTTTTTTTTTGATGATTGAAGTTTTTTTTTTTTTTGATTTTTTTTTATTTGATTTTTTGTTTGTTTTTTTTTTTTATTTTTTTTTTGATGTATTTTGTTGTGTTTGTTTGTTGTTTTTTTTGTTCTTTTGTTTTTTTTGTGTTGGTTTTTTTTGTTTTTTGGGTTTGTTTTTGTTTTTTTGTTTTTTATTGTGTGAATTTTTTTTTGTTTGTTTGTTTGTTTTTTTGTGTTTTTGAATTTTTTTTTGTTTTTTTTTTTGATACTTGTTTTTGGTTGTTGATTTTTGTATTTTTTTTTTGATTGTTTTTTTTTTTTATTGTTGTTTTTTGTTTTTTTGAAAAAAAATTTGTTTTGTTTGTTTTTTTTTTTGTTTGTTTTGGTGTGTTCTTTTTTTTTTTTTTGTTTTGTTTGTGGTGTTTTTTTGTTTGATGTTTGGGGGGGGGGGTTTTGTTTGTTTTTGTCTGTGTTTTTGTTTTTTTGTGTTGGTTTGTTGTTTTTTCTTTTTTTTTTTTTTGGTATTTTTTTGTTTTGAAATTTTTTTTTTGTTGTTT
>CM032640.1:25425557-25428057 GCA_019097785.1 Fraxinus excelsior | reverse complement strand
TTGGTTGTGTTGTTTGTGTTTTTTTTTGTTTTTGTTGTTTGTGTGTTTTTTTTTGTGATGAATTTTTTTGTTTTTTTTTTTTTTTTTTGTTGATTGATTATTTTCTTTGTTTTTTTTTTTTTTTTTTTTTCTGTTGTGTTTTTTTTGTGATTTGTTGAATTTGTTTTTTTTGATTTTGATTTTGTTTTTTTGATTGTTTGTTTTGTGGTTTTTTTTTTTGTTTTGTTTGTTTTGTTTTTTTGTTTTTTTTTTTTTTTATGTTGTTTTTTTTTTTTTTTTTGTTTGATTTCTTTTTGAATTGTTGATTTTAGGTGTTTTTTTTGTTTGTGTTTTTTTTGTGTGTTTTTTTGTTTTTGTTGTTTTTGATTTTGTTTGATGTTTGAATTTGATTTTTTGTTTTTGTTTTTTTTTTTTGGTTGTTGTTTTTGTTTTTTGTTTGATTGTTTTTTTTTTTTTTTGTTGATGGTTTTTTTTGTTTTGTTTGTGTGTTTTTTTTTTGTTTTTGATTTTTTTTTTTTTTTTTTTGTTTGTTGTTTTGTTTTTTTTTTTTTTGTTGTTGTTTTTTTTTTTTTTTGTTTTTGTTTTTTTGATGAATGATGATTTTTTTGTGATTTGATTTTTTTTGTTCTTTTGTTTTGTTTATTTTTTTGTCTTGTTTTTTGTTTGTGTTTTTTTTTTTTTTTTGATTTGTTTGTTTTTTTTTTTTATTGTTTTTTTGTGTTTTTTTTTTTTTTTTTTTTTTGTTTTTTTTGTTGTTTTTTGATTGTTGTTTGTTTTTTGTTTTTTTTTGTTTTATTGATTGTCTTGTTGTGTTGTTGTGTGTTTGTGTTGTTTTTTTTGTTTTTGTTTTTTTTTTTCTGTTCTTTTTTTTGTTGAATGTTTTGTTTGTTCTTGTTTTTTGTATTGTTTTTTTTTTTTTTTTGATGATTTTTTTGTTTTGTTTGTTGATGTGTTTTGTTTTGGTTTTGATTTTTTTTTTTTTGATTTTGTTTTTTTTTTTATGGTTTTGTGTTTTTGTTTTGTTTGTTTGATTTTTTTGTTTTTGTGTGTGTTTTTTTTTTTTTTGTTGATTTTTTTTTTTGTGTGCATTTTTTTCTTTTTTGTTTTTTTTTGTGTTTTTTTGTTTTTTTGTTGTTTTTTGTTTTTTTTTTTTTTTTTTGTTTTTTTGTTTTGGTTTATTTTTTATGATTTTCTTTTTTTTTTTGTGTTTGTTTTATGTTGTTTTTTGAATGTTTGTTTTGATTTTTTGTTTTTTTGTTTTTTGTGTGATGTTGTTTTTTTTTTTGTTTTTTTTTTTTTTTTTTTTTGTTTTTTTATTGATCTTTTTTTTTTTTTGTTTTGGTTTGAATTGTTTTTTTTTGTTAAAAAAAAAAATTTGATTTTTTGTTTTTGTTTTTTTTGATTTTTTGTTTGTTTATTTTTGTGTTTTGATTTTTTGTTTTTTTTTTGTGTGTTTGTTTTTTTGTTTGTTTTTGTTTTTTTTTGTTTTGTTTATGTTTTGATTTTTTTTTTGATTTTGTTTTTTTTTTGGTTTTTTTTTTTGTTTTTTATGTTTGTTTTTTTTTGATTTGTTTTTTGTTTTTTTTTTGTTTTTTTTTTGTTTGATGTGATTTTTTGTGATTTTTTTTTTTTTTGATGTGTTGTTTTTTTTGTGTTTTTTTTTTTTTTTGTTTTTGTTTGTTGTTTGTCCTTGTTTGTGTGTTTTTGTTTTGTTGAATTTTTTTTGTTTTTTTTTTTTGGGCTTTGTTTTTTTTGTTTTTTTTTTTGTTGTTGATTGTTGTTTTGTTTGATTTTTTTTTTTTTGTTTTTTTGTTTTTTTTTGTTGATTTTTTTTTGAGTTTTATTGTGATTGTTTTTTTTTGTGTTTTTTTTGTGTGTGTTTTTTGTTTTTTTTTGAATTTTTGTTGTTTTTTTTTGTTTTTTTGGTGTTGTGATGTTTTTGTTTGTTTTTTGTTTTTTTTTTTTTTTTTTGTTTTTTGTTTTTTTTTTTTTTTTTTTGTTTTTTTGTTGTGATTTTGTGTTTGTGTTTTGTTTGTGTTTTTTGTGTTTTTGTGGTGTTGTTTTTTTTTTGATTGTTTGTGTTTTTGATTTGATGATTTTTTTTGATTTGTTTTTTTTTTCATTTGTTTGTTGATTTGTTTTGTTTTTGTTTTTTTGTTTGTTTTGGTTGTTTTGATTGTTGTTTTTTTTTTTTTTTTTTTTTTTGTTTTTTTTTTTGTTTTTTGTTGATGTTTTTTTGTTTTTTTTTTTTGTTTTTTTTGTTTTGTTGATTTTGATTTTTGTTTGTTTTTTTTTTTTTTTTTGTTGTTTTTGTGATTTGATTTTGTTGATTTTTTTGATTTTTGTGTGTTTTTTTTTTGTTTGTTTGAATTTTTTTTTTTTTTGTTTTGTGGTTTTTGATTTTTATTTTAAAAAAAAATTTTTTGTTGATTTTGTGTTTTTGTTTTTTTTTTTTGTCTTTGTTTTTTGATGAAATGATATGGATTTTTTTTTTTTGTTT